>OZ038506.1:4571235-4868735 GCA_964036315.1 Acanthosepion esculentum
CGGCTGTTGATTTTCGTTTTCAGATTTAAAAGAAAAAATTGACTTCATAGCCGTTTAATTGAACCTTACTTAATTAAATGTGTTGCTTTTTTGCTAAACACAAATGTGCACTACTACGTATGTCGTGAAAGCAGGAAACATAAGAACAGACGTTTTAGAAAGTTTTAATTGCTATTTTGCGTTAGTGATATCGGAATTTCCTTGTCTCTCTTATGTTATCATTTATCGTTCAGTTTATACTTTCTATCATTATTTTAATTTGTTTTTGCGTAGTTAAGGAATTGTTAAATAATGTTTGTTTTATGTTTTTAAGTTCCTGATAGAAAATTGTGTGAGTTGTGTGACATTCAGCGTACGCTAGTTTTAAGTTATTTATGATAGCGATATGTGTGTGCATTCAATGATGAAGTCGACGAGATATCCGGTTTCAGTCAGTTGTTATCTTATTATCAAGGAAGGTTTGAAATTTATTCAAATTAATTATTATGTCCAAAAAGAGGATTCTGTTCTGTTTGTGTGCTAAGTTAGTGACTAAGTTATTTTCTCAGGTTTTTGACTTCGTCAGTATTTTTAGTTAATATATATATATATATATATATATATATAGAGAGAGAGAGAGAGAGAGAGAGAGAGACAAGTGTTGTCTATTTATTTTATGTAAATTCTTTTTATATCGTCTGATAAGTTTAATAACATTATCCTTAAACGAAGAAAGAAAATCACAATATTGATACATATTTTTTAATCCTCTCTAAGCTTTCGGCTTACATAAGCCATTACCAAAGTTGACAATTACAGTACAATATATTAAGCAATACACGGACAAAACAGTGATGATAGCCTGTTTCTGTTTACATGGATGATTTCCAAGCAACGACAAACTCGTGCATATTAGCCGCTGTCTATATTATTTAATGAAACATGCATCAATGAAAAATGCTGCCTAAATACACACACACTATATATATATATATATATATATATATATATATATATATATATATATATATACATCGCTGACGTAAATTGTTGGTTTAGGGTTTTTTTTTATTTCGGTTTGTTTTTTATGTTTATTTTAAATTTAAATTTTAAGTTTTTTTCTTTAAAAATCTGTTTTTGGTCTATAGTCTAGCCGATTTCATTTAGATTTTTTTTTCTTTTTATTTATGTTTTTATCACATATGTTATTAAATATCCCATATACAAGGCCGACTCAAGGGTCTCGTGGACTCTCACCGAATCTATAATATGCCCCCACCCAAGAATCAATGACATGACCCATCCTCTTCCCAAACTCCACTCGACTGCATCTCAATTTTCATAAGGTATTATTCTTATAAAATACAAAGTTTATTGTAACCTGATTATGTATAATAATGGTTCATATGCAATATAAGTGAACAATTTAACGAGAAAAATTGAAAATAAATACAACGTATCTAAATACAAATTAGAGACCTGCCATAATAGATCATTGCGTCTTAAATAAATCAAAAATGTTTCGTGGCAATTTTAACATCAACTTGAGATTTTCCTTGTTAAAAGTCGGATAATTTAACATATTCAACATCATGGATAAAAAAAAAAAATACTGAATTTTATATTGTGTTTTTTTTCGAGACTTAGCATGAACAAAACAAATTCACGGATTTGGACGGAAAAGAAAACAAACCCGAGAATGACGTCAAAAGCTGCAAAAAAAATCTCATCCATTAATAGTCAGTTGTGCTTAGTTTAATTCGCAACGTATGTCAATGTAGGTGAAATAAAGCAAATGTTGATAAGATAACGAGGGTCACAAAGCACTGCCCGGAGCACCAATCGGCCGGAGGGTTCGGGGGTAGTACGCACCGGCTCTGAAAAAAAATATATCCAAAACACATATTTAAAAAAAAGAAATAAATATAAATTTAAAATTTCACAGTTGCCTGTCCTTCATGCTCATCTATGACCAAAATTTAAAGTAAATATCAATTTAGTCCGATGAAACCTTAAATGGATGAAACGTGTCACACGAAATTTTTACCACTTTATCATAGATTTTGTTCTTGACATATAAAAACAGTTTTTCTTTAATCAAGATGAAGACTGTATAGAGACTGTCCGTAATGTTTATGCACAGCCTTCATCTTTATTGGCACAGACGCTTTCGGCTAATTCACGAGTTTCGTTGTTAGTCTATATTTGCATTTGTATTCTCTGCTGTGTTGTAAAGGATTGGAAATAATACCATATTGGGATATATATATATATATATATATATATATATATTAACTGATTTAAAATATGGGTTTTTTCGCTACACAGTAATAACCAGGTTTCAAAAATGCAAGCTAAAAACTTCAAATTTAATTTAGATTCCAATATTCGCTTGAGGATGAAACGCTTTTAATTTAATTATAAAATTAAAATTAAATTTGAAGTTTTTAGCATTTATTTTTGAAACATAGTTATTACTGTACAGCGAAAAAACCATATTTTAAATCAGTTAATTTATAATATTTATGCTCTGTAAATTTACATTGAGCACAATCTTCCCCCTTTTTTCTTTTCTTGAAACTTCTCTAAAACTTCTCTCTATTAAATTTTAATCCCCACCTTCACTTGTAGGCCTTCCTGTTCTTCTCTCATCTGTTACCCCTCTCTAGAGCTTTCATTTACCTCTCACATTCGTCCCCCACTCTCATACATATACTCTCACTAAATTTTATTTTTATTCCCGGAGTTATTTTTTCTGATTTCTTTTTGTATTTGTCGGTCTGATGAATTGGATCGTAATTACGATTCCAATATAATAAATTATAATCATGGAATATTAGTGTTTAAACCTTTTTATTATATATATACATATATATATATATATATATATATATATATATATATATATATATATATATATATATATATATATATATATATATGATATAACGATATATATTTTTATATGACAAGAACAGTATTGTTTTTTGTTTTAAAATATTTTATGGACCTTTTGTTTCGCATTAAATATATAACGGGTCCTCCTGAGAAACCAAATGCATAAAAAACCTGTCTGCCTGCCTACTAACTCTATAACATCTACAATCGAAAAGAATCTATCTAAACTCAACGTAACATTTATTACTACTACATCCAAAACAATACTCCTAAAGAGGAGTTTACTCTATCGCCTGTAATAATTGTCACAACCCATAAAATGGAGAAACCTCAAGGAATCTAAATAAAAGATTATATGAACACAAAAGGAACATTTTACAAAATAATACGTCAAATGCGTTGGTTGCCTTCCGTAACGAGACTGACAACAATTTTGACATAAAAAAAAATGCTACTCTGATCAAAATAGAAAATAATTCACTACGACATAAATGTTTAAAGAGTGCTTTGATCGCATGTCCATTCTACAGTCAATTTGCGCCCCGGCTCATACAACATTTTATCAATCCTGGCTGGTCTTCTAATATTCCAGTGTGGAATATCTACTTGCAAAAATGATAGAAAGGAAAAGGAAAAGATTCTGAAGGACGAAACGCGTCACAAGTAAACTTTTCCCACTTTGTCATATAAATTCTCAAAGAAACCCTAAATTATGAAACTTTGCCGTGCCTTTAACAACCGTAAATTTTAAAAATAAGTTACTCCAAAATTCGCTTGACGAGGAAATGGAACTAATGTCTTTGGTTTAATAACAAAATTAAATTCAAGGGCTTTAGCTTCCATTTTTGAAACGTGGTTATCACTGTGTAGCGAAAAAACGTATTTTAAATCAATTAATTTATAATATTAATGCTCTGTAAATTTACATTGAGCACTATTGTGTAAAAATAAAAATATCTATGAGAAGAACACCGGATTTTATATCTTACTGTTCTTTCTTTTTATTCATATATATATATATATATATATATATATATATATATATATATATTATTAATTAACTGATATAAAATATGTTTTTTGGCTACACAGTAATAACTCTGTTTCAAAAATGGAAGGTAAAAACTTCAAATTTAATTTTATAATTAAATCAAAAGCTTTAGTTCCATTTCATGTTCATTTATGCCCTGTAAATTTAAATTGACATTGAGCACTGTTTTGTAAAAATAAAAATATAAAACATCAGTAAGAACACCGGATTATATATCTTACTCTTCTTCCTTTTATTCATATATATATATATATATATATATATGTATATGTATGTATATATATATATATATATATATATATATATATATATATATATATATATATATATATATATATATATATATATATATATATATATATATATATAAAGAGAGAGAGAATATGCTGTGTGTGTTCTTAATCACGCGCTTCGTGCTTACTGTCCATAACTTGCTCTCCCCTTTCTTCAGCACACACGCAGTCATAACGTATTTGGCGTCTTAGCCGCATCCCTTTCATCGCTGCCACCAGGGTGCGGACCCTACTGCACTTCCGTCCCCTTAACTTTGCTTTCTCATCATCACTTTTAACTCTTTTGAAGCATTTTCCCGCGGCTGTTGCGGGCTGTGAACGCTCTCACGTTCACCCAGTGCGACAGACTTGTTAATTTCTTTTTATTTTCACCTTCTTTCTTTCTTTCTTTCTTTCCTTCCTTTTTTCTTTCATTCATTTTCTATATATATTATGTGCTTTCGCTAGAAGTCGATAAGAAAAAGAATAACGGGAAGGGAAAAAGAAAAAGAAAGAATATCGTGGAAAAGGAAGAAAAAGAATATCGTGGAAAAGAAAGAAAAAGAAAGAATATCGTGGAAAAGAAAGAAAAAGAGAAAAAAAGAATATCGTGGAAAAGAAAGAAAAAGAGAAAAAAAGAAAGAATATCGTGGAAAAGAAAGAAAAAGAAAAAGAAAGAAAAAGAAAGAATATCGTGGAAAAGAAAGAAAAAGAAAAAGAAAGAATATCGTGGAAAAGAAAGAAAAAGAAAAAGAAAGAATATCGTGGAAAAGAAAGAAAAAGAAAAAGAAAGAATATCGTGGAAAAGAAAGAAAAAGAAAAAGAAAGAATATCGTGGAAAAGAAAGAAAAAGAAAAAGAAAGAATACCGTGGAAAAGAAAGAAAAAGAAAAAGAAAGAATATCGTGGAAAAGAAAGAAAAAGAAAAAGAAAGAATATCGTGGAAAAGAAAGAAAAAGAAAAAGAAAGAATATCGTGGAAAAGAAAGAAAAAGAAAAAGAAAGAATATCGTGGAAAAGAAAGAAAAAGAAAAAGAAAGAAAGAGAAAGAATATCGTGGAAAAGAAAGAAAAAGAAAAAGAAAGAATATCGTGGAAAAGAAAGAAAAAGAAAAAGAAAGAAAAAGAAAGAATATCGTGGAAAAGAAAGAAAAAGAAAAAGAAAGAAAAAGAAAGAATATCGTGGAAAAGAAAGAAAAAGAAAAAGAAAGAAAAAGAAAGAATATCGTGGAAAAGAAAGAAAAAGAAAAAGAAAGAAAAAGAAAGAATATCGTGGAAAAGAAAGAAAAAAAAGAAAGAATATCGTGGAAAAGAAAGAAAAAGAAAAAGAAAGAAAAAGAAAGAATATCGTGGAAAAGAAAGAAAAAGAAAAAGAAAGAATATCGTGGAAAAGAAAGAAAAAGAAAAAGAAAGAATATCGTGGAAAAGAAAGAAAAAGAAAAAAAAAGAATATCGTGGAAAAGAAAGAAAAAGAAAAAGAAAGAATATCGTGGAAAAGAAAGAAAAAGAAAAAGAAAGAATATCGTGGAAAAGAAAGAAAAAGAAAAAGAAAGAATACCGTGGAAAAGAAAGAAAAAGAAAAAGAAAGAATATCGTGGAAAAGAAAGAAAAAGAAAAAGAAAGAATATCGTGGAAAAGAAAGAAAAAGAAAAAGAAAGAATATCGTGGAAAAGAAAGAAAAAGAAAAAGAAAGAATATCGTGGAAAAGAAAGAAAAAGAAAAAGAAAGAAAGAGAAAGAATATCGTGGAAAAGAAAGAAAAAGAAAAAGAAAGAATATCGTGGAAAAGAAAGAAAAAGAAAAAGAAAGAAAAAGAAAGAATATCGTGGAAAAGAAAGAAAAAGAAAAAGAAAGAAAAAGAAAGAATATCGTGGAAAAGAAAGAAAAAGAAAAAGAAAGAATATCGTGGAAAAGAAAGAAAAAGAAAAAGAAAGAATATCGTGGAAAAGAAAGAAAAAGAAAAAGAAAGAATATCGTGGAAAAGAAAGAAAAAGAAAAAGAAAGAAAAAGAAAGAATATCGTGGAAAAGAAAGAAAAAGAAAAAGAAAGAAAAAGAAAGAATATCGTGGAAAAGAAAGAAAAAGAAAAAGAAAGAAAAAGAAAGAATATCGTGGAAAAGAAAGAAAAAGAAAAAGAAAGAATATCGTGGAAAAGAAAGAAAAAGAAAAAGAAAGAATATCGTGGAAAAGAAAGAAAAAGAAAAAAAAAGAATATCGTGGAAAAGAAAGAAAAAGAAAAAGAAAGAATATCGTGGAAAAGAAAGAAAAAGAAAAAGAAAGAATATCGTGGAAAAGAAAGAAAAAGAAAAAGAAAGAATACCGTGGAAAAGAAAGAAAAAGAAAAAGAAAGAATATCGTGGAAAAGAAAGAAAAAGAAAAAGAAAGAATATCGTGGAAAAGAAAGAAAAAGAAAAAGAAAGAATATCGTGGAAAAGAAAGAAAAAGAAAAAGAAAGAATATCGTGGAAAAGAAAGAAAAAGAAAAAGAAAGAAAAAGAAAGAATATCGTGGAAAAGAAAGAAAAAGAAAAAGAAAGAAAAAGAAAGAATATCGTGGAAAAGAAAGAAAAAGAAAAAGAAAGAAAAAGAAAGAATATCGTGGAAAAGAAAGAAAAAGAAAAAGAAAGAATATCGTGGAAAAGAAAGAAAAAGAAAAAGAAAGAAAAAGAAAGAATATCGTGGAAAAGAAAGAAAAAGAAAAAGAAAGAATATCGTGGAAAAGAAAGAAAAAGAAAAAGAAAGAATATCGTGGAAAAGAAAGAAAAAGAAAAAAAAAGAATATCGTGGAAAAGAAAGAAAAAGAAAAAGAAAGAATATCGTGGAAAAGAAAGAAAAAGAAAAAGAAAGAATATCGTGGAAAAGAAAGAAAAAGAAAAAGAAAGAATACCGTGGAAAAGAAAGAAAAAGAAAAAGAAAGAATATCGTGGAAAAGAAAGAAAAAGAAAAAGAAAGAATACCGTGGAAAAGAAAGAAAAAGAAAAAGAAAGAATATCGTGGAAAAGAAAGAAAAAGAAAAAGAAAGAATATCGTGGAAAAGAAAGAAAAAGAAAAAGAAAGAAAGAGAAAGAATATCGTGGAAAAGAAAGAAAAAGAAAAAGAAAGAATATCGTGGAAAAGAAAGAAAAAGAAAAAGAAAGAAAAAGAAAGAATATCGTGGAAAAGAAAGAAAAAGAAAAAGAAAGAAAAAGAAAGAATATCGTGGAAAAGAAAGAAAAAGAAAAAGAAAGAATATCGTGGAAAAGAAAGAAAAAGAAAAAGAAAGAATATCGTGGAAAAGAAAGAAAAAGAAAAAGAAAGAAAAAGAAAGAATATCGTGGAAAAGAAAGAAAAAGAAAAAGAAAGAATATCGTGGAAAAGAAAGAAAAAGAAAAAGAAAGAAAAAGAAAGAATATCGTGGAAAAGAAAGAAAAAGAAAAAGAAAGAAAAAGAAAGAATATCGTGGAAAAGAAAGAAAAAGAAAAAGAAAGAAAAAGAAAGAATATCGTGGAAAAGAAAGAAAAAGAAAAAGAAAGAATATCGTGGAAAAGAAAGAAAAAGAAAAAGAAAGAATATCGTGGAAAAGAAAGAAAAAGAAAAAAAAAGAATATCGTGGAAAAGAAAGAAAAAGAAAAAGAAAGAATATCGTGGAAAAGAAAGAAAAAGAAAAAGAAAGAATATCGTGGAAAAGAAAGAAAAAGAAAAAGAAAGAATACCGTGGAAAAGAAAGAAAAAGAAAAAGAAAGAATATCGTGGAAAAGAAAGAAAAAGAAAAAGAAAGAATATCGTGGAAAAGAAAGAAAAAGAAAAAGAAAGAATATCGTGGAAAAGAAAGAAAAAGAAAAAGAAAGAATATCGTGGAAAAGAAAGAAAAAGAAAAAGAAAGAAAGAGAAAGAATATCGTGGAAAAGAAAGAAAAAGAAAAAGAAAGAATATCGTGGAAAAGAAAGAAAAAGAAAAAGAAAGAAAAAGAAAGAATATCGTGGAAAAGAAAGAAAAAGAAAAAGAAAGAAAAAGAAAGAATATCGTGGAAAAGAAAGAAAAAGAAAAAGAAAGAATATCGTGGAAAAGAAAGAAAAAGAAAAAGAAAGAATATCGTGGAAAAGAAAGAAAAAGAAAAAGAAAGAAAAAGAAAGAATATCGTGGAAAAGAAAGAAAAAGAAAAAGAAAGAATATCGTGGAAAAGAAAGAAAAAGAAAAAGAAAGAAAAAGAAAGAATATCGTGGAAAAGAAAGAAAAAGAAAAAGAAAGAAAAAGAAAGAATATCGTGGAAAAGAAAGAAAAAGAAAAAGAAAGAAAAAGAAAGAATATCGTGGAAAAGAAAGAAAAAGAAAAAGAAAGAATATCGTGGAAAAGAAAGAAAAAGAAAAAGAAAGAAAAAGAAAGAATATCGTGGAAAAGAAAGAAAAAGAAAAAGAAAGAAAAAGAAAGAATATCGTGGAAAAGAAAGAAAAAGAAAAAGAAAGAAAAAGAAAGAATATCGTGGAAAAGAAAGAAAAAGAAAAAGAAAGAAAAAGAAAGAATATCGTGGAAAAGAAAGAAAAAGAAAAAGAAAGAAAAAGAAAGAATATCGTGGAAAAGAAAGAAAAAGAAAAAGAAAGAAAAAGAAAGAATATCGTGGAAAAGAAAGAAAAAGAAAAAGAAAGAAAAAGAAAGAATATCGTGGAAAAGAAAGAAAAAGAAAAAGAAAGAATATCGTGGAAAAGAAAGAAAAAGAAAAAGAAAGAAAAAGAAAGAATATCGTGGAAAAGAAAGAAAAAGAAAAAGAAAGAAAAAGAAAGAATATCGTGGAAAAGAAAGAAAAAGAAAAAGAAAGAAAAAGAAAGAATATCGTGGAAAAGAAAGAAAAAGAAAAAGAAAGAAAAAGAAAGAATATCGTGGAAAAGAAAGAAAAAGAAAAAGAAAGAATATCGTGGAAAAGAAAGAAAAAGAAAAAGAAAGAAAAAGAAAGAATATCGTGGAAAAGAAAGAAAAAGAAAAAGAAAGAATATCGTGGAAAAGAAAGAAAAAGAAAAAGAAAGAAAAAGAAAGAATATCGTGGAAAAGAAAGAAAAAGAAAAAGAAAGAAAAAGAAAGAATATCGTGGAAAAGAAAGAAAAAGAAAAAGAAAGAATATCGTGGAAAAGAAAGAAAAAGAAAAAGAAAGAAAAAGAAAGAATATCGTGGAAAAGAAAGAAAAAGAAAAAGAAAGAAAAAGAAAGAATATCGTGGAAAAGAAAGAAAAAGAAAAAGAAAGAATATCGTGGAAAACAAAGAAAAAGAAAAAGAAAGAATATCGTGGAAAAGAAAGAAAAAGAAAAAGAAAGAAAAAGAAAGAATATCGTGGAAAAGAAAGAAAAAGAAAAAGAAAGAATATCGTGGAAAAGAAAGAAAAAGAAAAAGAAAGAAAAAGAAAGAATATCGTGGAAAAGAAAGAAAAAGAAAAAGAAAGAAAAAGAAAGAATATCGTGGAAAAGAAAGAAAAAGAAAAAGAAAGAAAAAGAAAGAATATCGTGGAAAAGAAAGAAAAAGAAAAAGAAAGAAAAAGAAAGAATATCGTGGAAAAGAAAGAAAAAGAAAAAGAAAGAATATCGTGGAAAAGAAAGAAAAAGAAAAAGAAAGAAAAAGAAAGAATATCGTGGAAAAGAAAGAAAAAGAAAAAGAAAGAAAAAGAAAGAATATCGTGGAAAAGAAAGAAAAAGAAAAAGAAAGAAAAAGAAAGAATATCGTGGAAAAGAAAGAAAAAGAAAAAGAAAGAATATCGTGGAAAAGAAAGAAAAAGAAAAAGAAAGAAAAAGAAAGAATATCGTGGAAAAGAAAGAAAAAGAAAAAGAAAGAAAAAGAAAGAATATCGTGGAAAAGAAAGAAAAAGAAAAAGAAAGAATATCGTGGAAAAGAAAGAAAAAGAAAAAGAAAGAATATCGTGGAAAAGAAAGAAAAAGAAAAAGAAAGAAAAAGAAAGAATATCGTGGAAAAGAAAGAAAAAGAAAAAGAAAGAATATCGTGGAAAAGAAAGAAAAAGAAAAAGAAAGAAAAAGAAAGAATATCGTGGAAAAGAAAGAAAAAGAAAAAGAAAGAAAAAGAAAGAATATCGTGGAAAAGAAAGAAAAAGAAAAAGAAAGAATATTGTGGAAAAGAAAGAAAAAGAAAAAGAAAGAAAAAGAAAGAATATCGTGGAAAAGAAAGAAAAAGAAAAAGAAAGAAAAAGAAAGAATATCGTGGAAAAGAAAGAAAAAGAAAAAGAAAGAAAAAGAAAGAATATCGTGGAAAAGAAAGAAAAAGAAAAAGAAAGAATATCGTGGAAAAGAAAGAAAAAGAAAAAGAAAGAAAAAGAAAGAATATCGTGGAAAAGAAAGAAAAAGAAAAAGAAAGAAAAAGAAAGAATATCGTGGAAAAGAAAGAAAAAGAAAAAGAAAGAAAAAGAAAGAATATCGTGGAAAAGAAAGAAAAAGAAAAAGAAAGAAAAAGAAAGAATATCGTGGAAAAGAAAGAAAAAGAAAAAGAAAGAAAAAGAAAGAATATCGTGGAAAAGAAAGAAAAAGAAAAAGAAAGAAAAAGAAAGAATATCGTGGAAAAGAAAGAAAAAGAAAAAGAAAGAATATCGTGGAAAAGAAAGAAAAAGAAAAAGAAAGAATATCGTGGAAAAGAAAGAAAAAGAAAAAGAAAGAAAGAGAAAGAATATCGTGGAAAAGAAAGAAAAAGAAAAAGAAAGAATATCGTGGAAAAGAAAGAAAAAGAAAAAGAAAGAAAAAGAAAGAATATCGTGGAAAAGAAAGAAAAAGAAAAAGAAAGAAAAAGAAAGAATATCGTGGAAAAGAAAGAAAAAGAAAAAGAAAGAATATCGTGGAAAAGAAAGAAAAAGAAAAAGAAAGAATATCGTGGAAAAGAAAGAAAAAGAAAAAGAAAGAAAAAGAAAGAATATCGTGGAAAAGAAAGAAAAAGAAAAAGAAAGAATATCGTGGAAAAGAAAGAAAAAGAAAAAGAAAGAAAAAGAAAGAATATCGTGGAAAAGAAAGAAAAAGAAAAAGAAAGAAAAAGAAAGAATATCGTGGAAAAGAAAGAAAAAGAAAAAGAAAGAAAAAGAAAGAATATCGTGGAAAAGAAAGAAAAAGAAAAAGAAAGAATATCGTGGAAAAGAAAGAAAAAGAAAAAGAAAGAAAAAGAAAGAATATCGTGGAAAAGAAAGAAAAAGAAAAAGAAAGAAAAAGAAAGAATATCGTGGAAAAGAAAGAAAAAGAAAAAGAAAGAAAAAGAAAGAATATCGTGGAAAAGAAAGAAAAAGAAAAAGAAAGAAAAAGAAAGAATATCGTGGAAAAGAAAGAAAAAGAAAAAGAAAGAAAAAGAAAGAATATCGTGGAAAAGAAAGAAAAAGAAAAAGAAAGAAAAAGAAAGAATATCGTGGAAAAGAAAGAAAAAGAAAAAGAAAGAAAAAGAAAGAATATCGTGGAAAAGAAAGAAAAAGAAAAAGAAAGAATATCGTGGAAAAGAAAGAAAAAGAAAAAGAAAGAAAAAGAAAGAATATCGTGGAAAAGAAAGAAAAAGAAAAAGAAAGAAAAAGAAAGAATATCGTGGAAAAGAAAGAAAAAGAAAAAGAAAGAAAAAGAAAGAATATCGTGGAAAAGAAAGAAAAAGAAAAAGAAAGAAAAAGAAAGAATATCGTGGAAAAGAAAGAAAAAGAAAAAGAAAGAAAAAGAAAGAATATCGTGGAAAAGAAAGAAAAAGAAAAAGAAAGAAAAAGAAAGAATATCGTGGAAAAGAAAGAAAAAGAAAAAGAAAGAAAAAGAAAGAATATCGTGGAAAAGAAAGAAAAAGAAAAAGAAAGAATATCGTGGAAAAGAAAGAAAAAGAAAAAGAAAGAAAAAGAAAGAATATCGTGGAAAAGAAAGAAAAAGAAAAAGAAAGAAAAAGAAAGAATATCGTGGAAAAGAAAGAAAAAGAAAAAGAAAGAATATCGTGGAAAAGAAAGAAAAAGAAAAAGAAAGAATATCGTGGAAAAGAAAGAAAAAGAAAAAGAAAGAAAAAGAAAGAATATCGTGGAAAAGAAAGAAAAAGAAAAAGAAAGAAAAAGAAAGAATATCGTGGAAAAGAAAGAAAAAGAAAAAGAAAGAAAAAGAAAGAATATCGTGGAAAAGAAAGAAAAAGAAAAAGAAAGAATATCGTGGAAAAGAAAGAAAAAGAAAAAGAAAGAATATCGTGGAAAAGAAAGAAAAAGAAAAAAAAAGAATATCGTGGAAAAGAAAGAAAAAGAAAAAGAAAGAATATCGTGGAAAAGAAAGAAAAAGAAAAAGAAAGAAAAAGAAAGAATATCGTGGAAAAGAAAGAAAAAGAAAAAGAAAGAAAAAGAAAGAATATCGTGGAAAAGAAAGGAAAAGAAAAAGAAAGAAAAAGAAAGAATATCGTGGAAAAGAAAGAAAAAGAAAAAGAAAGAAAAAGAAAGAATATCGTGGAAAAGAAAGAAAAAGAAAAAGAATAAATATCGTGGAAAAGAAAGAAAAAGAAAAAGAAAGAATATCGTGGAAAAGAAAGAAAAAGAAAAAGAAAGAAAAAGAAAGAATATCGTGGAAAAGAAAGAAAAAGAAAAAGAAAGAAAAAGAAAGAATATTGTGGAAAAGAAAGAAAAAGAAAAAGAAAGAATATCGTGGAAAAGAAAGAAAAAGAAAAAGAAAGAAAAAGAAAGAATATCGTGGAAACGAAGGAAAGGAGTTGTGAGGAAAAGAAAAGAAAGTAAGTAATTATTATGACGAGAAAAAAGAATGAACGAATGGTGGAAAAAGCCTTAGAAAAAAATGAAAAGATAACTGTAGAAAGAAATGAAAGGAAATCTTAAAGAAACAAAATAAGAAAGATGGAAAAGAAAAGGAACATAAAAGAAAGAAGAAAAGGGAAAGTTAAGAATACAAGATAGATAAAAGAAAAAAGAAAACGATAAAAACAAATAAGAAACGAAGAGGAAGGAGGAAAGAGAGAGAGAAAGAAAGGGAAAGAAAAGAAGAGAAAAATGTAATACGAAAGAAAGGTAGTAAAGAAATAGAGAGGAAAAGAAAAGATTAATATGACTGGAAAAAAGTATGAATGAAAGAGATAAAAAGAAAAACTACAGAAAGAATGGAAAGTAAGTATATAAAACAAAGAAAAAGTAAATAAAAAAATGTATAAATAAAAGAAGGAAAATGAAGAAAAAAGGAACGGAAACGAAAAGGAAAAGTTAAGACTACAAAATAGAAAAACGAAGAAAGAAAGAAAGAAAGAAAGAAAGAAAGAAAGAAACACTACCTTTTTTTCCATCAGAGTTATTACATTTACATACTTTATTTTTTGCTTATTAAACTTTGTTTGAATATCCAAGCTTAAATTTAACAATATTTTAATTGACATGTCTTAAGGCAAAGATAAGCAAGAACTTTTAATGATCAAAATTACACCTGATGTTTTTATACATTCTAACAGATAATAAGAAAGACGAATGGAAATTTAAGAACTTGTAATCCAGACTTTAGGGCATCTCGACATGGTTTAATTGTTAGCAACCTTGTCTCGTAAGATTAATGCCGATTGAGTAATGAGTTTTGTCCCATACCTACAGCCTTGTACCACATTTGAGGTACGTTTAGTAAGGCAGAATCCAGAACTTCACACGAGGAATTGCTACAAAATTAGGTATATGTCGAGTAAAAGTCGGCTAGCAAACAACATTAAATGTAAAACGGGTGCTATTAATTGCCAAAAAGATATACCGACGAAATATAAATTCAAATTCTTTAACGGGTTTTCAAAATTATCGATTCCAAGTTCGTAACTAAAAAAAATAACTTTCATTTTCTTTATCTTTTTTTATTATTCACAAATGATCGAATAGGACATGTCAATTTTGGAACCGTGTTATTGCAGTCAATTTGAAAGTTGGGCTTCGTTAGGATAAATAATAACACAAAATACTTTTTTTTCCAAATCGTCACCGTTTTTTGAGGAAATGAATTTAAAGATTAAGTTTAGGTTCATAATTGGAAGGTTGGAATTCCATTACGGTGATCAGAAAAAAAAACCTTATAGTACAGTCTTATAAAAATGATAATTGAAATATATGCAATTAGTTGGTTTGAAATTACAAGTGATGATAAATTCCATAATCAGCAACTGTATATCTTCAACAAGGTCCAGAGAATGAAGCAATAGTCGAACTGAAATATAGAAAGTTGCATTAAAAGATTTACAGCAAAATGCGTCCGCCATGTTTCAAATAAAAAAATTCTTTTCTCAATGTTGAAGTCAAATAAAATGGAAATGAGGAAAGAGGCTATAAAAATTTAGTCCGTTAGATAAGTAAACATTTATTTATACTTAATCAGTTATGTTTATTTACAAGGCGAATTTTAAAATTCCATTCTAATTACATCACAAGAGAGTAACCAAGTCTGGTTAAATATTTCAACAAAAATATTTTTTATTGTTTTAGAATTAACCAGTCACAAAAGAAGAGATTATAAAAATGACATTCATCAACTCTGAAGTGACACACTGGTCAAATTTGATTAATTCTCGTATGTCAAAATTAAAAATATTGATTTTTATCATTTTAGAATGAATAATATAAATACAGTATCAAATCGATCCAAGAATTTTTTAAAGAGTTATCATTACCTTGTTTTTATTTACAAATGTAAGATTTGAAACTGTACTGACATCACTGACGAGCAGTAATACTGCAAATTTGACAACTACTTATTTTGGAATAATTTCATTCACTAACTTTAACAGATGTTATGGGAATCCTTTATTTTTCCTTTCATATGCCATGTCCTTTCAATTTGTGGAGTGATTATGACTTTCCACAACTTTTGCCTTTCTTTCTAAGTAACGCCAACTCCTTTACTCATCTACTTTATTCTTCTTCCTCTTTTCAAACACTTTAAGTAGGTTACTAGCTGTCCTCCCCTACTTCTCATGCCTTCGATATGCTCTGTGAGTGTTATATTTGCCAAACCTTATTTCCTCATTATAGGCATCAGAAATATCGGCACTTTCTAACCGTTAGTATTAATTTCCTTGTAATTCCTCTCATCTTTAAAACTTCCTTGTTATTAACATGCTCTGTCCATGTTATTCTCAGCATTAATCTCTGTCCTACTAAAGTTCACCCAATACAAGGCTCGAGAGCCACTCAATGTAGAGAATTACTGGTGAAATTGTTTTGATGAATGAATGAATGGTGTGATATGAATGAAAGAGGAGATGGTAAGAAATGATGATTATGAAGATAAGGAGAATAGATAATGTTTGACTTTTGACTTGAAGAGTTTAAGATTGTAGGGTTTAAGAAAGCATTCCTCACACTTGGGAAAACCTGCCAGAGTGGAACTTTTTCTTATATTTGGAAAACGGGGGAAATAAAAGTGATTCGACCCCGTGAAAGTTTTTACATTTGCATACATAAACTAAGTGCACTTGCAGGCACTACTTAAATAAACTGGTCCACTCATAAAATATAAGGAAAAGATTATGGGGAAAGTATCTTTTGCACACGAGCATTTGTTAGACATTCCTTAAGCAAAGACAATTGTCAACATAAAAAAAAAATATTGATTTTTTTATCAATTTAGAACGCGGTTCCTGTTTATAATATCGATCTAATTGACACTTTATCGATATTTAGACCTTGTACAGATGCAACATTCCAAAATGATTTTTTCTTTTAAATCAATATTTTTCGATTCGGACAAGAATACTAATATACAAAAAAATATTTCCAAAAATGAGTTTCCTTATTTTTTTTATGAGTGAGGGGACTTCGACGAGGTGAAATGGTTAGCAAGCTTGTCTCGCTCGATCAATTACGACTGAATAGTGAATTCGATCCTCACTGGGTGCTCCATACTTGCGGCTTTGTGCTACACTTAAACTACGCTTAGTAAATCACTAGTTTTTTTTTACGAGGGGACCAGTCTATTTAACTAGTACCCGCTTGCATATATGAAGTAAGTACAAAATCGATTATGAGACTTATATAATGCAAGGCAAAGAAAAAAAAATGAAGGTAAAATTGAGAATAAGAAAAATAATTCAAGACGCAGCAAGAAAGGAGAAAGGTAAAAATATGTAAGGGGGGGAAGGAGTGAAAGGAAAAGGAGTGAAAGGAAGAGTAAACAAAGAAGACGACACACAGAGAAGACAAAAGCGAATGGAAAGAGAGGAAATGAAAGAGAAAAATAGCGAGAATGCGGAAGTGAAACACACACACACACACACAAGAGAGAGAGAGCAAAAGATAAAACTGTGCAGGACACAAGTTGGTTGAGAGATTTTTCGTTAGAGTCTTTAAGAAGTGCTTTCCTAAGCACTGGCCGCCCTGTCAGCGGCGATTGAACATCAAATCAAAGTGATGCATGCGAAAAGGGATAAACGGGCCGTTTTTTTTCAAGTGTTACCTCTCGTGAATTGTTCTCTAAATTCAAGAGGTAAAAAAAAAGATGCATACAAAGAGAGCGCAACCACTCAAAGACGCACAAACACATGGGTGTGTCCTTTCTAAGATACACAGAGTACACTAGCATGTGGTCGGCTTCATTATGACTCCCACAGTAGTCCCTTAATCGTTTCAATTTTTAGGCAAAGGCCAAGTGGACGCCATGTTAGATAGATAGATAGATAGATAGATAGATAGACAGATAGATATGAATACACTGAAGATAGATAGATAGATAGATAGATAGATATGAATACACTGTAGATAGATAGATAGATAGATAGGAATACACTGAAGATAGATAGATAGATAGAAATACACTGAAGATAGATAGATAGATAGATAGATAAGCGCATACACGCACAGACATGTGTGTGTGTATGTGTGTGTGTGTGTGTGTGTGTGTGTGTGTGTGTGTGTGTGTGTGTGTGTGTTAGGTGTATTTTTTCTTTTAAACATGTTTCGTCAAAAACAAACGAAATTTCTTTATTTTAATTTTTATGACTTTTTTTTGTACATTTCGAATCATTTTTCTTTGTTTCGGGTTCATATTTCAATATAAATTGCTAAATCTCGAAACAGATTCGGCTTTTTGGCTTTTGGTTTTAGTGCCATGTCGTAGATTAAGACAAAAAAACAGAAAGAATCCAACAGATCCTTATTAATAACACAAACGTACGGCACATCATATAAACTTTATCAAAACTACAAATATCGGAAGCATTAATTATAAAAAGAAAAAGAAAAAGAACATCAATAACATGATATCAAATTTAGGAATTGTTGTGGATCCCGGGGATGGAATCCTGCACAAATAAATAAACAACGCCAGTAATTGAAATAGGAAAATAAGTGTATTGAACGTAAGAAGAGAAATTTGAAATGAAGATTAGTAGTCCAGGAATGCGGGTTAGTAGAAAGTATATGTACAAGTCTCTGTAAGTGAAGTCGTAATTCTCTCTCTCTCTCTCTCTCTCTCTCTCTCTCTCTCCCTCTCTCTCTCTCTCTCTCTCTCTCTCTCTCTCTCTCTCTCTCTGGACTCTACGTATCTCAACCTTGTCTCAACGTCTCTTTACGTATCTCCAACTCTGTCAGTATAAGTATACTTTAGACGAGTCCATCTTGTGTAAAAGGGGGGAGGCCCACGACAGGAATAAACAATAAATATATTTCATAATAATATTCATTAAATCACAGACGACTCACAAATTTCTGCTAATGGTTCATGATAACTGAAAGGGCTTAGAAACTGGATCATTTCTATTTAAATAAGCAATGAAAAACCCAAAATTGATCGAAAATGTAGAAAATAATAAACGACTAACGAATCACTATTTTTCGATTCTGACAAGTGTTGCAGCCAAAGAAAAGTCTAAAGAATATTATTCAGCAAAACATCTTAGGGAGACAAGAACAAAAACTATACCTTGTCTTGTAACCAACAGTCTTGTACTCTATGGAGTCTTCTCTATGAATCTTTTGGTATATTCGATATAAACCTATATCGACTAACGTAGAAACAGCTGGGCACTCATGTTAAAACTGACATGCGTGTCTATTTCTATTATTTCCTTGCATTTCTGTTGTATACACATTTCCTTCCGGGTCCCAATCAGAGACCTAAGCTCAGAAATGATTTCACACACTTTATTATTATTATTTTATTTCCTTTGATTACTGGTGTGTACACATTTCTTTCCGGGTCCCGCCCAGAGACCTAAGGTTAGAAATGGCATCATGACATTTTACACTGAAAAAAAAAAACATATTTTACATAGACAAAGCCCTTCGTAAGGTGTGGGCTGTACTCGCGAGAAGAATTTTTTTTTTGTATTTCTTTAAGACATGGACTTCCAGGAATTCATTCAATTAGTCTACTGGAATCTTTTCCAACCAATCCTAGGGCTCCAACTACAAAAGGGATTGTTGATGTTCCCATGTGCCACATTTTTGAGATTTCAATTTCATGGTATTTGTATTTTGATAGCTTTTTGAAGATCTTGAAAGATACATTGCAGACTGCAGGGACTGCCATTTCAATAAGGTGGTACTTTTTTGTGTGCGATCTCAAACAAATAACAATATCTGGGCGATTAGCTTTGATTGTTCTGTCAGTGTGTATTGTGTAGTCCCATAGAATTGTAACAGGTCCTATCTCCGTAACCGGGTCTGGGTGGTGTTCATACCAATTTCTTTCAGTTTCCTTCCCGTAGAAGTTTCAGATTTTCCAGTGCAGATATTGGCCCACTCTGTCATGCCGGGTTTTATACTCAGTGGGTGCCAATACCGTGCAACCTGGTACAAGATTAACAATTGTTTCTGGATATTTATCACAGAACCTGCATTTTGGGCTAACACTATATTTTAGTGTGTGTGTGTGATAATTTCTAGTTAACAAGCACTGATCCTGTGCAGCAAGGATAAAACCTTCCGTTTCAGCTTTTAACCCTGTACGATGTAGCCACGGATGGGTACGGGGCTTGTCCACATCGGCTTGTTTGGTACGGGAAGAGTACTGGCCATGAAGCGGTTTATCTTGCCATTGTTTCTGTATCTGGTCGGTTGCATTTGTCTTTGCTTTCATTTTTATTTACTTTGCAGCTTCAGCCGGTGTGTTGTGCTTTATTTTTATTTATGTGTCCATTTGAAACACCATTTTGAAATTGCTGGCTTCTTTTATTACGGAATAAAGGCGATTACTACTTTCATGTTCCTTGACACATATCATCATCCAGTCTTCTGTGGCTTCCAGGTATCTTTGAAGGCCAATTGTTGTAGTTTTGTAGGACAGTTCTAGTTGAACTAATCCTCTGCCTCCTTCGGATCTGGGCACATACAGACATCAGCTTTGGGATGATGCATGCGGTAGCAAGTGAGAAGCTTTCTCGTTTTGGCGTCCATTCGCTTAATGTCAGCTATGGTCCAATTAAGTATGTTAAAGCTGTATTGCACCACAGGGACATCCAAGCTGTTTATGGCTGATATTCTGTTTTTCGAATTCAGCTCGGTATTTAGTACCAGATGCACACGCCTGTAGTACTCCTTTCTTAACTTCTCCTTCATTTGGGGATGTTGTATACCATCTTCTTCGGTTTTTTCCTAGGTACTTATAGGATTCATCTTGTTCCAGTTCCTTAATCTTTGTGACAAAATCTAAATCTATTGAGATTGTTTCTATAATTCTCCCTTTCTTGAATATTACTTTTTCCCATTTATCTAATCCGAAGTCCATAACTATGTCGTCACTGAAACATTTTACAATATTGAGGCGGCCCTTCAACTCATTGTCGTTTTTGGCAAAGAGTTTCAGATTATCCATGTTGAGTAGGTAATTGAATATTTTTTGTCTAGTTTGTAACCATAGCTAATGTTGTTCAGTTCATGCGTGAGGGAGATTAAGGACAAACAAAACAGAAGGGGTGAGAGGAAATCCCCTTGAAAGATTCCATATTCAGACGGTTGGAGATGGTAACGCCTCTGGTGTGATTTACGTATAGTGTGGTGTTCCACATTCCCATTCTGTGCTCAAGGAAAGTTACTGCCACACGGGAAACATTGTACATTTCCAAAGTCTTAAGGGTCCAAGAGTGTGACACACTATTAAAGGCTTTACGATAATCAATCCACGCTGCGCTAAGATTTCTACAACGTCTCCTGCAATTTTCCAAGATCATTTTGTTTATCAGTAATTGATCATTGCAGCCATATGAACCTCTCCTGCATCCCTTCTGTTCCAGTGGAAGAATGTTGTTTTCTTCGAAAAAAGAGTAAGTTCGGTTCGTCAGAAAAGGCGTGATCAGCTTATATGTGGTGGAGACATGTTATTGGCCTATAATTTTTCGGATCATCTGTTTCACTCGTTTTTGGCATGAGATATGTAATGCCTTCAGTGATCCAATCCGGGATTTCATCGGGATTATTTACAAGCGTTGATAGAGATTTTGCAAAGATCTGTGGTTATATTTTCCAACTCTTGCATATGTGTATCCAGCATTCGTTTTTCTTTACGTTGGATCCATTCTGCATTTGGGTTATATTCCTTTGGGCTGCTCCAAATATTCTTCCAAAATGTCTGCATACTGTCAATAGATGGTGGCTTTTCGACATGTATAGATGCATTTCCAATTTCCCTGTAAAATGTCTGATGTGGACCCGAAGTAGGGGCCACGGAAGAAAAACACGGAACACGGGTTAGAGGTAAGAAAGATATATTAAACAGAAAAGTTACAAAGAATAGTGTAAGAGTAAGCAGAGCTTACTATCCAGTGGTGTCCGATATTGGTATCGTACGCGGCTGCGCATTACTGGTGCTACTCCCATGATACTACCATTCACATAATAATATAGTACTGGGAGAGTCCATGATGTAGAAAAGTATCGGTCTCACAACACCCCCCCCCCTTCCAAGAGTTTTCCTATTTTCTTTTTTTTTCTCTTTTTTTTCCTTGAAGGAAAAAAAAGTAAAACTGTTAATACCTCTTCCTCTTGGAATTCACGTCGAGTGGTCGAGCGTCGTATTTCCGGAGAGACTTGGGGCGTGTCAAGATCGAAATGTTCGAATATTACGTCGATCGGCTCTTCGCAGATATTTTGTGGTGATTCCTCAGATTCCTTCAAACGGCATTTCCTGAGCTGATTCATATGACGTTTGTGGGTATTTTTCGGTCCCTGGACAATATAGACCAGTTCGCCAATTCTCTGTTTGATGTTGCCTACTTCCCAGAATGTTATGTTGTTTTTGTAAGCCTTAAAAAGGACTTTGTCGCCAGGATTAGAGTATTTCTTAGGGAGCGAGCAGGTTTTCTTGAACTTCGCTTGCCGTGGAATGAGTTTATCAAAGACGGGCTTGATTTTTCTTGCGAACATTGTTTCTGCAGGCGAGCGTCCCATGGGCGTGTTAGGATTAGGGGTTATCCTATACACCTGCAGAAACTGTTGTAATGCTCTATCCGTCGGTGTGCCTAGTGCCTTTTTTAAAGCTCTTTTTAGAGTGTCCACGAAACTCTCGGCCTGACCGTTCGACCTGGGGTGATACTGAGGCGTTGTAACGTGGTCCACTTGATACGACTTGCAAAAGTCTCTGAATTCACTTGATGTGAATTGAGTGCCGTTATCAATCACTACACAATCTACTACGCCAAAACGCGCGAATAGCTCGTGTAAAAATCCGATCGTGTAGTTGGTGGTTGGTTTTTACATCGCAGGACCTCATGCCATTTTGAGTGGCTATCCACAACAATAAGGTAGTACATGTTGTCCAGGGGCCCTGCAAAATCCACATGAATTCTCTGCCATGGATGGTCTGTGTTTGGCCATGGTTTGCTCGTCGTGGTCGGAGATTTTGCTGCAAGCACGCATCCCTTACCAGATTCTATCATGTCCGCTATGTCTTTGTCCATGTTTGGCCAATATACGTAGCAGCGCATGAGGCTTTTCGTACGGCTCTTCCCGTGAAAATCCTTAAGGATGTTTCTTTGTAGGCTATTTGGAATCACTACTCGGTCATTATACAGTAGAACATCCTCACAGAGGGAGAAAACTTCAGACACATTTAGGTCTTTGTTGCAAATTTTGATTTTGATACTTTGGATGAATTCATCCTCTCGAGACTCCCTTTTTATGTCGGCCAAAGTAACTGGGAGTTCTCTAATTGTATTCGCAATCATATTTTTGATTTCATAATTCATCCTTAGTGTAGCAATGATGGAGTCTTCAAAAACTTCCGTATTTTTAGGAATGAGTCGCGATAAACTGTGCGCATGACAAATATTTTTAGATTTTAGGAAATCGATCTTTTAAATCAATTTCATAAATTTTTTAAACACTTTGCTAAATGCGCGACTTGGTGAATAGTTTTTTCGAACTTGAGTCAAACGTAGTACTTCGAGCTTTTGAGTTTGTTAGTTTGTTTTGTGCACAAGCTGGGATTTTTGTAAGCAGTCGTTCTCGATACTTGGTTGCTCGTTTATTTGTTTGCACATACTTGAGTAACCTTGAAAGGAAGCTGTGTATTGCGTTTCGTTCGCTGATGTAGTAATGCCAGCTCAAATTCTAGTTCAACACTGATGTGGGAACCAGTGGGGTTAAACGAGTCCTCTGTCGCCACTGATGTGAGACTGGGGCTTTGGGGTTTCGGTGTGGGTGCGTGTCTCGAA
This sequence comes from Acanthosepion esculentum, assembly GCA_964036315.1. Taxonomy (NCBI): domain Eukaryota; kingdom Metazoa; phylum Mollusca; class Cephalopoda; order Sepiida; family Sepiidae; genus Acanthosepion; species Acanthosepion esculentum. The sequence continues at coordinate 4,593,999 of OZ038506.1, forward strand.
TCCTCTGTCGCCACTGATGTGGACCCGAAGTAGGGGCCACGGAAGGAAAACACGGAACACTGGTTAGAGGTAAGAAAGATATATTAAACAGAAAAGTTACAAAGAATAGTGTAAGAGTAAGCAGAGCTTACCATCCAGTGGTGTCCGATATTGGTATCGTACGCGGCTGCGCATTACTGGTGCTACTCCCATGATATTACCATTCACATAATAATATAGTACTGGGAGAGTCCATGATGTAGAAAAGTATCGGTCTCACAACAATTTCTAATGGTCCGTTTGGAGTATTTTATTTTGGCGATAGAACCTGCAGCGTTTTTCGTACCGTCTTCTTCTCTGTGCCTTTAACTGAAGTTTCTGTTTCAGCATTTCCTTGATTGATGGAATTTCAATTAGGGATTTAATTTTATATTTCCGCTTGATCTTCTTGCATTTGTGTGTGGAGATATTTGGGTTTCTAGTGAGCTCATCAAATATAGAAAGCTCACATCTGATTTCCTTTATTTATTAGTCGTGAAGCGGTTTATCTTGCCATCGTTTCTGCATCTGGTCGGTTGCATTTGCTTTTGCTTTCTTTTTTAAGTATTTTGCAGCTTCAGTCGGTGTACTGTCCTTTACTTATATTTCTACACCCATTTGAAACCATTTTGAATTTGTTGGCTTCCTTTATTACGGAATAAAGTCGCTTACTATTTTTATGTTCTTTGACACACGTCATCATCCATCCTTCTGCGGTTTTCAGGTATCTTTGAAGGCCAATTATTGTAGTTTTGTAAAAGAAAATCCTCTAGGTGAACTAATCCTGTGCCTCCTACGAATATGGGAACATACAAATGATCAATATCAACTTTGGGATGATGCATGCGGTAGCAAGTGAGAAGCTTTCTCGTTTTGGCGAGATTAGCTTAATATCAGCTATGGTCCAGTTAAGGATGTTAAAGCTCTATTGCACCACAGGGACATCCAAGGTGTTTATGGCTGATATTCTCTTGTTTTTCTTTTAGTTCAGCTCGGTATTCACTACCAGACGCACACACCTGTAGTACTCCTTTCTTACCTTCTTCTTCATTTGGTTATTCTGTATACCATCTCCTTCGCTAATTCTTTGGTACTTATAGCCTTCATCTTGTTCCAGTTCCCTAATATTTATGACAAAATCTAAATATATTGAGGGTGTTTCTATAATTCTCCCTTAGTTCATGCGTATGGGGGATTAAGGACAAACAAAACAGAAGGGGCGACATGGAGTCTCATTGAAAGATTCCATGTCGGATATTCAAATGCTTGGAGATGGCAATGTCTCTGGTATGATTTGGATATAGTGTGGTGCTCCACATTCTCATGCTATTATTATTATTATTATTTATGACCAACAAAACAGAAGAAGACAACAAGAATTCCAAGAAATCCTTACCAATTACACAAAGGTGCTATATCATATAGACTGTATAAAAACGACTACAAATATTAGAAGCATTAATCATACAAAAAAACACATTGACTCTGATGTAGTTTACCGTCATTCCCAGGACGTGGATATAGTCTGGGAGTTCCCTATTTTCCCATAGCTGGGACCCTAACAGATGCTACCAGCCCGAGTCAGGGTGGACCTGGGAACACCAGCAATTAAGAGGTGGTTCCACGCTCCTCAAAACCTCCTGATCAGAGGCCTTGCTGGTGGATGCAGTTTAACGCCATAGCCGGGACGGCTATATACAAGGGTGGGGGCTGAAAGGTTCATAGGCTGACTATGAAGGAGTGATGCTAGAACTGTGAAATCTTGCATGCATTAATGTCAACACTTTATTAATAACTAGATGGTTTCTTTCCAGATAAACTAACACCTGACTGTTCAAAGGCTTCAAAAGTAACTAGTAGCGACTTCTGTAGAAAATGGACAAAATTTGGCATCGCGTTATTATTAAATCCCTGCGGAAAAAGGGTTTAGCCCCTAAGGACATTCATGCTGACACGGTTGCTACATTAGGGGATGAGGCTCCAGATTTATCAACAGTGAATGTAGGAGGGGGGAGAATCTCGAAGATGACTCAAGGTCTGGACCTCTTGCAACTACCACCAGAGTTGAGATAATTATGCACAATGAGATGGTGAAGGTTTCTGCTCAGTGGTTGCCCTCAGGGTTGTCTTCTAACCCCTGACCAAAAGCACAGCAGGCTGTTTAAATCACGATAAAAATCTGACATTGTTTGAGGCAGATCCAACTGGTTGCTTTGAAGGTTTCCAAACACATGGTGAGAGTTGGGTTCGTCACTTTGAGCCAGAGGCAAAGAAGTAATCCACGCAGTGACAATAACCCTCCTCACCTGCTCCAAAGAAGGCAAAGTTCGCTTCACCTGAAAGCATCTGATTGCAAAGGAAATAATTGTCGCGGATTATTTCCACAACGCAGAGAATAAATCACTAAGTTCAGACTCGAACGTCGGGGACAGAAAGAAAATGCCGAAAACTCGATTTGCCAGTACTCATAAATCACAATGCACGCAACCAGTCAGAAAAATAACTGACTCTCCAACAAAATAGACGACTTTTTTCTCTCCCTCTAGATCCGAGAACACCAACTGCTTTTATCGGCCGAGCATTTTTTCCATTCGTCGACAGATGGGAGAGGATGTTCAGTATTTTGCATATCAAAATACATTTATGGCGAGACTCCTGCGACGGACTTGTTTTTTTAATTTAAATATTCCGTCTTCAGCATGTCATGCAGAATACGTGACCTTTTGTTTGGTAAGTAATTTCCTTTTTCGCCACATTTTCCGTCGTAGGATACACGCGACGCGCTGTCGCTTGGTTTGACGAGGCTAAGTCGCCGTTTTCTTCGCTATAGCATCGGAAGGTGATGGCCTGTTTTGGGGATGCAAAGGCATTGTTTTTATTGACTATCTTCAAAAGGGCCACACCATCAACGGAGAATATTATGCCAACTTACTGAGATAGTTACGAAAGACTATCATAACCAAACGCACAGAAAAATTGACGAAAGGAGTCTTGTTTCATCAGGACACGTCATTGGTTTAAATGGCTGCTGTGCGTGACCCGTGGCTTCGAAATGTATGATCACCCTCCCTATTCTCCTGGTTTGATTATCATTTGTTCCTCAATATTAAAAAAAAAATCACTTGGCTGGGAAACATTATCACAATGACGATGACTTCATATCTGCTGCTGATGACTTTTTGACCAACTGGATAAACGTTCCTCTTTGAACGGTCAGATGCAGTTACTGATAAGACGAGTTGAAAATAACGCATGCAAGATTTCGCAGTTTTAGCATCACTCTTTCAGTTCACATTCGTATTTAGAGATTCTTGATAAAAATCTAAAGAGGAATGTTATTGGTTCTGACCTGGTATCACGCCTTCGATCACTTTCCCACCTCCGTAATGTCGATTCGCTGTACCTTTTCTATAATTACTTTCATGGCAATTGTCCTGATGAACTTTCCTCTACGGTACCTAGAATTTATTTATTTAAGCACAGTACCAGAGAGACTACATAGTCTCATATTTCCACCATTAAAATGGGTAGATGTAACCGTAAGTTCTATGCTAAGAGTTTCTTCTCTCGCTCTTCTCACTAGTGGAACTCTCTTTCGGCTTCTTGATTTCCAGTCAAACTTTTAATGCAATGTCAATCGTCACCTTCTGTCTTCTTAATTCTTGTTCTTTTATTGTTCTTTCTCCTTAATAGTATTTTCTCATATTCTCTAGTAGTAGTGGATATATTGCCTTGATTGGGGTGAAATGATAAAAAATATATATGTTTTCTTAACCTGAACGTTGTGAAGAACCAATAAAAGGGGGGGAAATTTCAGAACTTCGCCTTAAAACCGACGAAATTGTAGAATACAAATGCAGGTTCTAAGCTATTTTAATTGGATATCTAGGAACAATTCCAAAAAGTTTAGAGGCGAGATTCTAGGAAATGCGATTTCAAGAAGAGGAATTAGACTTATCCGGGCCATAGCAGAAAAGAATCACAAAGAAAGGACAAGATAATTAGAAAGACTTGCTGTCACTAAATCCCCCAAGGAAGACCACATGAGATTCTCTTAAACACTGACAATTGACTTGCGAAACTCACGAAACTCAATAAACGAGGATCAATGTTATTTTAACTTCTAAGTTTCGGAAAACCAAACAGCTTTTAAACGTATACAAAAGTTCGCAGCTATCTTTCTTCTGAAAACTAGTGACTAAATATATAGTTGAAGACAGGCTTTTCGCTGGAAACATTTGCACACAGCTTCTTTTTTTAGGTAGAGATTTGAAGAAATACGTCTTTGTACGTATTTCAGTTTATAAATCTTTGTGTGTAAATCGATATATACAGACATATATATATATGTGTGTGTGTAACTGTGTGCATATGCGCGTTTAAAAATCGATATGAAGGTAAATACAATATATATCTATAATGTGACGTGCATGATTAGTTAGCCACTGACACGTGCTGTTTATATAAAGAGACACAGCTGAACGCCGAATAAATCGAATTTAATATCATAACTATATATATATATATATATATATATATATATATATATATATATATATATATATATATATATACAGAGAGAGAGACGGAGAGAGAGATTCTTTTTAAAGACCGAAGCGGACTGTGCTTACACAAGCCAAAGACTGAATGCCTTGAATCAAAGTCACAAAAACTAAGAGCGAAGACACCCCGCCATTGTTCGTAACGCGTTCCTTGTGTTTACCTACTCTGTCGGAGTGTTCGTACGCACCAGATGGAGAACACCGACGCCGTCCAACGGCCAGGTGGAAATGGCGGTGGAGGAATGGGAGGCGGCTGATCTTAGGATAGCATTGGAAGGAGATAAAATGAGTCGTTACTGGTAGAAGATGTAACGTGGATGGAGGAGAATTACTCCAACTAATTAGAGTTACAGATAAGAAAAACAAAAACACAATGCAATAAATGCAAACAATGACCATAATAGATAGATAGATAGATAGATAGATAGATAGATAGATAGATAGATAGATAGATAGATAGGATCAGACTGATGATAGATAGATAGATAGATAGATAGATAGATAGATAGATAGATAGATAGATAGATAGATAGATAGATAGATAGGATCAGACTGAGGATAGATAGATAGATAGATAGATAGATAGATAGATAGATAGATAGATAGATAGATAGATAGATAGATAGATACGATCCGACTGAGGATAGATAGATAGATAGATAGATAGATAGATAGATAGATAGATAGATAGATAGATAGATAGATAGGATGCGACTGAGGATAGATAGATAGATAGATAGATAGATAGATAGATAGATAGATAGATAGATAGATAGATAGATAGATAGATAGATAGGATCAGACTGACGATAGATAGATAGATAGATAGATAGATAGATAGATAGATAGATAGATAGATAGATAGATAGATAGATAGATAGGATCAGACTGAGGATAGATAGATAGATAGATAGATAGATAGATAGATAGATAGATAGATAGATAGATAGATAGATAGATAGAATCAGACTGAGGATAGATAGATAGATAGATAGATAGATAGATAGATAGATAGATAGATAGATAGATAGATATATAGATAGATAGATAGATAGATAGATAAGACTGAGGATGGATAGATAGATAGATAGATAGATAGATAGATAGATAGATAGATAGATAGGATCAGACTGAAGATAGATAGATAGATAGATAGATAGATAGATAGATAGATAGATAGATAGATAGATAAGACTGAGGATAGATAGATAGATAGATAGATAGATAGATAGATAGATAGATAGATAGATAGATAGATAGATAGATAGATTGCATAACCCCTCGGAGAATTTTAGTATGAACAATTACTTAAAAGAGCAAAAAAAAAATAATCTAATTTACTCATCCGCAGATGCTCTGAAAATGAAATGACGTGTTTCCTGATTTATTCGGTCGAGCGAGCCTCGGACATTCATTGTCCTGCGTCAGAGTTCGAAGGTCATTAGAGTGGCATCCTGTGTCATCACATAGCTGGTCAATGTTACTGGGCGACCAACCCGTCTTGCTCCATGGCTAGGTATCCACAACACGCAAGTTCTTGTTATGCTCGCCAACAGTGTCCTGCAAAGCGCATTCTGCGTTCGCGTAAGTTTGTAGAAATATCAGGGTCCATAGAGCTGTGATTTAGTTGGATGTTGTTGCCAAGAGATGTTAAGTATTGCTCTCAGCCCTTCAATCCATACACAGCTGCCGGGCTACTACCGTTTATCCCCTGTTCTTACTCAATTCTAACCGACACAATGTGGTATACGTAAACCTTGAGAATAAATAAATAAAACTCGAGTTGAAATTAACGTAAATTGAATAATTAAATGAGAAACATGTTTATAAATTTTACATGTGGTCACTAGAAGTACAACTCTGAATTCACAATCTGAGCAGGGATGTTTGGGAACATCTTGGGTTTACAATCAAATCATTTGTGCAGAGTAGTCTGGCTTTTCTGTTCTAGGAGCTGAATTGTTAGATCCTAATACGTCGAAGACGATACAAAAATTCATTATATACGTATATAAATACATACACGTACACACACACACACATGTATGTATGTGTGTGTGTGTCTGTAATACATGGGTGTGTGCGGTAATGTATCCGTTATCAGCAAAGATAAGAAAATCGGCAAATATCAAAATTTTGAATTCGGTCTCATTTCGCGCAAAGGTTCATGGGAAGGGAATAAGTATATACATTAATGTATGTGGTAGTGTATAAGTTATCAGCAAAGATAAGAGAATCAGCAAACTGAGTTGAAATTTCTCAGCTCATATTTGCTTAGCGCGAAATGCGGTTAGGATAAAATGGAATCTACCTGACTCTGCTTTATGCAAAAATGATCTAACTATTGAATTTTAATAAAACTTTTGTGGTTTATATAAAAGAGAATATACATATATATATATATATATATATATATATATATATATATATATATATATATATATATATATATGTGTGTGTGTGTGTGTGTGCGTGTGTGTGTGTGTGTGTGTTTAATCATTTCACCCCAAGGAAGGCGGAAATGCCACTAGTACGCAGGCGCATTACAGGGAGTGAAAGCGAGAGAAAAGATTGAGTATAAGGAGGATTGAGGAAAGGATAAAAGCTGAACGGGATTCGAGAAGATAGAAGATGACGATTGACGTTGCATTTAAATTTTTGAAGATTCTAGGGATCAGGAAAGCAAAGAAACAGGCGGGAAATGTAAGAAAATAAACTGTTGGAGTAGAAGTCGCGGTTGCATTTAGCTATATTAAACGGGTGGAACCTACATGCCAATCAAGTACATATATATATAATATATATATATATATATATATATATATATATATATATATATATATATATATATATATATATATATATAAGGAAATATAGTCTTAAGATGTGCTATATTTATGGGATAAAGTGCTCAATATCAGAGATAGAGCGTGTGTAAATATAAAAGTGAACATAGAAGTCAACAGTTTGTTTCATGCTAGATGCAATCGTCATTTATATATATATACATATATATATATATATATATATATATATATATATATATATATATATATATTAGGATATTACGCCGAAAACATGTTAAAATCGCTACACAATTATAGTCGTGTTTCGATGCGCATCAATGCATCTCATCAGGCGATTGTAAATTACTGTCGCGTGAATGATTTATTTAGATTTAAAAGCAAAATACAACCTCTTTTTACGAAAAAAAAAAGAAAAAAACCGTGCTACAAGGTTTGTAGGCTTTAGTCTGATCAACCAATCAAATATGACGTACGTTAAATTTAAACTAAGCGAAGAAGCAAAAATTAAAAAATCATTTTTCTTAGTGGCTCATGACCTGTGCATTGGCAACTAATGGCAGCACAGACAGAGGATGTTAATGGATACATAAACTATACACACTAGACAATGCCATTTCCTAAAAAAAAAATTAGGTGGAGTGGTAATTTAACAAAATGCTAAACCAGTTATATGCTTTGTGAGTTTCCCACAACTTTTTTGTAGCTGATAAATAAATAGTTTCTTTAAGGAACCAGTAAATAATTTAAATATATAGACTTAATTGGTAAATTAATATGCCACTGTTGACTAAAGATTCTTTATATAAGATGTTAATAACAATGACCAATCAATGCAAAATGTCAACAGTACCAACCAAATACCAATACAAGATGTTACTAATACTACCAGGAGATTAATACAAAATTATATTAAATCCAAATTAATCTTACCATAAGAAAGATAAGCCATATATCGTGCAACACAGTTCAAGTAAAATCTAAGAAAAAGCATTATCAAGTCTAACTGAATTGTAAGGTAAAAGTTTTTACAATTGTGTTTACAATTTACCGTTAACTCGGATCTTTTGTTTAATAAAGCACTCTTATCAAAGAACCTGATAATTTCCAATTTTTCACGTAAACACAGAAAAAAGTTTTCAAATAAGGATCTATATGCCCTTTCCATTTTTAAAATTTTCCATATATTGCTTATTTTTCTTAAAGGTTTCTTCGCTTAGTTTAAATTTAATGTAGGTCATATTTGACTGGTTTATCTGAGTAAAGCCCCAAAACCTTATAACCACACTTTTTTCTGAAAAGGAGGTTGTTTTTTGCCTTTAAATCTAAATAAATCGTTCACTCGCCAGTAATTTACAATCGCCTGATGAGATGCGTTGATATGCATCGAAACACGATTGCAATTGTGTAGCAATTTTGATGTTTTCGGTTTAATATCCTAAAATGAATAATATTGCTCTACTTTGTATTGAGCCCTCTTTTAAATTAAACATTGCGAACGTTAGAATTGATCTCTATTCGTTCTCATCTTACCTGGACATATATATATATATATATATATATATATATATATATATACATATATATGTGTGTGTGTGTGTGTGTGTGTGTGTGTGTGTGTGTGTGTGTGTGTGTGTGTGTGCGCGTGTGAAACGTGTTTGAGTCAATGGTTGAGAGAACAGAGGCAAATACGGTAATGAGACACTGGAACATGGCGACGTTGTAGGCGAAGGGTTGATTGAAAGTGAAGATTCAGCAAATGATCTTGGTATCACATTACACAAGTCATTGCAGTCAAAATAACTCGTTGCTCAGTGTGTTGAAACTCTCAACAAAATATTGGGGATGACAAGAGGAAATTATGTGAACAAAAGTAAGAATAATCTATTGCCACTTCATAAATCTCTAGTTCGATCCAATCCCTGTGTAACAGAGAGAGTTTGGGAACCACGCACAAACACACACACACACATATATATATATTTTTATTGAAATTGGAGTAGATTTGAACAGCGAAATTAGATCAGAACAATTTTGTTTACTGATCGGAATCTGAACTAGCCCATTTGTAATTGGGTCATTAGGAAGACAATGAAACATGATCGAGATAATTTTTATCGGTTAAAATTTGAGCTTACTAAGGCTATGAGGAACTTTGAAATTCACATGATTTGGGGTTGAAGGCAGCACTGATGATAATCGGGTGCGGGTCAAGGGTCGATTTATGATCAGCCAAGTTTATCTATAGAAACGCGCACAGAAATCAGTTGACAGAGGGGTTGGCTCGTCTGCCGTCCAGTGCAGTCGAGCTGGGTGGAGAGAGGTCGGAGATAGAAAGCGACGTCAGTAATTGGAACAAAACGCCCGCTAACATGTACCATTGATATAAGTACGAAGAAGCGAATTACTTCCTCCAACAATCTAAGACTGCTACTGCTACTATTATTACTACCACTGGAAAGGGAAACGTCGAACAAACTACAATAATCAAAAGGTTGTTTTTGGGCTCGTCTGTCGTCGAGTGCAGTCCAGCTGGGTGGAGAGATATCGGAGACTGGAAGTGACGTCAGGGATTGGAACAAAACCCCCGCTAACATGTACTGTTAATATAAGTACCGATGCTTCTGCTACCACGAAGATTACTACGACCGTTACTACCGTTACTACCGACGAGGAGGAACGCAACTATAAACTTTAAGCTGCGCACAGAAATCTTTATCTCTCCATCGCAAGAGTCGTATATCGTTCTGAGACGATTTCACAACAAGCTAATCACAACCCACTCTCTCTCTGTCTGTCTAGAATCCAGTGTATGAGTTTTTACGTCAATTACTTTTCTTTTCTGTAACCCGTTTCTTTTCTATACTATTCTTTTCTGCTATATAAAAGACATTAACAATTCAACCATCGAATAGTTGTTTGTCCGGCTTTCTGCAGGTATATATATATATATATATATATATATATATATATATATATATATATATATATATATATATATATATGGTGCATTCTAAATTTCTTAGCATAGAATCTCCAGCCGTGTCTACATCTTCAGTCGACCGTGAATGGATGAACATATGCTTTCTGGATCAAACCAAACACAATGTGGGCAGGAAGCAGGATTAAACCAGTGGACCGGTCGAATGATCTACGGATGCTCAGGGGACCTACGGTCACTCCCTTAAGTTCGGTTAAGACCGAGTAGACACCTCAACTCTAACACTTCGTCCCCAGCCCCTCAACCTCCGGCGTCTTCCTCTTTGGGTTGATGTGTCCACTCTGTCCGAACCGAACTTAGGCGTAACTGGCCGTACGCCCTGAGTACCCGTAGATTATTTCGACCGGTCAACTGGTCAAGTCCCGCTCGCTGCCCACGCTGTGTTAGTTTTTAGATCCAGTAAGCGGGGTGTTGTCCATACGTTCACGGTCGACTGGAGATGTGGACACGGCTGTGAGAGTTGGCGCTAGGAAGATTAGATTGTGGCAAAATAAAACAAGAAATAATATATGCAGAAGCCGGACAGCAATGGGGGGATATTAATGTCGTTTATATAAGAAAATAACATCAGAACAGAGGTTACGGGGAGAATAAAAACATTTAACATGAATGAGAAAAAAGAAGAAAAAGACAAGATGCACCCAGCGAATTCCCAACAGAGAGAGGGTTGGTGTGTGATAAACGCGTATTGAATCGCCTGGGGTAGGTTTACGACTAATAGTCCAGTCTCATACAGACTTCTCAGAACAGGGGGCAGTCTTTTTTCTCTCCTCCAAAATTCTCCCGCAAATCTCTCGACTCACTGCGACGACAGTCTCGGGACTCTCTTGACGACAATCTCTTTCCCCCGAAAGCAAAATCTCGAGTTAATATAGAAAAAGGATCAGCTGATCACAATTGACCCTCGTCCCGGCACGCAGCTACCACGAGCCTCAACTAATCATGCGATTTCCAAAGTGCCAAAAACTATCCCTTGACATGTAAACCTATTCTCCAATTATTTACCTTATCTCAATCACGAGTTCTTCTCGCTTCACCAAAATTATACTTTGGGATATCTAAACATTGATTCAACCTTTTAATCAAAACAAATACTGTTAAACAAAACCAAGTATCTCACCCATCCCCATTGTTTACTAGTGACCCAGGTTTAAAACATCGCCTCCTGCCCTGAGATCGTGTTTCTCATCGGTAAACAGACATCTTAACTCAAATCGTACTTTGATATATACACACTATTTCCACTTCCAGTCAATAAAAGTTATATTTGCGTGTATGCATTCATGTGTGTGTGTGTGTGTGTGTGTGTATCCCTCTCTCTCTGTTACAGAACCCAGAGAGTAAGACGTCGGAGGTTGAGGGGCTGGGTCGAAAGTGTTAGACCTGCAAGCATGGCGACCGTACCATCAACAGGACATAGAGGTGTCTGAAGGGATCCAAATATTTCTGAAAATGATTAAAAGATTCAGTAACCTGAAAATGAAATATCGGTTCAATCTGATCTAAGGACACGGGAAATGCGAAGAATTAGATTTGCTTAAGTCTAGAAGACTTTAAAATGATCCGTGTTTTGGTAGATATTGACTCTATGAAGTATTTTTATTGGATCATTGCAACCGTTCCTCCAGAAATCACTCTTTCAAGTTAGACGTGCAAGGCTGGATGTGAGAAACCGGGTGATTAAACAATGAAATACTCTCCCTCGTAATGTGCTGAATGAAAGGGGCAATGAGTTTAATATCAAATTGATAAAGTACTAATGAATGGGAAATTCCATAAGCTTCAAGGGCCTTCCTTTCACAGAGGTACAATCCTCTTTATCTACAATTCGATGCTTTTGTATTATTATTATTGTTGTTGTTGTTGTTCCTTAGTTAGCAAACACGTACTTTACGCCCAGACAGTACCTCGTAAAAAATGGACTATTCCGTTTTGATCGTGAAGAAAGGCTCAAAAGATATCACAAACGCATTTTTTTGTTTGCAGTGCGAAAAAGAGAAAAAATGAGAGGCGGTAACACACTTATGTGTGTAACACCTCCTTCAGTGGAATTAAAAACATGACAATTTAAATTTGTTTCATTTTACCATCTTATTTTTTTAAATAAGGACTGGCATTCACATTTATGAATGTTATTGCGATGTTTTGTTAAAATTGTTAAGCTCAAATATTTAACGATGCAATTGGGAAACTTCCATAACCGTAGAACTCGTATGGAGTTTATTCAATCATTAACTTAAGAATTAAGATTCATCAGAAAATTCAAATAGCATAACCGAGAAATTTTTACAGGTATTTTATTATTATTATTATTATTATTATTATTATTATTATTATTAATTATAATAATAGTAAGAGTAGAGTAGTATCTTCATTTTTTCTTTTCTTTATATTTATTCACTTTTTTCTTTTCCATTATTTTATTCAAATTTTTCTTTTTTTCTCTCGTCGGAATTCTTCGTAAATGCTGCTTCTTGCGATTGTCGTCTGCAACAAAACGCAGCGGGTCGTCTTCTTGTAACTATTTTATTCACACCATCTGGTGCCAACCGTACAATCAACCAAAATGCTACAAAATTGGGGTTTTTTTTTTCCTATTTTACTCTTAACCTTTCAGTGATTCCTTTTTTCTTTTTCCCTTTAATCGCAATTCTTCAGAATTTTGTTCTTCAACATTTGCCGCTCTTCAATCCTTTACATCAGCCTGACAGTAACAACAACAACAACAAAAATATTACTAATATTCAATGATGAATTCTGTCAGGTGTTGGATTGGTCTTGATGTCAAACTACTTCAAGTTTTTAACAGTCTAGTACGTGCGTGCGCATGCGCTGAATCTCCCAATACCATCCCAATGAAAATGTTTCTGTAGTCTTTCTCAGCTTATATATATATATATATATATATATATATATGCATGTATGTATGTATGTACATGGTAGAGGTCATCATTGAACTCCTCCTGCATTGTCTATGTCTATCTATCGCTAACTCACCCGGAATCTATGATTCTCTCTCACTTTTCTTGTATTTTCTTTACACAGCCTCTTCTATTTCTGTTGAATTCACACTCGATTTTATCGCTTCCCTTGCATTTTTTAATAAATTTCTTTAAATTACCCCCTCCCTCTCTCTCTCTCTCTCTCTCTCCCTCTCTCTCTCCCTCCCTTTCTCCATCTCTCTCCCTTCTTTCCCTCTCCCCCTCTCTCTCTACCCCTCTCTCTCTCTCTCTTCCTCCCTCACCCCTCTATTCCCTCTTTCTCCCTCTCTTTCCCTCTTTCTCCCTCTCTTTCCCTCTTTCTCCCCCTCCCTCTCCCCTATCTCCCTCTCTCTCCCCCTCTCTCTCTCTCTACCCTCCATCTCTCCCTCTCTCTCCTCCCTCTCCCCCTCTCTCTCCACTCCCTTTTTCCATCTCTCCCTTCTTTCCCTCTCTCTCCCCCTCTCTCCCCCTCACTCTCCCCTCCCTCTTCCTCTTTCTCCCCCTCCCTCATCCCCTCTCCCCCTTCTCCATCTCTCTCCCTTCTTTCCCTCTCCCCCTCTCTCTCTACCCCTCTCTCTCTCTTCCTCCCTCACCCCTCTCTTCCCTCTTTCTCCCTCTCTTTCCCTCTTTCTCCCCCTCCCTCTCCCCTATCTCCCTCTCTCTCCCCTCTCTCTCCCCCCACTCCCCCTCTCTCTTTCTCTCATATTTTCGAAATTTCTCGCTTTTCTCTACTGAATCGTTACATATTAGCATCTGTAATTCTACAAGGTTGACCTGTCCGTCTTTCCAGTGCATCTCTTTTTTCTCACGTCTTGCTCCCTCTCTCACACTTCCCCTCTTTTTGAACATTTGCAGAGTTTTATCCATATCTACCTATCTAATGTCAATCCATCACCGCTTCCTCTCACTCCTTAAATTTTTACCTCTTTTCAACAGCCTCTCTCTCTCTCTCTCTCTCTCTCAAAATTTACATTTTTTCCTTATACTCTTTCTCTCACTCTCTTCATCTCTCCCATTCTTGTCACAACTCATACTGACTATTTCTTTCCTGCTTTCTCATTTCCTTGCTTTGACATACTAAATCTCTAACCCCTACTTTTATCTTTTCGTCTTTCTCATTCTGTCTGCTTTAATTACAAACGATGATTTCTTATTAATCCAGACCCAGCCCCTTCTCAAATCAAGTGACATTTTTTTAGTCCTCCTTTTAATTCAAAAGAAATAATCCATAGCATAACAGATATGAAGCAAAATTACCGCTTCTCATTTGCTTCGTGCCATAAGCGGCCTCTTCATAGAATCCAGCGATCATGTGACGGGCATACGCCGAGAAAAACCAATCAGACGCGGGGCGAACCGACCGCTTCTTTCTTTTCCATCGATTATCGACTAATCGATCAAGCGTGGTTTTTAATGGAAGACTGTTTCTTTAAGAATGTTGAATGATGATTTGGTTAGCGGGGGGTCGACCATTTTTCGGAACGCGGCGTGCAATTGACAAGGAAACGTTTTGCAACCGAACGAACTTAAGGAGAAAGCCACCCACGGAGGTGACAACATTTCTTGATGTCTCCACACACAATGTCGATGGTCAACATTTACACCACACACTATCATATATCTTCATCTTCCTATCCTCTCTTCCTCACCCACTAACTATAAGTATCTTTATCACACCCCAGTATCTTTATCTTTATCAGCCCTCCCATATATATATATATATATATATATATATATATATATATATATATAATAGATACATACATACGTACATATGAATAACTTAGATATGAATAGGCTTAGATAGATAGATAGTTAGATAGATAGATAGATAAAAACAAATAAAGTGTGATAGATAGATAGATAGATAGATAGATAGATAGATAGATAGATAGGGAACAAGCTGAGGATAGATAGATAGATAGATAGATAGATAGATAGATAGATAGATAGATAGATAGATAGATAGATAGATAAAAACAAATAAAATGTTATAGATAGATAGATAGATAGATAGATAGATAGATAAAAACAAATAAAGTGTGATAGATAGATAGATAGATAGATAGATAGATAGATAGATAGATAGATAGATAGATAGATAGATAGATAGATAAAAACAAATAAAGTGTGATAGATAGATAGATAGATAGATAGATAGATAGATAGATAGATAGATAGATAGATAGATAGGGAACAAGCTGAGGATAGATAGATAGATAGATAGACAGATAGATAGATAGATAGATAGATAGATAGATAGATAAAAACAAATAAAGTGTGATAGATAGATAGATAGATAGATAGATAGATAGATAGATAGATAGATAGATAGATAAAAACAAATAAAGTGTGATAGATAGATAGATAGATAGATAGATAGATAGATAGATAGATAGATAGATAGGTAGATAGATAAAAACAAATAAAGTGTGATAGATAGATAGATAGATAGATAGATAGATAGATAGATAGACAGATAGATAGATAGATAGATAAAAACAAATAAAGTGTGATAGATAGATAGATAGATAGATAGATAGATAGATAGATAGATAGATAGATAGATAGATAGGGAACAAGCTGAGGATAGATAGATAGATAGATAGATAGATAGATAGATAGATAGGGAACAAGCTGAGGATAGATAGATAGATAGATAGATAGATAGATAGATAGATAGATAGATAGATAGATAGATAGATAGATAGATAGATAGATAGATAGATAGATAGAGTAAAAGTTTTCAGAATAAATTAATATTGCCCAACCAAATTTAGTAACATTTTCTGTGTATATATAATACATAAAAAATACACAATTTGAAAACTTTCAATAACAGTAACAAAAATGAATAACACATGTAATTAGAATGGAAATTAATCATATATCAAGATGTTGACTTTCTACACTAACTTAAATAAAAAAAAAAGGTAGGAAAGAAACTCTCATCAGTTCTAGAAAGAGCGAAAGCAGTTAGTGGACTTGAGAAACCTATTTTCCTGAAACAAAGCTTTTATAAATTTAAACTACGAACCTCCAAAAATTCGTACACCTAATTTTTAAATGTATTTTTCATAAAGGAAAAATCCCTTTTGAAGCTTTCCTCCAGTTTCAATTGAAAGCTAAAGAATTTAAATTTTTTAATCCCAGAAAAAATACAGTAGAGTATTTCAAATAGAAATTTAAATGATTTTTAGTCAATTCTTCTAAAAAAACCAATCGAAACGGCCATTTTTAACTTTTTTTAGAGAAATGTAAACAAAACTTATTTTTTCGTTTTTTAAAATCCCACTAAAATAAGATATACATTTCTGAAACGTTACTTTCGTAAAATTAGCAGATTTAAAGTTAAATTAACCTGTTCTGAAACAAATTTCACTTACTTATAGCATAAAATTTTCTAGACATACGTTTCTTGACCTCGAGGTCTTGTTATTTTCACACTCTCCATCGATAATTTGATGGCTGAATGTGTTGACAGGTTTAGTATGGTGCACCAGAAGTGACATAATTTTATGATTTCTAAATAAGAACAGTTTCTCATAATAAATTAAAATATTATAAAAATTTCTTACATTATTTAGTTACCTCTATAATGGTATTTCATTATTTAATAGCTAAGATAATTATAAATAATTTTATTAATTAGTAATAATACATTAAGTTATTACATTTCTAATCTAATAACTGAGATAATAATTAATAAAATTATTAATATATTAATAATTAAATTATCTCACTCAGTTATTAATTGTTAAAATTGATAAATGAGATTTTATTATCTCAATTTAATTTTTAATTTAATAACTATCTCACTCGCAATTATTAAATTTTGAAATTGATAACCGAGATAACGTAATAAATTTAATTATATTATTTCAGTTATTAAATTAAATTAAAAATTAAATAATTAACTCACTCTCACTCTTTTTAACTGAGATAATATATTTATATTCTTTATTATCAATTGCGATACTTTCATGGTTATGAATTGTTCAAGTTATTTTATTTAACTCATAAAAAAGAAAAGAAACTTAAAATAAACTAAAAACAAATTAATTTATTTTTCTTAACTAAGTAAAAAACTAATAAATAAAACAAATGATACATGACACACACTATAAAAAGTATACACACTATATAAAGCAAAATTAAAAATATTTAATGAAATAGGAAAAAAACTTTAGAAATCATCCTTTCAAGATTTAAAAAGAAGCCTGTTGAAATGAAGGGACGATGAAACACGAAAGTGAAATGAAAGTATTGCTCGCAGCCGAAAACTTTAATGTCAATGAGTTTTCTCTAAGGGGATCAAACCTTGATACACGTGACCTTTTAGCCATAATATCACTTACGATGCACCATACTAAAAAATATAATATTTTGACCCACAAAAAATATTTTTAATTATGGTAAAAAGTTTTGTGGAGTATGACTTGTAGTAAGATTTTAGTTTTCGCTTAGTAAATATAGTCTTCAATTTATAACTTAATAACCTACATCGTTCTCTGTTTGGAAGAATTTTAAAACATTTTTTAAACTTAAAGAAAAGTGAAAACACTTCTTGAAAAATTAAAGTAAAATGCAAACAATTCTTGTAAAAATTAATTATTCATCGAAATTTTTTTCTCTTCAGACAATAATGTCCTTAATGTATATTATTTACAATAGAAAATAAAAGCCTATCTAATTAGATAGGCTTTCATTGCCGTTTTTATTTTACGATTTGGAGCAGATTTTTAAAAACTTTGGGAGTGGTTGCGAAAAAGATTCATGATTTACTTTCTCCAAGAAGTCCTGCTTATAAGTAATATAAAATAATTTGCGAACTCTTTGAAATTCTACAAAATTTCATAAAATTAAGTTGGGGGGTAACAGATGTAAAAAAAATATTTTTACCAAGATTTTCTAAAAATGAAAATTTCAACAATAAATTCACTCATACTTTGTAGAAGTTATGAAAGTTTCATTATAATCAGACAATTATTTGATTTTTGCAAGAGTTTCCAAATTAATGTGTTTTACACTGGAGACTGCTACACTAAAAATGCCCATTAGCATAAGTCTTACAAAGTTGACAAAAGAACGAGATATGTTAGCCAAATTTTGAACGTGTTACAAAGGAGGAAAATATTTTTTTAAATAATTTAAAAATACTTTGTTCTTTCCTCTTAATAATAACATAAACATTTTGAGGTTAAAACTTTGTTTTTATTAAATTTGGGGAACGTTTTTTATAACACTATTGGACTCAACTTTGAGCAATAAGAATTTATAATTACTATCTAATCTTAACAAAAGTATCGTGATGAAATCGATCATAAACGAAAATGACATGTTTATCAATAATTAATCATAGCTAAGGATCGGGAGCTCATGAAGTATTGAAATAAGATTTATTTATATATATATATATATATATATATATTATTCTAGGATCATTTTTCAATTTATTGAAGATGATCTTCGCCCTCTCTAACCTTCTAATTTTCTGTCCTGTAGTAACAAGGTGCTTCACAATTTTCATATTCTTTTTCAAGGCTTATCTTTGGACTGTCATAGCTGAAACTCTTCTCTCACGTGCCAAACGTCTTATGGATTGAGATGGATTTTTGTAATTGATCTCTTTAGCTCTAAGTTGAAATTATGAACCCTTTTCCTGATCCAGTTGTCCTCTCTACTGTTCCCTCGTTCTTAAACTTATCCGTCGTTCTTGGACTTTGAATATGGAAGCCAGTGTGTAAATGTCGGTGCTTTTACTGAAGGTCTGAATGATCTTTTTCCTCTCACCATTGCTCCGTTAGAAAGACAGTTGGTCTGACTCAAAACGACTTCAAACGGATCTTTTTTAGCTGAATAACTCAAAATGGTTTTCTGTGATTCTTACGACAAATTATGTCAAGATGGCTAAACGATTCTCTGAAAACCTGGAAAAAATTAGTAATTAGCAATGAGGCAACGTAGAAATGAGAGTCAAACGCCGACTAAAAATGCAATTCTTGATAACAAATGTAGTGACAGTCAACAGTACCTGATTTTCCCAAAAACATAATAAGGAGCCAAACAAACCTAGCTAGGTTTCACCTACGCAGATCGTCAGGGTACGCTTGGCCTTGACTTACACTGACGATCCACGTAGGTGAAACCTAGATAGGTTTGCCTGGCTCTTTAGGTTCATAGTTAGATTTACTCTACTTAGTGTATTAAGCACTTTGCTTAGTTACTTTTGTTTTACTCGTGTTGGAGGGTTTTTTTTTCTTTGGATTCTAAGCTTGGATTCTGGACGATTGTTTTCGCGTCAATTACATGTTCTTAGTTCTTTCTTTTTTTATTCCTTATTTTTCCTTGGGTATTGGTTTGTTCATTTACAAGCCAAAACACCTAAAGTTTTTCCAGACGAGTATATTTACTTATATTTATAAGATTATATATATATATAATATATATATATATATATATATATATATATATATATATATATATATATATATATATGTATATATATAATACACTGTTACAATAGTACATGTAAGTAGCCACTACGAAATTGTACATTTTGTTTCGACATTTAATAAAACGACTCATCAGGTAGTTAACAATGATGGTAATAAACGATCTTATTTAAAATTGCAAAAAGAACCTACAAAGTCTGTCTATTGAATTTTTTATTATATTTTTACATTTTTTGAATAAGGTGTTGAGTTTTGTTCTCGAAGTTGTGGATAAACTGACCAAAGTTCATATTTTGCTATTTTTATTCAAATATCTTTGACTATCGCAGTCAATAAGCAATGTGGTGTCTGTGCGGTAATTAGGATTCCTTTTTCTGCATCCTGGCTTTCTTTTGGAAGCTGTAAGTTTGAAATAGTATAGCGTGACGTTGTGTCCTACGGCTATTGGGAACGAGGTCGCACAAAATAATTCGATTTATATATATATATATATATATATAAAGTGAACATAGAAGTCAACACTTAGAGGCGACAGTCTGTTTCATGCTAGACGCAATCGTGACGATTACGTCTAGCATGAAACAGTCTGTTTCCTGTGAGTGCTGACTTCAATGTTAACTTTTATATTTCCACACGCTCTATCTCTGATATTGAGAACTTTATCCCATAAATATAGCACACCTTAAGACTATATTTCTTCATATATATATATATATATATATATATATATATATATATATATATATATATATATATATATGTATGTATGTATGTATTCGAACATATTTTATTGAATAATATAGACATATAATGTCTATTTATTTTCATAATAATCCTTTTCATTTCTCTAATCAGTTTCTTTGATGTTAATGTTTCGATCTCCTCCAAGATCATCCTCAGAGGTGAATTCCAACGACAAACTCATTGTAACTGTAATCGTTGTGATGGTAAATTAAAAAGAAAACATTTAATTCCCGTCCACCTTCACAATACAGGAAAATACTTGTTGACAACACCGATGCAGTACACCATGAAGATAATAAAGAAAAGCTTTCAAATATTCGAAGCCCTCTCCAGCAGCAACACGTTGAAGTGCATATAACGAACATTTTATTGCATTTCTACCAGTTGCAAAAAGTTCCATAGATACAACGGATAATTTTACATTCTTTAAATGATTGGAACAGAGCGTGTTCACGCCTGATTTTTAAAATCACCATCACAACGATCGCAGAATAAGATTGTCTTTGCAATTCACACCTGAGGATGATCCCTCTCTTTCTCTCTCTCTCTCTCTCTCTCTCTCTCACACACACTCTATTTCTCTTTCTCTCCTTGACTCTCTTTCACTCTCTTTCTCTCTACCACTCTCTCTATCTATCCATAACGTTCTCTTCTCTCTCTCTCTCTCTCTTACACACACACACACACTCTATTTCTCTTTCTCTCTACCACTGTCTCTGCCTATCTATCCATAAAGTTCTCTTCTCTCTCTCTCTCTGTCTCTCTCTATCTCTACATATATATATATATATATATATATATATATATATAAAACAACTTTGATAAAAAATTATACCTACTTTTCTGACGAAAACAATGCCGTTCTGAACATTTTGGCCGCAACTGTATATATATATATATATATATATATATATATATATATATATATATATATTAAATAATGTGAGGTTGATAGCAGGAAAGAGATGTTTCATATACAAAGCCTCTTTTATAGAGAGATTTTTGCGTTATTCTGATTTATATGGAATTTTAGTGTTGTTGATCAGAATTTATATATATATATATATATATATATATATATATATATATATATATATATATTATAATTTTATCATATAGACTTGGTTTCAGTGCATTTCAATTGCACTTCGACGGGTGAAAGTTGAAAATGGTTATGAACAATCCCTGTTTGTAACCAAGCCGTATTTGAAACGTACTTCCTTTTTTCCATTTGTTCGAGAAGAAAAATATATACATAAAAAAAAATATATATATATATATATACATATATATATATATATATATATATATATATATATATATATATATATATATATATATATATATATATATATATATAGGTGTCGGAGTGAAACAATGGTTCTTGTTGATAGCAGTTTGGTGATGAATGGACCGAGTGTTTAATGTTGATTGATCTGTGGAAATTTTTTCCGCTGATAAACATCGCTCAAGAGTTTAGGCACATCATCTCACAAGCGTCCTAAGAGTGAGAGGTAGGTGAGGGAAGATAGAGATAGGGGATGATATTATATTTGAGGCGGTAAAAATTGTGGAGTTAGTTCTTGTAGTAATTGGGAATCTTATTTTTTGGCTTAATATAAGATTTCTAGAGTTGAATTGCATGTATTTGACCGATGTTTATCAGCGGAAAAAAATTTCTACAGACCAATCAACATTAAACACCCGGTCGATTCATCACCAAACTGCTATCAACAAGCACTATTGTTTCACTCCGACACCTATATATATATATATATATATATATATATATATATATATTCTTCTCGAACAAATGAAGGACGTTTATATTATATATATATATATATATATATATATATATATATTCTCTCACGTTTTTTTTAATTTTTTACCCTTTTTTCATTTTTTTACTATTGTTCACCCAATACAAAGCTCAAGATCCACTCAAGATAGAGGTTTATTAAATGCAGATATTGTAAAGGCGTGCAGCGGGGAAAAGATATTCCTATTATGAGGATATGTAGGATAGTTAGCAATTGACTCTAGACTTGTATTCTCGGGAGTCTGTTCCATACAGTGACAGTTCTGGAAAAAAAAGCTGCCTGGGTGGAACTTCCTCCTTACCAATGGAATATGAAGGGAATAACAATGAGTCAACTCAGTGGCCTGACGAGTCCTAGCTTTAAAGGTCTGAACTAGCGGAACTAAGGAATGTAGGTCACCTGAACATATGCCATGAAAGTTGCAATGAAGTAGCTTCATCTGTGGCTAAGGAGTTGTAGGGTGGGAAATAATTGATCACCCACAAGTGCATGTCAGGTCATTTGAACTCTGTGGAGACTGGAATGTGAGAAAAGGTCAAATGCTTTCCTTTGTTTCTTTCCTATTCTTTCTTTTTCTTTTTTCACATACTCTCTCCATCCCCTCTTTTTTCATATTTCTTCTCTCCCTCTCTCTTCTCTATCTCTCCTTTATCCACTCTTACTCATTTTCTCTTTCAATCACACACCTTTCTCTTTCTCTTCTTCAGCTTCTCTATTTCTCTACCCCCAACTTCTTTTCTCTCCATGAGCTCTCTCTCCCCTCTCTCTCTCTCTCTCTCTCTCTCTCTCTCTCTCTCTCTCTCTCTCTCTCTCTCTCTCTCTCTCACGAGACTGGTCGTTGTAAACCGAAATCACGAGTCATCGTGACCGAGGGTTTGTGTGGTGTAATTGGCCTATTTTAAACTGGTGAACTCGCCAAGTTAAGAGCTCTCTCTCACAGAAAATGTAAATAAAGTTCGCTCAGCATAGTTGCAAAATAAAGCACATGTTGGCTCTGTGAGTGTTGGACAAGCGCCTGAGCAGCCATCAACCCTAGCAGATATATATATACTCGAATACACAATCATACCCTATTTATATATCCATCCATAAATAAATGTATGTGTGTCATTTTCACGTCTCTATTAAAGAGTCACGTGTTTCGTAAGTGTCATCTGGATGAGTTACGTCTCGAGCAAATGATATTGGAGTTGAGAAACTTGACAAGAGTTGTTTATTCTCACGAATCTTTCCCATTGGCTAGGAAAGAACGGTCAGCAAAAGCAATTTTTTATGTCACCGATCATCAAAGATGGAGGGGGGCATTTGTTAAAAATTAGCTTTTATGATTTTTTTTGTTTTTTGTTTGTTTGTTTTTTTTTGCTCATTAAAATACGAAAAAGAAAACATCACACTTTAAAGCACAAAGTTGATAAGTAAATACGTAAGTAAATTGAAAAGTATCTAAACATTTAAACGACTGGAAGAACGAGAGATAAAATGTTAAAAGAAAAAAGATAGAAGCGGTGATGAAAACGAATGATTGCACAATGTTAGGAAGATCACGTGACCGGACAATGGCCGTTCGTCTGTCTTTACAGGCTGATGTTTGACGAAGAGAAAACTAAGAGCAGTGGCACGTGACCACAAAGGCGGGCTTTTCTATTCCGATCCACGTCTGTCAGTTTTATTTGCTGTCTCTTCACGTGTCCGTCTGCAATCTGTTTTTTTTTTTCGATTTGAAGGGTTAGAGAACGTTTGCATGTTAGTGTTTCAACAGTTTGTTTCTGGCCGTACTTCAAGCGCTTGTTTTCGTCGTCGGGAGAGAGAGAGAGAATGAGGTAAACACTGATTAGAAAGGAAGGACGAGAGTGATAGAGGAAAGGAGGAGGAGATAGATAGATAGATAGATAGATAGATAGATAGATAGATAGATAGATAGATAGATAGATAGATAGATAGATATGAACAGTTACATACATAGATAGATAGATAGATATGAACAGTGACATAGACAGAATTTCTACTGGATTGAAAATACGTTACATTCTCACATTTTTTTAGTTGTATTATTATTATTATTATTTGTGCATGCTATGTTTCCTTCTTTGTATCCTGTAGAGCCGGGTTCAAACTGTGGTTCTTAGGCCCTATAGGTGAATTGTCATTTAGTATATGGGATGTTCCTAGCAGGTCGATCTTCTGGGCAACTTGTATGTTGATGTTACCTAAGACACTGTTAGTAAAATTGTCCATTCCTTTTCTCATGAGGCCCAGAGCTCCGATTATTATTGATACAGTCTCAGTCTTCATTCCCCACATCCTGTTAATCTCGATCTCCAGGACCTTGTATTTGGTCAATTTCTCGCTAATTTTCATGGCGGTGTTTCTCTCAGATGCTACTGCTATGTCAATAAGGATTCACTTCCTGAATTTCACGTCTTTTATGATCATATCGGGTCTGTTGTCTTTTATTTCCCTGTCACTTTGAATTGGCATGTCCCAGAGGATAGTTACATCGTTATTTTCGTAACTTTATCTGGTTGGTGCTCATACCATCTCTCAGTGGTTTCGATTTTGTGCTTCTTGGATATCTTCCAGTGCACATAAGTCACTACCTTGTTATGTCTCTGGGTATATTCATCTTTTACCAGTTCCGGACATCCTGAGATAATTTGGTCGACAGTTTCACCCTTTTTTTCTCGCAATTCCTGTATTTCAGGTTATTTCTATCCTTGATTATGTGACAGTGATAGGATCTGATTGCGAGGCTTTGGTCCTGAGCTGCTATTTTTTTTTTTTTTTTTTTTGTAATTTCATTTAGGCAAGTTGTTTTACTTTCTGATTTACTCGTTTGGCGCAGATGGAATTTGCTTCGTTTTTTGTTGATAGGATTTCAGGTATATTAAGCTGTTTTTTGAAGAGTGCGGCTTCTTTGTTGATGGAGTGAATTTCGTGTTTTACTAATTGTAAGAAAGGGTCATTGGTTTTTGTGAGGTATGCTTCCAATGTGATTTTGTAGTTTTTAAAGCTAAGTTGGATTAGGCTTTGCCTCCTAAAGCTCTTGGTATATACAGCCTGTCAAAATCTGATTTCGTGTGTTGCATCTTCATTTGGGTAAGCTTTTTTCTGGTCTTGGCGTCCAATCTTTTAATGTCATTCAACTTCAATTTGATAATGTTGAAACTGTATGTTACTTCGCGTAAAGCTAAGGTGTTGATAGCCCTCATTTTATTAGCCCCGTTTAGTTCGCTCTCTATATCAAACGCATTCTCCTATAATAATCTTTTCGGATCTTTTTCTTCATAATTAAATGTTATATTCCGTCTCCTTTTTTAATTTCTAAGTATTTGTATGCACCATCTTGGTTTAGTTCCTTAATCTTGTTGTTGATATCAACATCTAAATCTTTAGTTTTCGCACATTTATCTCTATATTATTATTTCCAAGTTCTCGATACAGTTTCTTGGCATCTTCTTTAAAGATCTTGTTTTACTAGTGAGAATCTTTCTTTGAATTTAGTAATGTGGTAAATCCACGATTGTTTTTCTTGTAAATGTTTTAAGTTAAAGTAACATGAACTAAAAGTATAGTCCAAATAATAGAGTAGAATGTCTTAGTAGATTTTTCCTTCACAGAATTTTGCATGTACTGCGGATCGATTTACTTAAATATATTAAATTGTACAATATATATATTAAATCATAAAGATATAATTTTCACTTGAATAATGTAAATAATAACTCGAGCGTTGCGACATCGCGCGTTGTAAAATTCTATAACTGCCACTAACTAACATATTTTTAAAAAATGATCTTTCGGTATACACTGTATTTATTTCGTCTTCGGGTTTAACGGGAATGGAAAAATTACGCCCTGAAGATGAAAATGTGAAATTTTGGAAAATATTCGGCCTAGTAGCATTAAATGTATCTGACAACAATTTAAACACAATGATCGCGTTATTCAATGAATTATTAGTAAGTTAATGCCGTATTAAATCTTGTTAGCGAAGAGATTTCATCATTAATTACATTAACATTACCAATTAATTCTTTGTATAATTACCTCTTTATGATATAATATATATGTGTGTGTGTGTTTGTGTGTGTGTGTGTTTGTGCGCGCCTCTCTCTCTCTCTCTCTCTCTCTCTCTCTCTCTCTCTCTCTCTCTCTGTGCGTGCGTGCGTGTTTGTGCGCGCGTGTGTGTGTAGCCAAAGGTTTTGCAATTCAACGATGACAAGAACCATCACTCTAGATAAAAGAAAGAAAGAAAGAAAGAAAGAAAGGAGAGGTAGTGGATGTGTAGATACCTTAAGCGTAATTGCCAAATTCAAATCCTGACGAAATCTTTTGCTTTCACTTAGCACTAATACCCTCGGAAAAGGAATGAACACATTTTCCTCCAGCTATGGGTTCTCTTTGCCTTTGGTGATAGTCAACAGGGAGAACGAAATAGTTTGAATGCTAACACCGACTACTTTGTGGACACCGACTACTTTGCGGATCAAGAAAAGGCTAAGGAGTAAGAACATCACCTATCCCGATTAGGGCCCTGAGGGTGAATGGATGGCGTAATGCCTGCCCTTCGGACAACACCTACTCCCGCGTCAGTTCCAAACTGTATTGCTTTGTTGTTTCATTTAGACTCCACCGGTAACGCCGAGAGGGTTTCTTGATGTGTGAGCAGCTAAACTCAAAACACAACTAAGTCTTACAATGATAGCTCGTAATGGTCATACTCGACAACGAGCTGGCAGCCTTCATGTATGTATTGTCCAAAGATAGCTATACAAATACAAATATCCATTATACGACAATAGATAGATAGATAGATATTCTATCCATCACAAAATTTTTATTAAGGTCTAGTCTTAAAATTGTTCTGTTTTATTATTAGTTATTGTTGTTAATCTCTTATATTGCCTATATTCTACGGTAAGAACGAATCTTCTACCGGTCACATAATTTTTATTACAGTCTATTCTTAGAATTGTTGTTTTATTATTCATTGTTGTCAATATCTTATACTGCATAATTTATAAATTGAAATCTTTCATATGTCTGCTATATCTTTTGGTGATGTTCAAATTATGATTGTTTTATGCTAAATAGAAAATTATGTTTCGTTTAATATTTAGGAAGTATTCAATACAAACAGGAAAATGCAGAACAACATAGATTTTTTGTATTATATAATTTTTTTTTTTAAATGACCTATAGTCTCTTGTTAACTGGAGCGAAGAACGCCTCCAAAAACATAACTTCTCTCCATTAATCATCTTAGAGACTCCCCTCTGCCTTCCATCTGCATGGCTGATGCTAACCTCCAGAAAAGTGACTCGTTGGCTGACATGAAGTGGAAAGATTATAGTGAATCCATTTCGCGGTCTATTGCTAAAGTTGTTGGTTCACTGTGTTGTGTAAGACAGTTTTTCTCTCCAGAATCTATCTTACATATCTATAAGTCTATCATTCGCCCACGCTTAGAATATTCACGACATATATGGTTCGGCGTTCCTGCTATATATTTAGAGATTCTTGATAAAATCCAAAAGAAGAACCAGCAATATTATTGGTCCTGGCCTGATGTCTCGGCTTCAGACACTTTCCATTCGCTGTAAAATTGCTTCCCTGTCCATTTTCTATAAATACTTCCATGATAATTGTTCTGATGAGCTCTTCGCTATCGTGCTTAGACTTTATACACTTGTCTACTCGTAAAAAATAAGGGAAAATGATTTTGTTGAGAGACTAAATAATTTTACTAGATTAACATTTATTAGAAATTCTTCACGGTGCGACATTTGTCAGATTCGAAAAATACTGATTTTTATCATTTTAGAAATAAAGTGTCCTATTCATAATATCAACACTGTAAAATCGATCCCAATTTTTTACAGAGTTATCTATACTTAACTGTGTTGACTACGAAAGTAAACTTTAAAAAATGTTATTTTAAACAAAGAATAATCGAATATATAGATTTTTATTTAAAGAACAAAAGTTTATATAAGTTAATAAAAGTACATATCCGTTTCTTCTTCACTTACGATAAATGATTATTACCCCAATATTTGTACATATGATTCCAAAAGAAATTACACAAAAATAATTTTTAAAAACTCAGAAATTAAAAAAGAAAGACTATATCAATGATGCAAACACAGTTTCAAACTTGACAATTGTAAACATTAGTTAAGTTCAATAAATCGATTTTAAATTATATCGGTATTATCAAGAGGACCCGAATAAGAAAATCAATATTTTTCAATTGTAAATGCTAATCAATAAAATGATTCAACGAAAAATTTTCCATATTTTTATTTTACAAGTGGACCATTTTGTTTAAGTTGCTAAATCATATTTACAGTAATTGCGTTCATTTTTAAGATGTAAAATCCTAATTTAAAGCAATAAAGTGTCAATATTTTTCGTTTATTTTAAATGTGATTGTTGCTTTATTGATTCGTTTTCTACGGGTTATCAACCCTTTGCAGGTTATTTAAAGCCAGGAAATATTCTAGATTGTAAAATTTTTTTTCTCTTGAGATAATAATGATTTAGTGATACAAGTTTTATTAATTAACCCATAGCTTTTTTTTTTTTAATCAAACAAGGCGGAAATACCACCAGTACGCGCGGGGGGGGGGTACAGAGAGCGAAAGTGAGAGAAAAGACTGGGTATGGGGAGGATTGAGGAAAAGATAAAAGATTAACAGGATTCAAGAAGACAGAAGATGGCGATTGACGTTGCATTTACATTTTTGAAGATTGTAGTTTTTAGGGAAACAAGACATCGGAAGGGACAATCAGCCTAATGAGTCACGTGACAAAACTCATCATCCGTATTCTGATGAATAGAGCGAGCAGCAGAATCAGGCCAGAGATAGGAGAAGAACAGTGCGGGTTCGTCAAAGACAGCAGAACAGGGAACGCAATATTCATGCTCAGAATGTTATCAGAAAGAGCAATACAAATGCAGAAAGACGTCTACCTTTGTTTTATAAACTATGCAAAGGGCGACATTTGAATAATTAAGAATCTATGCTGACAGAAAATCGCCTGCAGACGGACAGAAAATGAGTTCAACAGATATAGAAAAAATAGAAAGGAGGTGTAAGACAAGGATGTGTCTTCTCGCCGGATTTATTCAACTTATGCAGCGAGGCAATTCTGAGTGAACTAGAAGTCCTGCCAGGATTTATTATTGGTGGCCACAACGTTAACAACATAAGTTATGTAGATGACACAGTGCTGATAGCAGGCACTGAAAGTAAACTACAAACCTGCTACAGAAGGTAGAGAAAGAAATGAAGAAGAAACTAAGCATAAACTACAAGTAGACATAATGCCTGGTCATCAGCAAGAAGATGAGCCCAAAATGCGAATTAAAGGTCGGTTATGCTAAAATCAAGATGGTACAGAAATTTAAATATCTAGGGAGTGTTCTAACATAGGGCGGAAAGGGCGACACCGAGATTCGAAAACGTATTGGGATGGCCAAAGATGCATTTCAAAAGCTAAGCAGTGTATTAAGAGACAGAAAAAAATCGTTAGAAACCAAAAAAAAGAGTACTGGATATCTGTCCTCCTGAATGAGGACTGTCAGAGATGTATAAGCGTAAAAAAGGACTCGAAAGATATCGAAGAGTCTGGCGTCGCTCACATACGAAAAGTACAACGACAAACACGTTATTCTCCCTCCTCAAAAACAAACCAAACCAATTATTTTACTACAAAAAGTCAAATGAAACCTCAGAAGAAACCACCACCCAGTCTATGCTATCGCTGTGGGACTTTGCATTGGTACAAAGATTGTACATACCGCTATAAGACTTGTCTATCGTGCAATAAAGTGGGACATAAAAGTTCGCACTGTAGAAAAAAGAAAGAAAACAAAAGCCGAGTAAGAGTCACTAAAACTGACCAAGCGGACGGGATAAATATACGAAAATACATACAAGTAGAAATGTTAAACAAAAAAATCAGATTACAATTAGATTCCGGATCAGATTTAACCATTATTAGCTTACAGACATGGAAGAAATTAAACAAACCGACCACGTTGAGAACATATAAATTAGCCAGGTCGGTAACAGGAGGAAAAATAAAATTTGAGGGGGAGATTATCACAAGTATGACGTTCAATGGGATGACTAAGAAATTAAAGATGTATGTTCTAAAAAATACGGAAAATTTATTTGGAACTGACTGGATGCAGAAATTTGACCTCTGGGATTTGCCGATAAATACGTTCTGCCAAAAATTGGAAAGGTTATCGACCGAGGCAGAGAAATTGAAGAAGAAATTAAAGGAGAGTTTCCCCGACGTATTTTCAGCCGGCCTCGGGAGGTGTAAAAAATGGCGGCCAAAATCGAACTAAAAGAAAATGTACAACCCATTTTCAAGAAGAAAAGAAATGTACCTTTCGCATCATTAGAAAAAATAGACGATGAGTTGGATAGACTCGTGAAAACCGGTACATTGACAAAGGTGGAATATAGTCAATGGGTCGCACCTACGGTTTACGTGAAAAAGAAATCGGGTGAGATACGAGTATGCGCTGATTTCTCGACGGGATTGAATGAAGCGATTAAGGATTATCACTATTCTCTCCCTAGTCCAGAGGAAGTTTTCCCAAAGTTGAACGGAGGAAAATTTTTCTCAAAGATAGACTTGAGCGAAGCATACCTACAAGTACCAGTAGATGAGGAAATCTTGTGGTTGTTGTGCATAAACACACATAAAGGGTTATATAAGTTCCAGAGATTACCATTCGGGATCAATGTCGCGCCGGCGATATTTCAGCAAATAATGGACACTATGCTAGGCGGATTGGATTTCACGATCGCATACCTTGATGACATCCTGATAAATAGCAAAAATATAGAACAACACTGGGAACACGTTCAAGAGGTTTTCAGGCAGATACAAAATTACGGTTTTAAGGTAAAGGAAAATAAATGTGACTTCTTTATGAAGGAGATAAAAAATCTGGGCCATATTATTGACGAACAAGGAAGAAGACCAGACCCAGATAGAGCTACGGCAATAAAAAAAAATGCCGGCTCTAAAAAATTTAGCCGAGTTACAAAGCTTCTTGGACTTAGTAAATTATTATCAAGAATTTATTCCTAACATGCACAAATTACGCGCACCCCTAAACGAACTGTTGAAGAAGGGAAAAGTTTGGAATGGTCATATGAATGTCAGAAAACTTTCGACAAAATCATTAAGACTCTAACAGCAGATTTATTTTTAGCGCATTATGATCCAAAATTGGAAATAATAGTCACGAGTGACGCGAGTGCCTATGGTGTTGGGAGATGTATACTCCATAAAATGCCGGATGGGACACTAAAACCCATCGTGCTTGCGTCAAGAACGTTACTACCAGCCGAACAAAATTACCCACAAATCGAAAAAGAAAAGCTGGGGATTATTTTTGCGGTTACAAGATTCCGCAGATATATTTACGGTAGATTTTTCACCTTACGGACAAACCACGAGACGTTATTGACAATATTTGGATCAAAGAAAGGTCTATGTTTCTACACTGCTAATAGATTGATAAGATGGAGGACGATTTTATTAAACTATAACTTTAAATTGGAGTATCTTCCATCAAATAAAATCGGGCATGTAGATGGTCTTTCGAGACTAATACCAAAGAAAACGGAGCCATCAGAAGATTCCGTAATTGCAGCTCTACGATATGAGAAAGATATTAGAATATCATTATGTAGTACAATTCGAGACCTCCCCGTCACATTACAGGAAATAAGAAACGAAGCAGTGAATGACGAATTTATAAAGGAAACGAAAACAAAAATTGTAGGAAAAGATAATCATATATCAGACAGTTTTTCGTTATGTGATAATGTTCTGCTATATAATGAAAGAGTAGTAACCCCGAAAACGCTACAAAGGCGAATCCTCAAGGATTTTCAAATGGGCCACCCAGGAAAGAACAGGATGAAATCCTTAATGAGAAGTTACGTGTACTGGCCAAACATGGATCAAGATATTATACATATGGTGGACAAATGCAAGGGCTGTTCCTTAGCAGCCAAGGCACCTCCAATCACTCATGAGCCATGGCCTAAGACAGATCGACCATGGTCGAGAATCCATGTAGATTTCGCAGGTCCATTAGAGGGTTTCTACTACTTGATTGTAGTAGACAGTTACAGCAAATGGCCAGAAGTATTTCGTTGTAGAAAACCTACTTCTGAGACTACAACAAATTGGCTTCACGAGCTGTTTGCTCGTTTCGGAGTGGTTGATTGTTTAGTCACCGATAATGGAACACAATTTACATCTGCGGATTTTCAAGAATTTAGTGAAACTTTTCAGGTGAAACACATCAAATCCCCGCCATATCACCCAAGATCAAACGGGCAAGCGGAGAGGTTTATAGATACATTAAAAAGAGCACTAACGAAAGCTTATGACGTGCCAACAGAAAAGACTTTACAACAATTCTTGCAAGTGTATAGAATTACACCGAACAGTACTACACCATCGGCATTATCGCTGGCGGAAGTAATGTTCGCCCGAAAAATTAGATCGGTATTCGACAAATTACTGCCAAAACAGACAAAGCAATCACCAACGTCGTTTTACCAAAAAGAAAATTTAACCCAGGGGAGAAAGTTTTTTTTTAAATGTTCAAAATCAACACATCCTATTGGGAGCCAGGTACAATAGAAAAACGAATCGGGAACGTGATTTACATAATTCAGGGTCCGAAGTTCTCGCATAAAAGGCACTTAAATCAGATCAGAAAGAGGTTGTTAGAGGATTCTAACGGTCTACCTCAGGAAGAGGAGGAAGTAATGGACACAATATTTGACACATTCAATATGCAAAGGCCTCAAGCAATTTCAGAACCGCGGAAATCAAGCAGAAAAAGGAAATTTACAGAGCCTTTGATGATTAATCTGAAGAAGAAAAAACATTAAAGACCCCTACGAGGTAAAAGCTTGGGAGGGGGGTGTTATGGGTCCTTACCTATAACTACAGAATGAACTCTTCCTAACACTATGTATACTACGCCTCTCAAGAGAGAGAGGGACGAATCGAGTCGAGCCGATGGTAGCTCACTCCAAACCAGACTGACAGTCATACTAACACCTTCTACAGCTTGTATTATTATTCCGTGTAATATATCTTCGTTATTTCTACTCTTGTGTTCGTGTTGTTCTTCCTTGGTCCTAACCTGGACCATAACACTTATACCACGTGACCTCTTAAAATTTAAAAAATTGAACATTTGAACATTTTTTAAAATTCATAATCTGAAGAGTTTTTTTGCGTTTTATTTATTTATTTTTCATGATTAAGCACTCCAAATTCTTCTATGTACCGTGTCCCTTCAGGACGTTGACGCCCATGGCTCTCCACAACTTCCTGTCCCCTGTAGGTCTTAGTAAGTTTTGTCTTTTTTCTTATCCCTCCTCGTCGGGTAGGATATTTTGAAAAAAACGTAATTTTTTAATTTTAAGAAATCAAGTGATATGCGCATATTTTGTTTTGGCTTCTGTAGGGTGATCAATTTACGATGTATTTACATAGCAAATTGGACCCCCTATTAACATTTATAAAATTTAATAATTATAATAATAATAAAAGTTATATTCGTGGACGTAAGTGATTAATCCGTAGTAATATGAACATACATTTTCAAAAAAATATTTATTTCAAGTCACAATGGGTACCCCCACTATTTTAGGGTAGGTACTGATTAGTTCTTATATCTTTTATTTATATGATCGAATCTAAATTATTTGAACTGTTCCTAGAATGAAATTGTTCCTACTCATTCTGGGCTACATTCACATGTTCCGGACTGCCGTGATGTCTGATCCTACAGATTATTATTATTATCATTATTATTATTATTATTTCCTTTGATTTCTGGCGTGTACACATTTCTTTCCGGGTCCCGCCCAGGTTCCTTAGGTTAGAAATGGCATCATGACAC
The DNA here is from genome assembly GCA_964036315.1 of Acanthosepion esculentum. Classification (NCBI taxonomy): domain Eukaryota; kingdom Metazoa; phylum Mollusca; class Cephalopoda; order Sepiida; family Sepiidae; genus Acanthosepion; species Acanthosepion esculentum. The sequence continues at coordinate 4,628,355 of OZ038506.1, forward strand.
TTTCCACTGACCAAAAAAAAATTTTTAAATTACATAGATAAAGCCCTTCGTAAAGTGTGGGCTGTACTTGTCAGAACAATCTTTTGTATCTCTTTGAAGCATGGATTTCCAGGAATCCCTTCAATCAGCCTACTGGAATCTTTTCCAACCAATCCTAAGGCTCCAACTACAATGGGGATTGTTGATGTTCCCATGTGCCACATTTTTGAGATTTCTATTTCAAGATCCTTGTATTTTGACAGTTTTTCGAATATCTTCAAAGATACATTGCAGTCTGCAGGGACTGCCATATCAATAAGCAGGGACTTTTTTTGTTTGTGGTCTTTAATAACAATGTCTGGGCGGTTGGCTTTGATTGTTCTGTCTGTGTGTATTGTGTAGTCCCATAGAATTGTAACAGGTCCTATCTCCGTAACCGGGTCTGGGTGGTGTTCATACCAGTTTCTTTCAGTTTCCTTCCCGTAGATGTTGCAAATTTTCCAGTGCAGATATTGGCCCACTCTGTTATGCCGGGTTTTATATTCAATGGGTGCCAATACCGTGCAACCTGATACAAGATGAACAATTGTTTCTGGATATTTATCACGGAATCTGCATTTTGGGCTAACACAGTATTTTAGTATATGTGCTTGATAATTTCTATATTATTATTATTATTATTACTCCTTTGATTTCTGTTGTATATACATTTCCTCCCGGGTCCCAACCAGACACCTAAGGTCAGAAATGGCTTTATGACATTTTCCAATGATCCTATTAATAATAAAATCACATTTTACGTAGATAAAACCCTTTATAATGTGAGCTGTACTTTTGAGTACAATCTTTTGTATTTCTTTAAGGCATGGACGACCAGGAATCCTTTCAATGAGTCTATTGGAGCTTTTTCCAATCAATTATTATTATTATTATTATTATTATTATTATTGGTGTGTTGCTGGTCATATAACGTTGTTTTAATGTGCGGAATATTCTTTTGTCGTTGTAGGCAATAAATGAGGTCATTTTCGTCGTCCATACTTCAGATGTCCCATGAAACATTTTTATCACATATAGGTAAAGAAACCTGACTCAATACATTTGAACTGAGTTGACAGATAAAGAAAAATACGTTAGAAACGATTGTAACTTTCACACTAAATTTTAGGTAAAAATTAGTTTGTTTTTGTTTTGTTTTGTTTTTTTCGTTTTTTCCCCCATTTAAATAACCATTAAATTATTATTCGTCGGATCTTATATTTAAGTCAGCACTTTATTTTTTGGTAAAATTTTAATACTTCTTCACTTCTTCTACGTACCGTGTCTCTTCAGGGCGTTGACGGTCATGTCTCTCCACAACATCCTATCCATTATAGCTTGTTTGCTCTATCCCGCTTAGCATCTATATTTCCTGTGAGTGTCAAATTCTCCAAACCCCCTTTCCTCATTATGTGTCGCAGAAATTTAAATTGTTCTAAGTATTTTGTTCTCAAACAGGTTTTGATTAAATTCAACCTACAAGGTCTGTCAGATTCTAACATATATATATATATATATATATATATATATATATATATATATATATATATATATATCCGGGTTACACTGTATATATATATCCGGGTTACACTGTATATGTAGATAGATATTCAATAAATAAGATAACTTCAAGTGACTTAACTTATTCATTGAATAATTTTGTTATCTATTGAGCGATTTTGGCCAGAAGTTCAGCTAGTCTGAAAAATTCATATTTTCGTAATTTTCATGAATTTTCTCAGCTGTATTCATTATTTAGATAGATAGATAGATAGATAGATAGATAGATAGATAGATAGATAGATAGATAGATATGAACAGGCAGATATAGATAGATCTGAACATAGATAGATAGATAGATAGATAGATAGATAGATAGATAGATAGATAGATAGATAGATAGATAGGATGAGACTGAGGATAGATAGATAGATAGATAAGACTGAGGATAGATAGATAGATAGATAGATAGATAGATAGATTACTGTTCTTGTAAATTAAAGCTCAAGTGACAGCAAGTCACTTCGTTACTCCAGCATTCTCTTCACTCGTATTCGTGATTATTTTATTAATGTTAACGACTGGATGGTTCCAATTCTTTCTCGGGAGTTCCTATTATTATTATTATTATTATTGGTGGTGGTGGTGGTGGTTGTGGTGGCGGTGGTGTTCTTGTTGTTGCTGCTGATGTTGTTGTTTTGTCGTTGTTGTTATCATTATTATTATAGGTGAAGTATTCAGGTCGTCAATAAGATCGGGCGCAGTTTTTTAAAAAAGAACGGGGTGGTGGTTAAGGAGCAGTCCAAAACAGTGCGCGCAGTTCTGTAGCGCACGCTAACTTAGGCAGTGTTTCTTTTCTTCCTTTCCTCGCCTTTTTCTCTCATTTGTGTGTACACTGAAACATGTTCACACTCAAACACATTGTCCTGTCTCACTCCCACCTCAGTCAGTAGCACATGCTTACACTAACACAGTGACATGTGCTCATTTTTCACAGTGGGGCTTTTGTCAGAGGGATGCCCGCCTGCTTGCACTAACATCTGTGTCACCATCAATTTCTCTCACACATTTCGATAGCGACTCCGTCCAGGAAACTATAGCGGACGTCCCAGCCTAGAAAAGCACCAAGCAAACACGCCATGAACATCAGTTGTAGAAAATCTTGCATCCCACCCACACGGTACCTCCGTCGGTCCGACTGGTTCGGACTTGGTACCTGCCCTTCACAGACGCAACGAAAGCAAACTCTAATACCAGTAACACCGACTCGCCACACCCAAAAACTATGTCCACCAGGGCTACAGCCAGTAACGGGAACATTCACCCGATTGCTGACCAACTTAGCCAAAGGGTGACAACAACAAGTGACCGGGTGTCACCAAGGCGGTTTTTGACCGGACTTTCTTCGCAATCGCCGTCACCCGTTTTCCACCCGAATCTCTTACCGCAGGGTAGCGAACGTACCCCTCCAAATTCGCCGATTATCAAAGTAAACACACCAAGTGGCATCGCAAGTGATTTAATAGGGACACGTTTTGACCCCAGCAATAATGTTGTTACGAACAGTGGTATTAATGCAGACAACAATATTATTACTAGCAATAAGGACTCGAACCTTTCCGCCTCTATTAACAGTACAGTTAAAGTGTCTTCCTCTCTGATAGTGTCCACTGGAAGCGGTACAGTTTTGGCCGGCGGTGAAATCCCGGCCTACGTAATTGCCGGGGTCTACAACGCTGGTTTCCACGTGGGTTCGAACACAACAGACAATCCAAACGTTACTAAAATTCTTGAGGTAAGTCAGTCACTTTTATTTTACTTATTTTATCATATTTTTATTGAGTTATTTTATTGTTTTTGTTTTGTCTTGTTTTTTGTTGTTGTTTTTTTTTCTTATATCAGGTGTGGATCAATTTGTCTTCATGAGAGATCAAGTGACACTAGTTTCGTCAAAAAGTCGAAAGTCTGTTACTTTGTTCAGTATTCTAGTTAATAGTTCAATCGATTTCTACCTCTGCTTTTTGGCAGCATTAGGAAGTGTGTACCAATGATAATGACGGAAGAAAATGCCATATGTGTTTGCAAAATTTCCCAGCGTTTAGCTTTTTTCTTTTTCTTTCTTCAAGAAACTTTTGCACGGACCTGTTAATATTTTAAGTAACATTTAAATAATCATATCAGTATCTGGTAGCTATCGCTTATATTTCCCACCACCGAAGTTAAGTAACGTCGAGCCTGGTCAGTGCTTTGATGGGTGATCGTTTGGGAATACTAGGTGCTGTAAGCTTGCATGTACAGTTGTAATAGCTCGGACTTTGAAAACGGGGGTGGCAAATATCCTTGGGAAAGGTATGAAACCACCTCATCTACCCCAGCTATGGGTTAATCAGTAATTCATTATTATCTTTAAAAAAATTCTTACTATCTAAAAATATTTTCTGGCTTTAAATAACCTGCAAAGGGTTGATAAACCGTAAAAAAAAAACAAATCAATCACTCCTTCATATTCTATCTCTCTCTTCGTTATTGTAACTGTTTTTCTGTTATGCTGCCATCTCAGTGTCTCGGTTCGAATTTTTCGTCGGGGGTTTTCAAACTCTGCATTCTAACAATGAAAATTAAAAGCGAAACGTCGGTGTCAAAATTTTAATTTTAGAGTTTTGTGTTTTTGTTTGTTTTTGTTTTTTGGTCGTCTTCTTATTGCTCGTTTATCGTAACACTGATTCGGAGAGCGCCCACTTGAACTTCATAGCTTCAGCCGAATTTGTTTACATCTTACACGTCTTTAACGCTATGTACGGAAGCACATAACAACTTTCAATTTGTAGTAGCCGGATTTTTAAAATAAATGAAAAAGACAGAAAAAAGAAATTTACGTCTTTTAAAACCTTCCATACTTAAATTTTTCTTATGTCAGAGAGGCGACTCTAAAATTGTTACTAAAGAAACTATTCGATCGAGTTCATTTTGTTTTCCTTTTTCTAAATGAAACTCACTAAGTGATCAGCTTGAAATCACTCTCAACTTCTTTTCAACTCTAAAAATCTGGTTTCTGTTAGTGATCGATTGTTACGCTAATTTCTGTTTGAATTTCTTATTTACATTCAGACTATAATCCTCATCTTTGTTGTTGTTACAACGTTTCGGCTGTTGCGCTCTCCAGCCTTCATCGGGTGTATATCGATCTGGGTCAGCTTCAGAAATGAACCGTTTATTTATTTTAATCCACAGGAGTAGACCATTCTCGTTCCACTGTCCACGTCTAGGGATATCTCGTCATGCTCTATTTTTTTAGTGTTGTTCAATTATTGCATGCCCTGTTTCCAGTGAGTCCAAGTACACGCTGCCCAGCCCAGGAATTGAATCTGGTGATATATTAATTGTGAGTTCAATCCTTAAGCTAGGCAGTGCAGCGATCAACGGCATGTACAGCGGCTAAAATGTCTACACACAGTACAAATTTTGATTTAGAATGATATCTACATGGTCAAACGTAACATAGAGAAAATGTAATTAAAAATGCTTAAAAGATTTCTAATATTCTAGTGATAAACGTCGGATAAAAGGAACTTCTTTTCTCATCATCCGCCAACAGAATTAGTCTATGTGCGATTCGGGGCAAAGTTAAAGTAATACCAATTTGCTGTGACACATGATCGTATAGATCGTTATTATTTTATTCTTATTTTTTAATTGGCTATATGAGGTCTTGTAAATAAATCACATTTTGAGCGGCATTTTCAACACTAACAACTTTAAACACGTGTTTGCTTTATCTCCCCTTTTTATCAAAACATTGTTGAGATTATAGCAGCAGGCACCACCCGGCATCCACAGTGACTTTTTCTTCTGTCGGTGGCAATGCTTGCTTTTAATCTCACTTGCCAATCGTTTAATCCAGCACCAACCACGAACCTCACAACTGCCACAAATCGGGTGCTTCAATTAATCACACGGGTACAGAACTGATGTGTGCCACCCGAAGAATAATAATAAATAGTTTCTTTCTGGCGAGTTTCGCATGTCATTGGCAACGTTTAGAGAATTCTCTCGTCACGAGGTGTCATAAAATTTGGCTTAGTAGTGATTTAATAAGCGTAGCTTAGATATGGCACAAGGCCGAAAGTAAGCAGCACCCACTCACCACTCAATTGTAACTCTAACGAGACAAGCTTACTTACCATTATACCAGTGCTGAAACTTGGTTTAATAACTGTTTCGAAGCACTGGAGAGCCTGTCGTTAAGCAGTTGTAAGCAGATTAAACTCACTATTCGTTGGTTGTGAGTTAGCTTCGCACTGTGTACCTTTCTTTTGTTGTGCTACGCTTATAAGAATTTTAAACTGCTTGAGCGTGCATCGTCTGCTTTTTGTTATTTTGACAAGGAACATAATAGAACAATTCAGAAACTCTTAGTTTTAAAAATGATACTTCCTATATGGAGCTTTCGTAGAATAAGGATAAATTAAAATTAGTTTCTTCTAATTATGCTATTACTTTGAAGGTTTTAGATAGGGTTGTGTCAAAAGTTTAAGACGCACTTCTCGATTATTTCACTGTTTTTCATGAACAGGAAAAGGAGGGAAATCGTGGAACATATATCTGTTTTCCCTAAAAATTATGGGAAATATATTTGGATAGCTCATTGGTCTGTAAAAAGTAATGAGGAGTCCACCACAATAATTAGACCAGTATTTAATAGTTCAATTAAAAATGGCGATGCACCATCGTTAAATGAAGCTGTTTATCCTAGTGTCAATTTGATGAACAACATATTAGATTTGATAATATCATTTCAAAGTAAGAAATATACTCTCTTGGACTATATTGTAAAGGCTTTCCTTATGATAAAGTTAAAAAATGAAAATGATAGAAATAAATTTTGTTTTTTTTTTTTTGAGAGAAAGTGAAAATTTAGTTGGCTTTTAGATATACAACTTTGACCTTTGAATTTATAGCAAGTCCCTTTCTTTTGAATTTTTGTTCTCAAACAACATGTTAAAAAATACCTTAACGATTTAGGGACTGTTATGGTAAGAGATAATTTTTATGTAGATAATTTGATTAAGACAAGTAATTCTCCCGAAGAATTGTTCTACTTATATAAAGCATCTGTAGAAAGAATGGTATGGAAGTTTAGAGTTACATTTGTGTAACTCAAATTGAAAGGACTTAAAGAATTGTCTAGAAGACAGTAAAAAAATGGAGAACATGGTTGTGACTTAGAAAAAATATACTGTCAAAGATACTTTAGAAATTCCAATGCAAGTTTTAGATTCTGCCAACAGACTGTGTGACTATATTTGCTTCTCACAATTAAGGGGAGGATACTTTTGTCGGATATATGAAAATTAAAATTACCTTGGGATCAGGTTATCCCTGAAAAAAAAAACTTAGTTTGCTTTAGCTAAAGATTTATGCAATTAAATACGATTAAATTTCCGAGAAATACTTTTAACGTTTCTCTAACTGCCAGCTTTTATATATATATATATATATATATATATATATATATATATATATATATATATATATATATATATATATATATATATATATATATATATATTGCGAGGCGTCTAAGAGAGCATATCCTTTTGCCGCTTATACTCTTATACTGTTCAAGAAGGTATTAGAAAATTAATTGAGGAAATCCAAACAAAATCTTATTTACCCGTAAATTTTATATATGTTTTCACTTCAGAAAACCCTGCAGATTTATTAACTAGAGGGTTATCATTTGAACAATTCGAACAAAAATTAGAATTTTTGAATGCAGGTCTTATATGTTTACATAAAAATGACGGTAGATGACCTTGTTCTCACAACAAATCCCTTGCAACTGAAACCATATTTGGTCTTTGGGTAGAATACAAGGGATGGGCATAATATTGGCATGGTGTCAGATTTAGTTAAATTTAACAAAGACCAATTTTTAACAAATATTCAATTTTAAAACCTGTTTTATTTATTTTTATATTTCTTTTTATTATAATACTTAATATTGAGGAAGGAGGGAGTAAGGATCGGATATTGACCATATATATATATATATATATATATATATATATATATATATATATATATATATATATATATATATATATATATATATTCAATTTAAATAGAAAACAGACAACCTTAAGGGTCCATTGGTTATAATTTATTTCCCCAGGGGTATGATTTTCACCTGGTTCATCTGACCGTACTTCCAAGGGTGAAAAAATGTTTTGCATTTACATATAGTTCTTACACACTTTTCAGGGGTAGTTTTAAGTTGATGTAAGGCGATATAAAGAGAGCTGGTAGTACGACATACATGGTCGAAATTGGAGAGGAAAGGGAGAAATAGGAATAATTTTAAATCTATTTTTATTAAGATATTTAAGAGTAAGGCGGGGTAAGGACCAGACATTGACCTATGTGTGTGTGTTGCCACCATTATCTTTATGTAAAATGAAGATCTACCTGCTGGCAAGAGTAGCATACGAAAAAGAATTTCAGTCTAACATTTATATCAAATCTGCGCAACGTTGTACCGGTCATTTGCAGTCCTTCACAGCTGATTTAATCGGTTCCATAGGCTTAACTGAAATAGTGAAACTTTCGCCTCAAATGACTAAAATGATGGGCTGTCGGTAAGTTGTCAAGTTTCAGAGTTTGAATGTTTAAACATTAATCAAATTTCTCAAACAAATTTAATGAAAATGCTGATGTCCCACACTACTCCAAACAAAAGGTTAGGAAGGAAACGCCCATTATAACTGGAAAGGCCGATAACAGTTACTGAACTTGAGAAATCTATTTTCCTGAATAATTATTTTAATATAAAGGTTTTATAAATTTCAACCGACAGTAGCACTAGCTGTTTGGTCGATGAAGACAAAATGTTTCCTTATAAAGAAACGGCTTACCATATTAATTATTTTTTATTTTTGCTTTTTGTTTTCTTCAGGTGAAATTTTCAAACGGAAAGATTGTTCCTCCCGAGGGTGTACAAGATTGGCTCGAGTATATACAGCCGGCAAGGGACCGTCATGAACAAAATCTGGAAGCGTTTTCTGACTCGAGCAGAGATGGTGAAGTGGCCGTCCGAACGCTGCGCACGCTGCAAAAGGGAGAACAGCTCTTTGTCTGGTACAGTGACCAACTGGCCAGGGAGACTGGCATTCCGGTACTCACACCTGAAAACATTAAAGGTAATCAATCATTAATTCTAAAAGATTCCCTACTCAAAACGCACCTAATAAGAGCCACTCAAGGTAGAGGTTACTATTAAAACGGTAACGATGAACGAGGTAATGTTGAATGAAATAGATGTCGGTAAAAGGGGAAAATTATAACGATAAGAAGGATGCATAATGATTAATCCTTGACTTAAAGAGGCTAAGATTGTAGCATTTAGGAAATCATCCACGCACGAGTCTTTTCCACAAATTGGAAGATTTTGAAAAAAAATAAGTCTGAGTTGGACCTTCTTCTTACAATTGGAATATGGAGGAAATAAGTATGATTTGAATCCTTGGAAGTAGTATGGTGTGTCCTCACTGAATAGGTCTGAAGCGGTGGAGCTGAAGAAAGAGCCTATAAGTCTCCATAACTAAGGAGCCCTCCTCGTTAAGTAGCGAAGTTGCATTCGTGAGAAAGTAGCTGCAAAAGAGTAAATAACGACTTCTCTCACAAGACCCATCGCCCTTCTACGATGACCTTGTGTCAAACTTAATAAAAAATACAATAATTGTTTACTAATCTTAAAGCCCAATAATTTTATAATTTAGAAACCTTTTTTCTGACTTTCTATTATGTTTTCCTTTCCTTTTTATTTACTCGTTGACATATTCACTAAGCAATGATATTTTTTTCTCCCAGGTAAACAGCATTACACCTGTACGAAATGCGGAAAATCTTACCTCTACCCGAACACCCTAAAAGCCCACATGCGCTTCCGCTGTGCTCTGAGCCGGGCCGAAATCCTACACAGTCTCAACACATCTATACCTTTTACTGTATTCCCTTCCTCGGCGACCCGTCACTTTACAACGGCACCGTTGGACAAGTGCAGTGTTAGTAACACAAGCGCTTCCGATGAGATGGGGACTGTATCTTCCACTGGCTGGAGTGCTCAGTTTGAGCGTCGACACAGTCCAGCAGTAGATAGCAACCGCCTAGACGAGAGCCGATATTTGGACAAGGGTCGACAAGTGAGCACGAGTTTCCCAGCGCCGGGTTTTTTGCTGCGAGGTTCGAATGGAGCAAGTTCCACAACGACCTGTGCGCCTTCAACTTCAACCGCAGAGCCAGGCCGTCCGTCAGAAATCGCTCTGAATCTGTCAACAAAAACCGCCTCGGATCGAAACCCCAACGGCACGTCCGACAGACTGCCCCCATCGACTACCACCCAACCGATCCAAATCTTCAACCATATCCACCCGCCGGCGATCCCGTTCACCTTTGAGCATTCGGCGTTTCAATGTTACTGTCCTTTCTACACTAAGTTTCACGACCCTACCCGTTTCTGTTGTGCCAACATACCCCCGACTAACCCGAGTACAACGTCTAGGAATTCGCACGAAAACGTCTATTTTTCCCATCCGTGCTCGATGCCTTTCCCTCTTGTGCAAGTTAGGAACTTACCCGGCGCTAACGCTGTAGTACCCGAACCGCAACAACCCAGCGTCGACGAAAACCTTCGCATGCGCGAACTGCCGCTAAAATTTCCACTACCATCAGACAAAGCTGGCGAACCGCTCGATCTTCTCCCACGTTCTCTCTACACAAGCAAATCGCGCAAGGGACATTTATGCATCTACTGCGGAAAACTGTACTCCAGGAAGTACGGACTGAAAATCCACCTGCGCACACACACCGGGTACAAACCCCTGAAATGCAAAGTATGTCTGCGTCCTTTTGGTGACCCGAGCAATTTGAACAAACACATTCGCCTGCACGCGGAAGGCGACACGCCATACAGGTGTGAGTTTTGTGGCAAGGTCTTGGTGCGCCGGCGGGATCTCGAGAGACACATTAAGTCACGGCATCCATCTGAGGCCGACAAATCCGAGCCAAGAGAGGTAGTCGACGAAGAGGAGCCAATGCCGCCTCTTAAAGTCGAAGCTGACGGTGATACAACAGAAGAAGAAACGAACTCTTGATTCTTAATGACTAATAATATGAGAGAGCGTGACAGTTGTAACAATTCACGCTCTACTGCGTTCGATCACTACAAGACGCCCCACTATGACGACCTTGTGCCAGACTAAACTAAACTGAAAAGAATGTTTTCTTGAAGGCACTTACTGTCACGTGATGGCTTGCAAGCTCGTCTCAGAGAACAATATTCTAGTCAAGTGAGTTCGAGGCTTACTGAGTGTGCTCTTTTACAGTTCCTTGTGTGCACATGCACATCTGGTTCCCTCTTCAGATCTTTATCTTCGAACACACAATTCTTGAACGTCTGCTTTGTTATTGACGACGAATTTGAATTCGCGAAGGTTTCACTTCTTCTTGAGTTATTATGGATATCCTTCTCACAGGATCTCTGCTAAAATTATGAATATTTTTTTTGGGGGGGGTCTGTTTTTAATGAAAGCCTGTTTCGAAGACCCAGACGGAAAGAAAAATTTAAGTCAACATGTGATGAAAACGATTTTAGTTTGTAAATATCAAATGCTCAACATAGGCAATTATAGTGAATTCTCGATTTAACAGACTAACAGATGGAAATAAAAGTCCGTTGAATCTGAAGAATTTCTAAGGCCAGTTTTTATTTTTAATATAAAAATATGCTTTAACACATATTCAATATTGTAGAGCATAAGATGTTCCACATAATAATATTATTAATGTAAGTTTAATTTTGATGAAAAATTTCAATCATTTTTTGTTGTTGTTTAGAAAAACAGCACCGTATCTTCTTTAACTAACAATATCTCCAAACTGGGCTTTTTATATCATATGTGTATATATATATATATATATATATATATATATATATATATATATATATATGACTGAGGAATAAATAACAGCGCGTCTACGCAAATACGAGTATCCACTAAAAATAACGTTTAAGTAATAAAAATCTGCCTGATTAATAAATTTAAAAAAAACACCCCCTTTCTTTACACACACTTATATATATATATATATATATATATATATATATATATATATATATATATATATATATATATATATATATATATTCAAAATTGGGTCCGGCCAAAATACAACTCGAGCCCAAACTTAGTCCTGTGATAAAATAAGGTATGTTACATCTGTTTTACTTTGAGTCCGTTAAGTCGAGAGATCTTATTCTATTTTTTCATCTGATATGAAAAAAGCTGTTCGACAGAGATTATACAAAACACTGACTGACTAAATCCTAAGAATCAAATAAAAACAAAACAACCATGAGATTAATTGTAAATAAAACTTTATGTATATAAGAGTTATTCACACTACGTGATTATTCACACACTGCTTGAAAGAGGTCGCTGGTTTTGGAAATGCCTCGCGACAAACGAAGGCCTTAGAGTAGGACACAATATTTGAGGACTGAACACAGCTATTTATTTCTGTATATGACATCAGTGCAAACTCTAAGGTCTCCACTTGTAATTTCCTTTATTAATACACATATTTTTTCGGATAAATATCTTCATCTTGGTTGTAATTTCCAACATTATTTGCGCTGATCCATCTTTCGGTCTCGTCTCACATTTTGTCATTTTTTTTTTGTATTACTCTCGACTACTCCAGATTTCGATATTTAAAAAAATATTTTTTAAATTTAAAGTAACCAAATCCTATGAGCATATTCTATTTTCGCAAACGTTCGTGAATCAATTTATAATTACATTTACAAACTGAAACCCTCTATTAACATTTTTAATATTTAATCAATCTTTTAAAAAATTTAATTTAATATTTTCACACACACACACACACACACACATATATATATACATATATATATATATATATATATATATATATATATATATATATATATATATATATATATATATATATTATATAATTTTATCATATAGACAAAACCATTTTACTCACTACAAAGATGCAACTTCGTTTCAGTGCATTTCAACTGCACTTCGACGGATGAGAATCGAAAATGGTTATGAACAAGCTCTCCATCTCATTCTCCTGATTAAATTTTCAGTTTTTATGACTAGATTTTGAAGGTACTCCCGTTTGCTTGGGATGGGAATATTCTTCCGTCGAAGTGCAGTTGAAATGCACTGAAACCAAGTTGCATCTTTGTAGTGAGTAAAATGGTTTTGTCTATATGATAAAATTATAATAAATAAATAATTATCGCTCTACTATCGGTATCGAACCCTCTTTTGGATTAATGCTGTGAACGTTGGAATTTATATATTACTTTCGTTCTTATCGCTTCGGATATATATATATATATATATATATATATATATATATATATATTCGTGGTCTGGAGTGCTTAATCTATAGTAATATGAGAAAAAGAAATTGAGAAAAGAAAAAAGAATTATTTCAGGTCACAACGCCATCGTTCTTATTATTTATTCCATATCGTACAGAATTGTGGCACAAGGCCAACGCTATCGCTCTTAAATATAATGCCAAAACGTTTATGCTCCGAGGGGAAAATTTCAGGCGAAAATTTTAAAAATTCAAACAGATTTTTCAAGACTTTTCTGCAAATTTTTTATCAGACATGGAATTTTGCCGCCCGTTTTCTTCAAACTAATAAACTTTACATATTCCTACAAATTCCTTGTGGGGCATAGGGCCGCTCCCAGTCCAAATGATGATCCTGCATTTTCAGCCCCAATTGAATTGCAATTGATGATCGAGACTTCAGTGAACTGCCATGCAGTACTAAATTCTGGAAGAAACAACTCAGCACCGCCGACTGAGCGCCGTGACAACTCGGGATCGAGACAAGTAAATCTTAAGTTATTAAATTATTTTTTATAAAAATATTTTAGAATATCGATTTACTTTATTAAAAAAATAAATTACATTAAGATTTACATTATTAAAAATAATTAAAAACAAAAAAACTGGTTCATATTTTACATAATGCCTTTCCAAATGCCTTATTTGAAGAAAAATATTCACTAATTAAGCTTTTAATACTTAAATTATTTTTATTCGGTTATAAAAAGAAAGAAAAAAAAAGTGATGTTTTTCTGGTGCCGAGTAGTCTGGGGGCTCATTGGGCGATGTTGAATTGTACTGCTCCCATATTAAATGGCTTCAACTGTTTTCCTAAATAACCTATAACTGAAGGGATTGGAAAGAGTAGATTCCTCCCTATCACGACGGCATTAATACGAAATGAATGCAAACTGACCACTACATAAATAGTCCGGTCCACTCGTAAAAAATAGAGAAAAATCTTTTGGGGGAATATTTTTATAGATTAGCATTCGTTGGACTTTCCTAAAGGCGCAACATTTGTCAGAATAAAAAAAAATATATTTTTATCATTTTAGAAATGGGGATATGTTCATAATATCGATACAGTATAAAATTGATCACTGACTTTTGACAGAGTTATCTGGACTTAACTGTTCTACGTATAAAAAAAGCTAAGTCCAATAACAACAAATCAGGGAGAACACTGTAGGAATATTATAAACCTCCGCTTCTAGAATGATTGAGAAATCAATATTTTTCGATTCTGACAAATGTCGCGGCTTGAGGAAAGGAAGCATAATATACAAAAATTATCTCCAAAATAAAAATTCCCTATTTTTTGTTTACGAGTCTAATTAAGTAATGTTGCAAACTGTCCCTATCGGAGTTTTATCTCGTTTCAGAGATTTCATTCGTTAAATGTTAGGTCTCCCAAAAAACCTTGGTAAACTGGAAGTGAAGAAAAGGAATAAAATTAGTAGGCGATTTCAAAATACCACCAGATGACACATATTCCTGAGGAAGACCGAGAAATAAATCAATCGAAACATTGTAATAAAAAAGAAAACCAAAAATGAAGGTAGCTGCCGGAAGGATGTGTGGAAACATTATCTGTATATATATTCTATACCTATGTACAAAACTTTATTTATTTATTTATTTATTTATTTATTTATTCGTGCCTCTAAAGTCGGCACAGTTTCAACAAAATAAAATTTTGAAAAGATTTATCAAGAATTTTGTCTTCTTTTTTTCGTCATGGATATTTCATTAAAAAATAGCAGTTTAAAATCTTTGACAGCAACTTATCTTTTTTATAAGACAAAATAGAAATACATTTCATTACACACACATACACACACACACACACACACACACACACATACACACACACACACACACACATATATATATATATATATTTGTATATTTAAGCAGCAATCCTTCGTTTATGCATGTTTCATTTAATTTTTTATGCATGTTTTTATTTCATTTTTCTTGTGTTCGAACAAGTCCAAATGTTTTATATTTCCAAGCGCTTTCGGCTCTACCTTTAGCCATTATCAAGGATGATTCGATTTTTCAGCTTAATTGAGTGTGTGCATTATGCGTATGTCTTAGTGTGTAGTGGGGATGTTTTTAATTTCCGAATACGGTCAGCACATTGTGGCCGTGTTCGTAGTTAATATTGTTAAGAGTTGGCTTTTTCTTTTTTATTATTAAAGCCTCCATTATTTTTAATCTGTTTTTATCGGTGGATGCAGTTGATATATTTGTGTTTTCTACTAGTATGTTTCTAATGGAGTCCGGTAAATTTCTGTGTATGTTTAAATGGGTTCTAATGGAGCTGTGATCAGATAGGTGTAACGTAAGACGTCTGGATAAGCATGTGGTTGTGTAACCGATGTAATTATTTATGAGTCCGGTTTGATCAGGAACACAGTTCCTTAAGGGGCATTTGAACTCATAGATAATGTTCGTTCTTTGTAACTTTGACTTAGCTGGTGTGTTGTTATTTTTGAGGATAAGGTTAGTTTTTACACACCTTTTGTCCAGAAAAGAAAGCTCTTGTTCGAACACAAGAAAAATTAAATATAAAGCTTAACCGTAGTACCTTGTCTGTCGTTTTTAATGAAACATGCATATATATAAGTATCCACTAGAGATAGCGTTCAATGTGATCTTATTTTTATATATCATTTGTATGAAATTAATATCTTTTAATTATAATCCGAGATTGTTTCTTCCTACTTTAAACGCTATATTTAGTGAATTCACGTGTCTGAAGAAACGGTCTGTTTTTGGTTTTTTCTGTAGTCTAAATTACGTCTACATACCTGTGCATTCGAGAGACTTAATAAAGAAATAGTACCCTCCGGCAAGGTTACAAACAGCAACCTTGTGACTGAGCAGTTTAAAGCACATCTTACCAGACAGTAGCTTCCCTTGCAAGAGGGACGCAGGTTCGAACCCTGACAAAGGGTACAATGTCTTCATTAAGATTCCCAAACGCACAAGCCGGTGAACGAAATTTACACTGTTAAAAAACATGGCGTTTACACAAATACTTGTACCCACTAAAAGTACTTATATATATATATATATATATATATATATATATATATATATATATATATATATATATATATATATATATATATATATATATATATATTAAATAAAAATAAAAACAGACCACTTTAATGTTACATGCAACCTTAAAGTGGTCTGTTTTTATTTTTATTTAAATTATTAGCTCTGATTTACATTGAGCTCTCTGGATTTTATCCTCCTTGGGTCTACCCATACGGATTACCTAGTTTTTCGTAAACTATATATATATATATATATATATATATATATACGAACATTACTGTTCATTTTTATTCTTTCAAGGTTATCTTATAAATTATATAATGATCTTAAAAACAGAAAACAAAGATTAATTAACACTAATTTTCCTAACCAGATTTAACTTTTAAAGAAAAGATAAATGAACAATAACCAACTCAAAATATAAAACAATAATTCCTCTAACCACATACACCCACAATCGCACAAATACATATATATATATATATATATATATATATATATATATATATATATATATATATATATATATATATATGGTGCGATGGATAAATCGTCGTCTAAATGATGCTAAAATGAAAATAATACTGACATCTCATTTTAACAGAATATTTACCAAAATGACACAAAAATATCTTGAAATACTAAAGAATAAATTTATTCAATAAAGTCGTCATTGGCTTCAACCTCGGCCTCCAGACGACTTCGGATTCTCTTGCATCTCTTCTGGACGGTCTCCTTGTTTAAGTAGGTCAATGCTGCCATAATGCTTGCCTTTAGTTCATCTTTCGTGTTACAAAGAGTTTTGTTGGTTTCTCACTCAGTTGCGCCACACACAAAATAATCAAGGGGGTTGAAGTGTGGGGAGTTAGGCGGCCAGATGTAAGGGGTGATATGGTCTCAGAAATTGTCTGACAACCATGACTGGGTCCTCCTGCTTGTATGGCATGGTGCAGAGTCCTGTTGCTAGACAGAGGGTCTTCCAGCAGCCACCCTCTTGACCCAGAACAGCATTATCTCCTCAAGGCAGTTGATGTAGGCCTTTGTGTTGAGTCTGGGTCCCTCACCGACAAATTGGGAGGTCTTTTCTCATCAGAACGATCCGAGCTGCCGTACCTTCGAATTCACTGTTAGACGCATCGAATGAATCCACTGTACTGTCCTCAGACTGACACACAAACATTCTGAAATGTTTGTACTGGAGCTTCCGGCGCGAATGCCAAGCAGTACAGCATGCAGTTTCCAAATTCCTGGCGGAATGCATTGCATCCTGATCCTCTTTTTCTCACAGATGATGCCCATCTGACACTACTATACTGTGTAGTCGACAAAATTTAAAACAAACAACGCGCATGCGTAAAATTAAAAATATAAAATGACAATTTTCCCATCGCACCTATATATATCTCTGTGTGTGTGTGTGTGTGTGTGTGTGTGTGTGTGTGTGTGTGTGTGTGTGTGTGTGTGTGTGTGTGTGTGTGTGGAGTTGGCCAGAAAATCCTGACTCACTTTGGAAGCGGAAACAAAACATCAAAATTTTATGGAGCAACACCAATATTTATTCTTCAAAATAAAGTTCATCATTCTCGGCGATCTTCTAGCAGCGATCAGCCAGCACCAGAATCTGTTCCACATGCCAGTCCGCTGTCTTTGAATAAAAAAAAAATATAAACAAGCTTCCTTCAAGTCATCAAAAGTGTTGAATCGCAGGTCGCAAAGGAAGTATGCCATTGTACGGAATATCCCATAGTTACTCGGAACAGCATTGGGACTGAATAGTGGATGTGGAAGAATGTCAACATTGTCCATCTGTTTGAACGTCTTCTTAGTCAACCTGGCTGTGTGTGGCATCGCATTATTTTGCTTAAACAAACCCAACCTCGATTGACCAAAGCAAGATACTCCGTGTGGAACAAGCTCGAAATGCAGTACTCCTTGAAAATTACATCAGACAGAGATCAAGATTTGTTGCTTTCTTTCCACTTCGTAAATCAGTCATGACTTTCTGGCCAACCTAACATACATATATATATATATATATATATATATATATATATATATATATATATATATATATATATATATATATATATATATGTAAGATAATAACAAATGGAGCATTCCACTAACCGTAACATTTTAATTTAAAAGAGGGCTTAATACAAAGTAAAGCGAAACATTATTTATTATCGGAGATTAATAAAACATGTTAAATATCGGTACAGAATAGCAACCGTGTTTCAACACTACAAAATATGTCTTCTTCAGCGATGGTAAATTACTGGTGAGTGAACGATTGATTTCAAAAGCAGAATACTTCCACTTTTCTGAAAGAGAAAGAGAAGACAAAAAATACAGAATTAAAATTAGGCTCGTGGGTTTACCGTGATTAACCAATCAAATATGAGGCCTACGGTAAAATCTAAACCAATTTTAAAAAATTATATAGTTCATAATAAGAAGTTGTCTACGTAGAATCCTAGACAATTTCGTTTGTGACTGATACAAATGATTACATTATTTCGTAAAATATAGATAAGAATGACTTTCAATTTTCACAGGAGATTAAGGGGAAAGGGGTAGGGGATAATCTAGCATAATGTTAATGAGCTATATGGTCGGTCATCCTCCTTTATAGAATTTTGTAGTTGATAATTAAAAGGCTTCTTTAAGAAACCAATAAAAAAAACGAATCATAAATTCAAAACTCCTTTGGTAAATTAATATGCAACCGTTAAGTAAAGACCATCCATATAAGATGTTAATAATATAAACTAATCAATATAAGATGTCAATAATACTAACTAGACATCAAAACAGAGCTATATTAAATCTAAATGAATTTTACACAATAGAATAGTAAACCATATAAGGTACACTGCAGTACATCTGCCAATTATTACTATAAAAAGTATTATCAAATTCTAAGTTTAACTATATTGTAACATAAAGGGTAAATATGCCTACAATTTTCAGTTAGTTCACTTCTTTTGTTTAATAAGAAGTCTTTATCAGTAAATTTGATAATTTCTATTTTCTCATGCAAGCATAAGAAACGAGGTTCATTTAAAGAACTACACGTTCTAGCTTTTTTTAAATACTTTCCATTTTACCGTAGGAGTTTTGTTAACTTCTTTTAAATTCCAAAAATATTTAAAAAGAGATGTACTCTTTTTAAAAGTACTATTTTGTTTAGTGACCAACAGATGGCGCAGTAGATCAAGAAATATATTCCAAAGGGATTCAATCAGGTAATGCATGCGAAACCCGTGCATAGTGCATGGATATTGCGATCTTAACTCTTTGCTTCGTTTTCTATTCTCTTCGTCTTCTGTCCTCCATCAAATAGTTGTCCTCACCTCTCTTGATACCTTTTCGAACAGCCTGTCGCCAGTTGCTGCGTTCATCTGCAAGTTACTCCCAGTTATGCGCACTAATCTGCGAACACCAAGTCGGGTTTGAAAACATCCTTAAAGCTCAGTGTAGTGCCGCCTGCACGACCAGTCCCCCATACATGACATCCTTCGGTACGCTTTCATTCACTGAACATGACCAGGCCATCGCTCATGCGCAGCAAATTATACCAGCAAATTCGTGGGTTGAAGTAAGCCAATGGGCTGATGTCCTTCATACGGAGGTCACACTTCCGTTCGACCCCCACCACAGACATACTTCGAATGAAACATAACACCCGGCGCAGTATATCGTAGAACATACGGTGTGTTTGCTTGGATGTCGTGCAGTGATTGTGTGTACGTTTGCTTAGCAAAATAAGTAGGGTCCAAATTTCGGCAAACGCTGCACTAATGATTTGGGGGAAAAAAACGAATGCAAATTCGCGTATAATGCCTTATTGTTATATATCGTTAAACGTCTCGTTACTGGTATGCTACGATAACTGTTCTTAATGAGCCTCATTCAATCTCATGTACGTTTAAGATTTACTTACAGACTTGCACGTCTTGTGGTGAGCCTGGCAAATAACTTTCGAGACAAGCACCGATGTAATAATCAAATTCGGGACGTAGTGTTATGTCTTTTGTCGCTTATGTCTTTTGCAACCTGCTTTACACGGATGTATCCTAGCACAAATCTCATATACGAAGTGAGAATCTTCCAGTTCGACATATTCATTATTTACATTATTCGGACTATTGTCCTCATCTTTGTCGCCATATTTATTACAACGTTTCAGCTGTTGTACGCTCCGACCTTCTTCAGGTGGTTGGAATGTTGAACTGGGCCCTTTATTTCGCTCACTGGGGTACACTGTTCTAGTTCCACGTGCCATGTTTAATGGATGTCAGTTATCAGTTATCTCCTGTTAATTCCCCTCTCCAAGTTCTCCACTGCCTTAACCGGGTATTGAACTCACAGTCTTTGGGCCCTGTCACTGGAGCTGTCCGAAAACATTAATATCCACTGTGCCATGGATATTCATGTTTTTGAACAGCTCTCTTAACTGCGTAAGATTCCAGACTCTCCGGCAGGTTTAATAACAGAGAGGGGTTTTTTTTCATCCGATCTTAGCGAAAGATTCCCAGTTAGGAAGACTAATATTGCAATCAGTGATGACACAATCCTTAAATCTTAGGGCTTATTACCACATCACGTTGAAGCAAAATTGCTCTTGGTCAGTAGCCGCCTGGTCGATAGCTTGGGAATACCAGGTGCTGTAAGCTTGGATGGGCGGGGGTGTAATGGCTCAGAATTGTTAATCGGATAGCCGAGTTCCAGTTCCCGTTAGGTTCGTTATATTCATTTACGCACAAATACCTTGGGAATGGTATGAATCCAACTCCTACCCCGCCAGCTATGGGTTAAGTAGTAAAACTTGTATCACTAAACAATTTTTACCTAAAAAATTGTTACAATCTAAAAATATTTCTCTGTCTTAAATAACCTGCAAAGGGTTGATAAACCGTAGAAAATGAATCAATCAATCAATTATATCTCTGTTTAGGCCTACCAAAGTCTTTATAATATATATAACCTGAAGATTGTGTTTAAGCATGAAACAGACTGTCGCTGCTAGGTGTTGACTGCAATGTCCACTTTTTTATTAATATTTACATAATCTCTATCCCCGATATTGAGCACTTTAACTCATAAATATAATATACCAAAAACTATATTTCTCTCTCTCTCTCTCTCTCTCTCTATATATATATATATATATATATATATATATATATATATATATATATATATATATATATATATATATATATATATGATGAAAATGTGGAAAAGACAAAGCAAAATCCGAATATGTGAGTTTACTGTTTTTATTTTGTTTTTGTTTTTGTTATTCTGTCGACGTCAGACGTTTCGGTCAAATAGACCTTCTTCGGGACATGGTTAATGGAGACATATTTATATTAGATTTAAGTTTGATGAAGAGACGATATATACAGGACTGGTCAGAAACAGAAAAACTGAAATTCTAAAGTCAAGTATTCTTTCTTAGAGTCGGATATGCTGGCGTCGCGTGGGCGGCAACTACGAAGACCTGCGCACAGGGAAAAGATTGTGTCCTAAGTGGAAGGTGAGGGGGACTATTTAAAACTATAGCTTATCGGTACGTTTGTCACGCATTAATCTTGCCACAGAGCTCGCGATCTGAAAGAACCCAGGTCTATTATTTACTGTGTGTGAGGTGGCTATCATGCCAGCCTCATAAATCTGTCTAAGGTTCTTATTGTGGATATATTTTAAGATCTTCACAGAGTCGAAATCAAAATTGTGATCAGATTTGGCTATGTGTATAACTAAAGCACTGCTTAGATTACCGAGGATATATATATATATATATTCCAATGACTGAATACAAGCATTAGGTTTAAGGCTCCAAAATGACACCACTAAATTGTAATGTATATATATTACAATTTAGTGGTGTCATTTTGGAGCCTTAAACCTAATGCTTGTACTCAGTCAGTGAAATCTTTCTTGCTCTCTTCTGCTAGCTCTACTGAGTAAATTTTCAGTTTCTAACACCCATTATCCTCCTCTTATCCTCCATTGTTCCTCGCTATTATCTTGACTTCATTCGACATAAGTTGATCACTACCTTTTTCCCTCCATAAATGATCCGCCCTACCTGATTCCCACGTCTTTTTTTCCAGACTTGCGATGATTTCAAAATCTCTTCCAATCTTGCGATGAACCTTCAACCTTACTTTTAGCCTTGTCCTTATTGGATCGTCCAAGATACGTGACCGAGGTGATTAAAACTTTGATTAAAAGATATCTGGTTTCCTGACGGTGGTATAGCGATAAAAAAAAAGACACAAAAAGAAATAGAAAAAAAGAGAAAATAAAAAAAAATAATAACGTTTTCAAACAACTTAGTTGCGTATTCCCCACTGGTGCTAGACAGCAATGTTTGAACCGAGGTGAAAACCGGGATAGCAAACATCTATTTTCAAAGCAGGCTGACAGGCTGGTTGGCTCTCTCTCCAATTAAAAAACACACAACACATTCGTTCTACCTCCATCTTCTTCCAATCTGCTTTTGGACCGCAAGAGAATGCAAAAAAAAATGTACAATAATTATTCAATTTATTATTTTAAAATGACGACATGATAATGAAAACTTTGAGCGAGTGACATGTTTATTCGATTATACAAGGTTCCCAGTAAGAAAACGGTAAATTGAGAAAGGAATTTATTTAGCTATCATGTTTCATGCACAAACTGAACAATCATCGTACATGTTCGAATTGTTTGGCCGAATGTTCAACACAAAGTTGTAAGAGTTGTAACCAGAAGGAGGCAGTAGCTTTGCGGATAGTGTCAAGAGGAAATCCCATTCCAAGCTTCAGTTAAGTTCCTCTTCAAAGAATCAATATCGGCGAGGTTACGACGACGGTTTTGCATTTGAGTTAGGAGTATACTCGAGATACAGTCACCCATAATATTCAGATCTGGGCTTTTAGATCTACTGAGATAGTGTTATAGTGGAAGACACCTTGTCTAGATAATAGACTCTCCCACCTATTATAAGTAGGAGTTAGTAGGTAGTCGAGAAAGGAGTAAGTTATCAGCGACCACAACTCGATTACTCTGCGTAACACTTTATTACAAGTTCCTAACGTTTCTGTACGTTTACCCCATTTAGGACACATTTAGTCCAACTACAAGTTCTATTTTGGAAATAACTCCACAACAGATAGGCCAATTAGAGTTGGTGTATCTCGAAGAATAAATTTACGGTTTTTTTACTGGGTACCCTGTAGATTTTTATTGGGTTGGATCATCCTTGGCACAAGATCACATTTCTAAAGCACTCACTGACAATGAAATTCACTAAGACTAACAAACAAGATTTATTAACGACTTCCACCGATGGCAATTTATTTATTTGTGACAATATATTTACATGTATCTGTCTGTATATAAAATTGCTCGTTAATACGATAATTTATTGGTTGTATTGTATAGAGACTTACTTTAACTTGGTAAATTTCAACAAATGTTCGCAAAGGCAGAGATAAATTTTCATGGGGTTTTTAAGCTAGTGAATACATTATGAAGTGGAAAGGTTAATGAAGGGACATATTGCTCAGAAATTTACTATCAGAAGCCTCATCTCCCTCGGGGTTTAAATAATTCTTATAGAAAATAAACAGATAATCTTTATAGTCGCCGATCAAACACCAAAATCGATAATCTTGTATTAATAAGGTGTATAAATACAGTTGTATATATATATATAAGGTACACTCTAGAAGTGTTGAGAAATTTTCAAGGGAGACATTTACTTATTTAAAAAAAAATACGAGACTCTAAGCTTCTTTAATGTCTAACACTCCTACTTCCAACTTGTAGGAACTCCCCCCCCCACATACACACACCTCGTAACCTTCCAAAGTGGACTTGTCCGGAGTGCTCGGCACGTCACCCCACCCCACAAATCCTTAAAATATTAATTCATAAGCAGTCATCATTTCATAGGTTTCTGGATCACTTTTGCCGGGATTAAACCTGCGAAATGATCAAGAATGCTTACGGATTAACGTTCTGAGGACGTGAAGGAGACTCTTTTTTTGAGTTCCCATCATGCAAGGCAGTAAAGCCACTAAGACGCAAGGCGTGGAAGAATTAGAAAACACAAACATTACTAGTGAGTGAGAACAAAAAGATTAATCAGGTGGATAGTCGATAGCGATTGACATTGTATTTCAATTTTTGAAGATTAAAATTAATTCGCACTTGTGCTTGAATGTTTAGCGTTCACACGCGGTTTGTTTTCATAAACTTTTATCATTAACGACATTTGCTGGCTATAGGTTGTTGTTTTTTGGTTTGTTCGTTTTATTTCTAATTTCCGGCAATACAATTAGCTGCTAATTGAAATACGTTTTATTTTCTTGCTCTTCTTTTATGTCGAAGTCGCTTGTTTATAATAAGGACGCTGATACGTTCTATAGTTACACAGCTAATAACCAAAAAGGTAAAGCCCTGCATCTTCAGTGTGAAGGTGTTGATCAAAAGGCATCTGTGAAAGGTGATTTTTACAGACTATCGGATATTCTAACGAAACAAGCAAAACATTAATCGTATCTACAAACCTTATCAACAGTACTATTAACGGCCACCGTGCCTAAAACAAAATCCCAATCAGATGATGACTCTGAGGTCAGTTTCACGACCAATGTATCGTCACCACTACCGTCTCCAGAAAGAAATACATAAATAAAAAATTAATTAACAGTGTCGTGTCCATCAAAAAATAAGTAAAAATTCATTATAGTGTCAAAAATAATTATAATAAAATAATTTATAATTATCATTAATTCATTCATTCTAAACCAATGAGAATCAACTCCACTTTTCTCTTACAGTCTACACACACAAGCACGTGACATTCTCACTATCGGACAAGCAGTTGACACGGACAGGTCGTCAAAACATGTGTCAACGAAAATTTTGTCTCCTTTTCCTTTTTAGGCCATAATAGTGACATCTATCGTTTAGCCCTCAACAAAAAGTCGACGTAAGAAAATCCCAGAGATTTCTTGTATTTTTCCAACACATCTATGAAAAAAGAAAACATACGAGAAAGATTGTATACACTTTATTCTTTATCTTATCCTTCTGTCAGATTCCGATCTATATTTGATCTACATATGACTCCCAACTCACAATTTTACTCAGTATTACTGTCTCTCGTTTCTTCAACACCACATAACAATCAAATAATAAATAGTACTCGTTTTGTTGTTTCCACGTCTTGCTGTTTCTTATTTTTATGAGTATTTTTGTATATATAAATGTTAGGGAGTTTATAATTATTTATTCAGAGTTATAACTCCCCTATAGCCCAAACCCAGTCAGCTCAAGTAGTGCGTCACGATATTACCAAAGATAGTTTTCCTTGAAATGTGTATCTAACAGAATAGGGCGTGGGCGTGATGAAAAGACACGAAATCAAGTGGGGGTCCTAAATTAATTTATCTGAGGCTGAAGTGTTGGCTGTTTTATGACCAACAGTAAAGACTAAAAATAAGATCTTCAATGCGGACATCCACTGATCAGGAGGAAATAGAGAAAATAAATAAATAAATGAAAATTTTCGAGATCAAGTGTCACTTATTCAGAGTTTGGGGTTTGGGGCTTGTTTTTTTTATCAGTATCACGACGTGCAAGGCAGTACAGCGACTAAGACACAAGGGGTTACAGGGTGTGGAAGAATTAGGGACTGAAACATTAATAATGAGTGGGAAGAGGAAATAGTAATCAGAAGGACAGTAGATAGTGATTGACATTGCATTTAATCTTTTGCAGATTAAAGTTGGCTGGAAAGCATGGAACCGAAGGGGGTTCCACAAGCAAGAAATGCGAGAAAATAAACTGTCAGCATAGAACTTACGGTTACATCTAGCCAACTTAACTGTAAATTGCTGAGATCTCGACGCCAGTCTAGCAATGCACTTAAATCAAAAAAGGTTAGGTACCACTTTAGAGGACTACGATTGGGCGCCTACAAGAAATGTGTGGAGTGTTACAAGTTGGAGGTTCTATTTTGAAAGAAGATTAGAGTTTTGTATTGTTTTCAAATAAATGTACCTTCTGAAAATTTCTCAAAACTTCCGGAGTGTACGTTGTATATCAAATTTAGTAAAAAAATGTATTTTGTTCGCAAATAGAACGAAAGAATAAGAGAAAAGATGGGAAAACTGAAGAAAAGAAAAGGCTTCTTTACTACGCAAACATTGAATGGACCAATTAATAGTGTTTTATTTATTTTATCTGTGAATCGTTTCAAAACTTTAAAATGGATTTTCTTTCAGTAAGATAAGTGAAGAACTCAAAGCTTCAGCCTAGGCAACCTCCTCGCGATCAACCTCATCTTCTTCCCGCTCAAACTGCAAATCGGCATCCGCGGCTGTTTCGCCTTCAGTTTTCTACAAAGAAAAGTAAAAATAATTAAAAAAAAAAAAACACATTGAGATATACATACATGAATATGAAGAAAAACTAACAACACCAAAAACAAAACCCCATAACTGACTATGTTTACGTTGATGCGACTACACAGGCGCCCGAACGAGAGACGCTGGGAATTTTAAATTTAAAGATGATTTTGATTATGGCTAAAGTGATGGAAGCACAAAGAAAAAGAAAAAAGAATTTAAATAAGGTCGGCTGGATTATATGCCAAAAATGGTAATATTTAGAAGGAGATGGTGGGAAGTGAATATTAGAATTGTAATTCACGCCAGGAAACACCAGAATGTTTAAATCGAATTTTAGGTCAGTAACGAATTTTTGTTCGAAGAGAACTTGATTTGAAGTGACCCCAAGACGTATTGGAGCCTAAAGGATACCAAAGCAGATTTTTCACTCAGTGTCACACAAGAGCATCAGAAAAGCCAGTTGCATCAGAATGTTGACCTGGAGAGTAATCTCATAAATTCCAAGTGCAGATTCATGCCCCACAGAATCTCAGTGGCTGCTTCTAACAAGTAAACGGATGGTCGACCACGCTGCGCTGAGAATGTGAAGACGGGAGACAACCAGAAAAGACAGAGAGGCTCCGACATCTTCGCGAGGACAAGATGCACGATGGGGAAAAAATCCCGAAGCCACATACTGCCACGTCCAGAAGTAAATAGACAATAATTTTACGAGTGAGAGAGTTTTAGCTGCATGTTGTTATTAGTCTTTGCAACGCCAACGTGACGGAATAAGTCATTTCTTTACACGGTCAAATTTTCCGAACTTTTAGGACATAGCATATTTTTTGGTCTCTGGTTAATGGCAATCTGTCAGACTAAACGAGACTCTCGGACAAAAAGCAAAAGAAATGACAAAAGAGAAAATATTTTATAAGTATTTTTTTAAAAGTGAAAGCAAAAGTCTGTTTAAAATAAAGTAAAAACGATAATAAAAAATCCTACGATTAAGACCAGGGCTTGTCATTGTGGACGGTGATTAGGTGGGGGGGGGCAGAGATGAGTAACAAAGTCCGATAATGATAAAAAAAAATAACCCTAGGTAGCATAGAAAATGCTCGAGGTCTTTCCTTTTTTTCTTCTAAGTATTTATACAAAACTGTCCATTATAATGGATAGCAACAGCTTTGAACGGATTTTGTTAAAAATTAGCAGACATAATGTCTGTAATTTATCCAATCAGACATGCCTAAAATAGAATTCGCTGCCTAAACACACACACACATACACGCGCGCACACACAGACACACACACACACACACACACACATACACACATATATGCACATTTCATTGAAAACGACAGACAAGGTGCTTTCATTTAGTTTTTTATACAATTTCTCATGCGATCTAATTTTTTTTTCTTTTCGGATGATAAATTATATAAAAACTGTCCGAATGTTCTTTTTAACCGAGCGCTTTCGGCTATACATTTAGCCATTTTCAAGGATTATATTTTAACTGTTAAAATAAGAAATAGTTTGTTGTATTTATGTTTTATAAAATGTTTTTTGTTTCAAAACACGGTCAAGATATTATGTCCATGTTCAAAGTTAATATTATTAAGTGTTGGTTTGTTTGTTTTTATTAATAAGGCTTCCATTATTTTTAGCCTTTTTTTGCAAGTGGATGATGCTATTATATTAGTGTTGTCAACAAGTATGTTCCGAATAGTGTCCGGTAGGTCTCCATGAATATTTAAATGAGATATAATTGAGCTATTGTCAGAAAGGTGTAGAGTTAGTCTGCGTGTATATAAGTTGTATTTAGGCAGCTGTAATTATCTAAACAGGGTTGTTTTTTTTATTCAGAATTGTAATTGTGACCAGAATTTTCTAGATGCTGACAAACTCTACATAAAGTATAATTATTCATTAATTTTCGAATTCATTTCATATTGGCGCTTTTCGGCGTAATGTAATAGGGCGACATGATTTACGTCAATTTCCTAAACTGTGTGAATTTGATAAAACCATGATGTTGGATTAAGTGTTTTGGGTTTTTTTTGTTTTGTTTTTTTGTTTGTTTGTTTTTTGTTTTTTATTTTTGCAATCATGTGGATTTGTCTCATAACGATATGTTGAAGAAGATTTATTATCAATATAATTTCCTCTTTGGTTAATGAACTTATTTTTCAAGATCTATGATATCATTGACACAGCAATTGAAGAACTTATTGAATTGCAGATTTTGAATTAAAACTTATCTCATCAGACCCATTGAAACTTTATAGGATTCATTATTAGCGACCACAATCTTAACATTGGATATGCAGATGACACTGTGTTGATAGCAGATACAGAAAATCAACTACAGGAACGCCTACAAAAGGTAGTAAAGGAAAGCGAGAAGAACGGACTAAACATCAATTGCAAGAAGATGGAATGTAATGATGCTAGCAAAAAGGAACAGCCCAACAAGCGAATTACAAATTGGTGATGCCAAAATCTAGTACAAAAGCATGTTAACAGAAAATAGAAAATGTAACACTGAAATTCAAAGGCGCATTGGAATAGTGAAATATGCCTTCCAAAAGCTAAGCAAAGTATTAAGAAACAATAAAATTTCGTTAGCAGCAAAGAAAAGAGTGCTGAACTGTTCTCTAATATCAGTACTCCTCTATGTTAGTGAATGTTACACAATATACTCAGATAAAGAGACTTGAGAATGACCGATTACTATCGTTTTCCGAAGACACCCACCTGCTAGTGCGGCTAGCCAATCCCTATCGCAGACACCTGCTCAGGCACATTTGTGTTTGTTCAACACCCACAGAGCCCACCTGTGATTTTTACTGCAACTATGCTCAGCAGACCTTAGTTGCAGTTTCTGGGAGGGAGCGTATAATCTGTCGTTATCACCAGTTTGAAGAACGCAAGTACGCTCGGACCCTCGTTCACGATGACTTGTTACTTCGTACCAGCACAGCCACTATCCACTACCCAATTTCACTTTCAACGCTCGTCTTAATCCAGGGCGTATGATTTTCAGGCACTTCCCAAAGATGCTGCACGATGGAATCCGCCTCCTCATCCTTATAAGATGTCCTCTTCCTGACAAATCAGTCATGGTGAGAATTGAACCCGTGTCTCCTGGTTGGAAAACGAACGTTTTAAGTACTCGATCACTCTTTTATTAAATTTATATAATATTATGCAATATGTTTAAATGATTATTAGTTTTCATTTGCTTTGTTTGTCAGTTTAAAAAAAAACATGGAAGAGGGCGTTTAATATTATGTAAATGGTCCCCTAAAAGAGAACAGGGTGAACCCTCAGTTTGTTACGCCAACAACTAGTCTAAGCAAACAAAGGCATTTCGATAAAGATAATAAATAATTGATTTCTCTATGACCTTTGACATCGCATGGATATTTTCGGTGACAAATAGCCTTCTTTGTTGACGTCCAAAAAGCACACATGTGAAATTCCCAACCGAATTCGTCTACAGTTTTTTTCTTTAGTTCAACTTCTTGATACCCCTTTTGACGCATGCGCCGCACAACAGGAAAACTGAAATCATTAAAATCCGTTGTCTGTTGCTGCGTGCACCCATCCCACTGCACAAAGTGCAACCCTTTGCTGCCACGATTGAAATAAAATACAATAGAAAAATAATGTCTCACTCGTACAAAAGTATCCATAATGGCGAACATGCTAATATACACACACATATATTATATATATATATATATATATATATATATATATATATATATATATATATATATATATATATATATATGAACGATTTTATAGGGCGACGCATACATAGAAATATTGACCACGTGTCTCCTTCAAAATCCACTACACATGAATGGAATACACACATTTGCACGTGGCCGGCCGCAAGCGCACATGAACGACTGAATGTTTCAATATCTGGAGACAGGCGTGGAGATCGTCGCGCACGAGGACATGAGAGCGCACGTATGTAACAAGACTTGGCCCAGTAGTACGAGCAGCGGGTAAGAGCGAAAGAGAGTCGAATTTGCAGCCACAACATTTTGTAGCGTAAATTTCCCTTGACAGAAGAAAAAAATCAAACAAAAATGGGTTGTTTTTTTACTTCTTCTTCTTCTTAAGCGATCAGTCCTGTTGATGTCTATCTGCTTTTCCTTTCCAGTTCCTGAAACCTGAACGACATAAAGCACTGATACCGTGGCAGGAATCATTGCAAAGGACGACGAATTCGGTATTACGAGGTAAACACGCTAATAACAGTAAACATCCATATATATATATATAATGCTGTTCGATAAAAGTGACTCACCTGATTGTTTTTTTACTTAAAAATTTGTTCGCCTATTGTTTTGGGGGTCAAACTAATTTTTAATCTTACTAATATAAAAAACCCTTCCCGACCACATAGTAAAAAAGTTTATTCGCCCTAAGGTATTCTATTGATAATTATAATTTTGGATATAAATGAGATTTAGGAAAAAACTGTGCAAAAAAAGTGACTCAGTTATTTCCTGCAACTAGTAATCAATAGAAACATAACCGAACAGTTTTAAATAAAGAATAATAGAGGTATATATTTTATTTATAATAGGTAATATAGTTCGAAATATTTAATAATCTATGGGTCCTCCTTTATTTTGAATAACCTTTTCAACCCTTTTTGGCATTGACTTGATTAGGTTCTGGCAAATCTCATCTCCAAGCATTGAATTCCATTCGGATATGAAATTCACAATCAAATCCTCTTTGTTGCTCAACTGCTTTCTCCAGAGCCTGTACTTTATAATGCTCCATAAGTTTTCTGTGGGGTTGAGGTCTGGAGATTGGGGCGGCCATGCCATAACACTCACCTGCTTCTCATCAAAGTATTCCTTCATCAATTTTGATTTGTGACAGGGAGTATTATCCTGCATAAAAATGAGCTTGGGGGTCGATTTGCACCCTTTTCAGCAGAAGGGAACAGACAAGACTCTAAAATTCTTTTGTACTGCTCGCTCCTGAGGGTCTTTTCAATAGGTTTTAAGAAACCAGTTCCATGAAAAGAAAAGCATCCCCAGAACATTATACTGAACGGATGCTTGGCAGTACTTACTGCTAAATTCAAATAGCTTTAGATCGCTTATCCTTTGAATTTAGCTCAATCTCCGTTTCATCGGAGAAGAGAACATTTAGTAAAAAAAATCAGGTGAGTCACTTTTATCGAACAACACTATATATATATATATATATATATATATATATATATATATATATATATATATATATATAAAAGTGGACATGGAAGTCAGCACTTAGAGGCGGCAGTCTGTTTCATGCTAGTGCAATCGTCAGGCAAGAGTTGCCTGACGATTGCACTAGTATGAAACAGACTGCCGCCTCTAAGTACTGACTTCCATGTCCACTTTTATATTTACACACGCTCTATCTCTGATATTGAGCACTTTATCCCATAAATATAGCACACTTTAAGACTATATTTCTTCATATATATATATATATATATATATATATATATATATATATATATATATATATACAGAGAAAGAAAGAAAGAAAGAAAGAAAGGAAAAACCGGGAGAGAGATAGAGACAAGATTAAATACTTAGTGATCAAATAAAAATCCTTGCCTTCTTTAGGGATTGTTTTGTTTACGTTAAATGAGCAGGTATGAATATTTCGACAAACATTGAAGAAATGTACGCTTATAAGGAACTATTCAGCTTTGTATATGTTCCCACACACAGGCACACATATGAGTTTTAATGAGGAATAGCAATTGTCAGACATATTTCAATACATTATGAACTTTCGGAAGATTCATTATAAGTTTGATCTGGATGTACAGCAACTCATACGCACACCATATATACATATATACGTATACATCTCTCTCTCTCTCTCTCTCTCTCTCTCTCTCTCTCTCTCTCTCTCTGTGTTTCCGTGTGTGTGTATAGAGAGGAAATTATTTACGCATTATATATATATTTCCATATGATTTTTCATATTATATATATATATATATATATGAAAAATTATATGGAAAATATATAATGCGTAAATAATTTTATTTATACAAAAATATTTATTCGAAAATATTTATTCAGCAACAAATATACATTTTCATTCCCCAAAGTGTGAAAGTAAATATAAGATGCCGGTGTGTGCGGATAAATTGTGATTTATATTTTTCTGTGATGTACTGGAATTTCGGCCACAGCTTCTTCGAGTACAACACCGGAAGGTGGTGAATTCTCAAAGAATAAAAAAATCTTCACCAATATTATAAAATATTATACAAAAGTATTATAAAAGACTGCTTGGTTTATAAACGCTATCTTCTAAAATTTTCCTGGTCGACCGTTTTTGACGAAATACAATCTTTGTTATTGTTATATATACATATATATATATATATATATATATATATATATATATATATATATATATATATATGTAGTAAGATATTCTTTGTAAATTACATATTAAATTATATATATATATATATATATATATATATATAATGTATCTGTGTATATACTATTAAACGTTATGCATTAAGGTGGCAAAGCAAAAAACGTGTATGCGAGATGAGCAATATCATATCGAACGAAAAGCATGTTTTTCTAAGTGAATACATGTGTGTTGTGTGTGTGTGTGTGTGTGTGTGTGTGTGTGTGTGTGTGTGTGTGTGGAGCGTAGAGTAGAGCGACTATTTCTGCCAGCGCACGCATGACCAGATGAGTGTGAGCGTTCACCACTGTCGCACGCGTGACACGCGACAGGGCCGTCGTGCGGGTCTTCTCCGTCCTCACAAGGAAACACATGCGCGCTATTCAGACGAACAGTGCTGAGAAAGCGGCAAAGCCAAAAGACAAAAAAAGAAGAAAGCAGTTACGACGTCAATAAAGATGAGTGGGGTTTTTCTTTTAAGCAAGTTAAGAAAATAACGTAGAATCAACACCAAATGATAAATTCCCACACCCTTTTCCTCAGCTCTCGTGACACACCGCCCACCACCATGAATAGCACCCATCATAAGTCTTTCAGATAAATTACAAGGTGCCGTCATAAATCTGGAAAGCGGATGTAGCGAATCAAATTCACATTCTGGTTAAGACTGCATATATCATTTTCGCATTGAAGAAAGGCATGAATCCAATACTCCCTAAGCTCTCTACAATCACCAATTATCGTAACCAAAGTTTTGTTACTGGAGATCAACAATAGTAGATAGAGAAAAGTCTTTACAAAGTTTAATTTAGTCTGGCACAAGACCATAAATGTGCGGTAAACAATGAGAATCAAACTTAATCTTCTTTTATGTCTCTTCAGGTCGTGAACGATAATGGCTCTCCACAACTTCCTATCCATTGTAGCTCTAAGCATTGTGTGTCCTTTACTATCCCTCTCAGACTCTGCTCTGTTATCCATTTACGCAGACTAGTTAAGCAGGTAACTCGCGGTTTCCTTGCGTATCTTTTGCCTTCAGTAACCAATTGTGTGACTGTGTGTGACCAATTCTCCAAGCTCTCTTCCCTCATTATGATTTTATTCGAAGTTGCACAAGTTCCTTCAACCTTTTCCCTGGGTTTTCAAGACCGTTCAGTTGCCAAGGTTGAGATATTTAGCAATTTGTTCACTTTCTGTGATTCATCGGAAGAGAGAAATCCACTTTTCCTTCTTTTTCTTGACCATTATCCAATCCGACCTTCACATTCTGGTCTGTATAAATAACTTTGGCGTGCATGGTTAGAATGCCGTCAATTGCACAGTTCTTAGTGCATCATCATCATCATCATCATCATCATCATCATCATCATCATCATCATTTTTTTTTGTCGCCAGAATTCTCTTTTGCTGTTATTGCAAAAATGAAATAATTCGAGCTTTTTTGTTAATACTTTAGTAACATGAAATATGCCAAATTGTCTGACCGAAAATCAACTGCGCAAAAGCAAAAACAAAAGTCTTGGAGATTAACACTCACATCCTTGACATCAAACTGTCCAATGGAGAGACCAATGAAGCAATAGAGGACTTTAAATGCCTACGCTCTAGAATCGGTTCTTCTTTCAACAAGAGCGACGACTTTGTCTCCGACAAGTTCTGGCAACTGAAGAACTTCTGGAAATCACCAATGATTGCAGTGAATTTAAAATTGCAACTATTTGATCCCCTGCCCCTATCCCCTGTTCTGTCTATGTTCGCCTATTGGGAATATTAGACAGTAACTAAACAAACTGGGAAGATGCCGAAGACGTCGTTTGGAACCACACCTGTTACAGATTTATGCTGGATGCTAAAAGAACTGACCACATCAGAAATGAGAACATCCTGCAAATGATCAACCGACACCCGTTGATTAACAAC
The DNA here is from genome assembly GCA_964036315.1 of Acanthosepion esculentum. Classification (NCBI taxonomy): domain Eukaryota; kingdom Metazoa; phylum Mollusca; class Cephalopoda; order Sepiida; family Sepiidae; genus Acanthosepion; species Acanthosepion esculentum. Next base: position 4,663,188 of record OZ038506.1, read on the forward strand.
CTTTTATGTGCAACAATTACGAGCATTCGAGCACCGATTAAGGGCAACCAACTGGCCTGTATCAATAATGGCTCTCTTGTGAGTTTTCCTTTTGCGAAGACACACTACCGGCTCACAAGGAGATCTGTCTCTTGATATCTTGTGTTCTCTCTTTTATAAATACGGACAATCTTCTTAATGCTTTAAAATTAATAGCTGGTCATGTTTGTTATTCATACTTTTTAGTTTTGTATATAAAAATGCTGCAGACATTAAAAAATGCTCGAATTGACAACGATTCAATGTCTGTCTTAATGCGATTTTGAGTCATCTTGATTCAACAATGTTTATACAAAAAGTAATCATTAAAAAGTCAAAGTATTTAGCAGAAAAAATCCAAGCATTACTCGAGAATATTTTTTTGATTAACAGAAATGACTGACGACTGCTCTTATGAATTAGACAGTGATTTTGAATTTGTAGGATCCAGTTACAAAACAAACCATGGTCAGTAACATTCTCTCTCTCTCTCACACACACACACACACACATACACACACACACACACACACACATACACACACACAGCAATAGGCACGGACAGTTTTTTCTATTTTATTCTGGGTGTTCTTTGGAGAAAACTTTACATCAAATGTCGGTATTCGAAGCAGTATAACAAGCAGAGTAGAGATGTATCATTTAATTGCTCTATATAGCAAAGAAACTTAACATTCATTGATGTTTGAGGAACGTTTGCGGAGACAAAGCAGAGGATGTGAGCACATTTAGGCGTTGGTCAATGAGTCTCAGCAATAACATTGCCGTGAACCACCCTTTCGCATTTCTTTGGCGAGATGTAAGATCCACTCGATCAGCTTCTTCCAACTCTGTGGAACCGACTCCCAAGAGGATGCTTCCCCGATCGCTAAAATCTTAACCTGTTCAATTCTATGGCTAGCAGTTATCTTCCCCACATATCCTCATGAACCGTTCCCCCTTACCTCTTATTCTGTAACCATCCACCTCGAGTGGCTCTCGGGCCTTGTAAGAAAAAAAACACTCTTATGAACGCGGCATGTAGATTCTTGTTCCTCTCTGGCGAAAATGCATCGCCAACGGTAGTTTGTGGAAAAGCAATGTTTTCTCACCAAAATTATTATTGTGCTCTTCCCTGTATTCTCTTTGGAAATGAATAGGAGGCGTTATTTTTGGACGGTCTCCTGTGGGTGTGAGGGTTACACAAAAAAATTATCGAACCGGTCAAAAAGAAAAATTTTTGATGTTTGGTCATGTGGTCAGATTTTTGGAAGTGGGTCGGGCCGAGAACTTTTCAACACCCCCTCGTATACCGACTTTAAAACGAGATTATTTTATTCTAGATTCGTTCTTTATTCATTTCCTTTATGCGTAACGAGAGAGAGAGAGAGAGAGAGAGAGAGAGAGCTAGAGAGAGAGAGAGAGAAAGCTATGGAGAGAGAGAGAAGTGAATAAATGAAAGCAAAGCAAAAGCGATTCACTAAAAAACGTCACGGCCAAACTACTGCAAATAAGAGCCCTTTACTTGGGTACGCGTGCCTGTCTTTTGTCTCGGGTACTGTTGATGCTGATACTCTTTTGGTGATTATGATAATGAGAATGAGTGATGTAGGGGTAGGTGGGGGCTACGGCTGCTTAAGGTGCCGACAGCGCCGCAGCGGAAAGAGGTACAGAAGCCCAACCAAATATCTTTCCCCCTTTCCTTCCTCCGCTACTTGCTTTACCCCTCGCGTCTATTGCTATCAATAGTGGCGAGACCACCACCTAGTACTTAAATCATAATTAGCTACCATATTGACGGTATCCTAGGGAAAATTTTGGGAATGGTCAAGCTGTAAACCAGCTCCCTTCTAGCTGTGGGGTTGGCTTCGATGCCAAGATTTCATACGGTGAGCGTGTGTGCGCGTGCGCAGTCTATAGATTTACTCATGACAGCAAGCATTCGACGCACACACCTATGAGAGATTCTTTTTACCGGCGACTTGTCAAAGTTTGTGTAGAAAAGGTACACGTACGGGGAGTTTTTACTTTTTCAGCAAACAAGTTAAATATCTTACGAAAAGGAAGAGACGGGTGAATGGAATAAAGAAAGTGAGCGTGAGAGGAAGTGGATAATGTTTTACTTTTAATCAAAGAAAAAAGAAAGGAAGGAGATAACAATGGAAAGATGAAAGAAAAAGAAAGGAAGAGATAATAAAAAATGAATGAAAAATATAGAAAAATGAAAGAAAGAACAAAGAAAATGGAAAGATGAGTAGAGGTAAGAGGAGGTAAAGAAGAAACAAGAAATTAAAAAGAAAGAGATAAAGAAGAGTTATGTATATCAAAGTTGAGAAATAAAAAAAGAAAAGAAAGGAAAAAGAAACGTCATGTATACTGAAGTAGAAAAAGAAGGAAAGAAAAGAAAGACGAGTCATGTATATTTCAGTTGAGAATGATGGAGAGATAAATTTGAGGTAACAGAAATGTGGTTCTATAGAAAGATATCTGCGAATACTATGAGCGAATCATGTGAGCAACATGAAAGTTTTATGGAAAATGGAAACAAAATGGATATTTAGAATTAGAAAAAGATATGTGAAATTTCTGGGAAGCATTATGAGGAAAGAGTGTTTGGAGAATTTAACACTCTCAGAACATAGTGACTGCAAGTGAAGCATAAGGAAACTATTTAAAAAACGTGTAAGTGGATGACAGAGCAGCGTAGAGGATGGGTAGTAAAAAGATAAACATTGCTAAGCGTTACAAAGGATAGGAAGTCGTGGAGAGCGATGATCGCACAGACGTAATCGAAAGCAAGATACTTTGGTGCGATTTTTTTAACAAAATAAAAAAGTGATTTGTGTAAATTTTCAAATTTTCTTTCATGTGCCGTATCCTTTTGGGATAACTATGAACTGCTTAGTCACTTTTATTCAAGGAGATGAGGAGACTTTTTCAAGACGATGTCCAGAGAAGCAATTTTAAGAAAAATATGTTTTTGCCTAAATATCATACCCGTTGGAAAATATTGCTTTAAGCTAATACATTTAAATGAATTATTTTCTCATCTCTAGAGCTATTCCAAAATACTTAATCTCTTTAAGCTGCAGTCGTTTGGGTTTAAAAAGATATTTTTCCGTATTGGTTAATTTCAGTAAAGGAGTAGTTAAGCCTGTGTATCTTACCTCTTTTAACCTTTCTGTAACCTATCTTAGCACTAAAGAACTCTCGCTGTTTTAAACGTACATTTCATTCGTTAAAACCAGACAAAGGTGCGAAAAATGTAATGTAAAAAGCGCCATTTATTTTGTTTCAACTATTTTAAGTTAATTTTTCTGCGTATCTCTGCATAGTGCAATGGTTAATATGTCACAGTCCGCAGATCGTTACTAGATAAGCAAATTCGATCTTCAATGGATATTCCATATCAGCGAACATGTGCCAAAACTTAGATTTTAAAGGACACCTCGGCGTAAGGCTTACGGCCACATAACGTTGAAACACTGTAAGATTACCGAAGTTAAATGACGTCGGGCTTGGTCTGTAGCTAGAAAGGTGACCACTTGGGAATACCAGGTGCTGTAAGCTTGAAAGCGTGGGTGGTGTAATGGATAATGGTTCGAAATTGCTAATCAGCGAGCCAAATTCCAATTCCAATTGGGTTTCGTTATATTCTCTTACGCGCAAATAGCGTTGGGAAAGATATGACTCCTCCTCTTCTCCCACAAGATATGGGTTAATTAGTAATTAGTAAGACCTGTATCACTATGATCGTTATTATCTCAAAAACAATAAAATTACGTACAAAACATTTAGATTTCGGCATTAAATAACCCATAGAGGTGTTGATATACCGCTAAATAAAAACAAACAAAACAAACGTTTCAACTTAAAGTATAGGTTCGCGGGCAAGTCTGGTTGGCTATTATTACTGTGTGGCGAATTTAATCCCTATTGGGGACACTATATTTGTGACCCTGTGTCAAAATAAGATCAGCTTAGTTTTTAAGGGACGTGGAGCAAAAATTCGCAAGCTACTCTGATTGAATATTATTACTGTATAGAGAGTCCGATCCTCACTAGGCCCCAATCTTGTGGCTGGGCTAAGCTTAATAATAACAATATTTCAATTGCTGTCGCTGCGTACCTAACAATTCGGCTTTTAACTAAAAAAAAAACAATAGGTGGAAAACATCTACCGGGTATTTTCTTTAATCATTTCCCCCAAGAAAGGCGATAATGGCACTAAGACGCAAGCGGGTTACTGAGTGTAAAAAAAAATGAGAGAACGTTTTAAAGGGTGAAAGCAAAATAAAAGAACAGAATTCAGAAAGACAGAAGATGACAATTAACGTAACATTTACTTCGTACTTGACACAGAAACAACAAACAGGAAGAGAGTTTCGCAATCGAGAAGTGCGAGAAAAGAAACTATTAGAATAGAACTTACGGTTTACATCTATTTCAACAGTAAAAATGATGGGACTTAGTTGACAATCCAGTACTACACATTTATCTAGGTACTGACCAGGCTCGATGTTGCTTAACTTTGGTGATCATACGGGAACAAGTGTTTCTGGCTGATGTGGCCGTAAGCATCAGAAGTTGAGGAAGCCGAGCAATTTTATTGCCGCTACTGTAGGCGAAACAAAGACAAAACGTAAAAAATGTCGAGTTTGAGAAAATTGCTTTTTTTTCTTTTATGATCGTTTTCCGATTAGTATCATTAGCATCCTTATTTTCATTGCATTTAAGATGGCATTTCGGCCGGTGGACACTCCAGTCTTCCCCAGGTCACTGTTGCAGTCGCTAAAAACTGTTCTGATGTCTATGAAGGTTATTGGCTACGTGTCGGCACATCCAAGCTTACAGCACCTGGTATTCCCAAGTGGCCACCCATCTGTGAGAAAGAGGGTGCAGGTTAGTAAATAAGACACCCGACAAGGTCAGGTAAACGATTTTGAACTCTGTAATTCAGCAAAACCATATGATCGTTTAAGCTTTATTATCATTATTAAGCGGGTGTCACACATTGGCGTCCTCAATAGAAATTCTCTTCTCGTGTCATAGTATCAATCAGACTCCTTCCAAGTTAAGAACTTTTCAGATAATCCTCGCTGAATGAAGGATGGCAGTTTTCTAGGGGTCTACAATCTTGATCTTAATTTCGATTTTCCCTAAGCGCGCTTTCAAGTTTCTCGGTGGTGTTCCAAGTGCGCCCATTACTACAGGAATTACTTCGACAGTCATGTCCCATAGCTTCTTCAGTTCCCAAGACAGATCCTCTGGTATTTTTCAATTTTTTCAGTTTATTTGGAATCCACCCTTGTACCGAACAGCAAATTTAGTAAATTAACACTTGCTGCTCTCTTAAGCTATAAGGTCAAGTCATCGTGCTTCAATATTTGGAGAGGTCCCATATCTTGTAACTGTCATGATTATGACGTTAAACTAAATCCGACAGTAAGGCCTCTGATCGGGAGACTGGAAGTTTTGAGTAGCATGGAACCACCTCTTAATTGCTGATGTTCCCAGGTTTACCCTGACCCGGAGTGATAGCACCTGTTAGGGCCCCAGCTATGGTCAAATAGTGACCCCCCCAAAAAAACACTATGAAAGTATAAAATATATTTTTATAGTAAAAATACCAGCAATACATTATTATATAAAGAAATTAACCATCCATACATATTTTTAGTAGAAGTACAAATAATACATTTTATAGCAAAATGACCAACAATAAATTTTATGTGTAGTTGAAGCCATAAAGCGATGTTCAAAATATTTAGATTCCGGCATTAAATAACCCATAGAGATTGATATGACGATAAACCAAATGAAACAAATCCGATATTGTTGAAATGCTGACACCCATTATCCGAGACATTTCTCTAACATTTTGACGTGGATTTTGTTTGATTAGTGTTTTCAGGTGCTTATTATCAATTGCAGATGGATGTCCTCTGTCACCTTGATCTTCAATATTCGTATCCCCACTGAGGAACTTCAGAAACCCACGCCATACGTTGCGATCAAATTGGATCCTTCACCCGACGTTCTGAGACCCGGCCATGATGCTCCCTTACAAATCCCACTCATAAACAGAGATGCGCAGTGTGTCAGTCCTTGGGGTGGGGACATATTCAAATGATTAATGTCACGCAAGTGAAGAGAAAATTTGTGGTACTAGGCGGAATATTTACTGTAAATCGTCTTAATTCATCAAGACAAACCATGTACGTTAACAGCTTCAATCAATTAAAAATCAGAAGCCATGAGATCCATACCTGATGTAGCATCAGGGCATTTATTATTATTATTATTATTATTATTATTATTATTAAATAAATTGATTGACGTAAATCTTCCAATATTTTTCAACAGTTAAGGTGCTATTTGATTAATTCCTCTAAGTAACTAATCAACTAACAGAATATTCAGAGATGAACAAGATCACTATTACATTAAGTACGTTTGATTTATTTTGACGGGTTCATTACCAGCACAGCCGTTTCTTCATTACAAGACAAGAAGGTGATCGAGCACTTGCTCTCCTCTCTCCTATGGAATGTTACACTTGGCGAGTCACCGACATGCTTCGAGGTTAGTTTTTCTACGTTGAGGACTCGATCTTGAAGAGAAGTGTGAAGGCCGCATTTCCTCACCTTACCATCACTCCTCCGGTTTCGAAAGCTGAGCACAATCGTAGGCCCCGGGAGCAATCGGATTTCCTCCTACAGAGTCGATCGGCCTTGAGAGTCATTTCTTTCTCGGCGAGTTTTGTATCTTGATCCGATCAGATTCTTTCAGCATCACCTCAGGATGAAGTTTAGACCCGACAGAAAGCGGTTGATATCGACTGATTTCAACGAAAGGTGGGTAACTGAGGTCAGTATGGTTTGTCTGAACGGGACTAGCCTTGATTTTCTTTTTTAAATCCCCCAAGGTAAAAAATGGGCGGTTTCTTGAGGAGCCGTCCCCTGATTAAGATAGACTCTTCCAAGTGTACCTAGTTAAGTGTTTTCCCGTCCTGTTTCCGGCTTCTGCTTTTGTTATGATCCAAGACGAGATTCCCAACCTCCCCAGTTTGTTTTGGCCCGCCCTTTTCATTTCGATTGAGTTAGTTTTGGAATTTTCTAATGCCCATAATTTTTATCTTTTCTTTCTCCCTTAGCGAGAGCCTCTTGACTTTGTTGGAAGACAGAATACAGCGGTCACTCTTATTTTTGTGGGATGGACGGGTCCTACTAACATCATTCCCTCTTTTTCGGGGTTGTCATCCCCACCCCCACATCATTTCATTGATAAAATTTATATATATATATATATATATATATATATATATATATATATATATACATATATATATTGATATATTGATATATATATATATACAGGGTGTTCATAAAGTTCGTGTGCATTTTAAAATATTTATAATTTTATTTGTATTTGCGATAGAAATTATTTGTAAAAAAGATTTAGAAAGAAGTAAACCTATATTTTTTAAGGTTTTATTGAAATTTTATTTAAGTTTCCACATGTCCTCCATCATTAGCAATACAAAGGGTAATACGATTTTGCAGTTCGCGGAAAACATTTGGCAACTGATTTCCAGTAATGTTATTAGTTACTTTGTTCAATAAATGATTTCTTATTTAAAAAAAAAAATAAGTTATATTAGCTATGCTTAAAACTAGGTACATTAAACTTTATAACATTTTTTACAGATTATTTCTATCGCAAATACAAATAAAGTTATAAATTTTTTAAAGTGCACACGAACTTTATGGACACCCTGTATATATATATATATATATATATATATATATATATATATATATATATATATATATGTTGTAGACAATTGTACAGATTGGTATTTTTAACACATTAGGTGTTTTTCCCAGTAGATGCCCAGTGTGTGTGAGGTAGTTTGGTGTATGAAGGGGTGAATGGCGATGGATAAATTATTATGGTGAATGAATATATTGTAACGAAAGAATGGGTCATGAATCCGATTAACTAGGTATTAGACAGCTAGTGATGACCAACTTTGACCAGTCCCCCACCTCTTTTTTGGCATTGTGCCACAATTACTGTATCAGTAATAATTCTTACTAAGCAACGTTTGTACAAAGACTTATCATTTTTTGTAGATTTAGATTTTTATACTTTGGAAAAAAATATAACTTGAAGACAGACATTCTGTTGAAATATTGTCAAACATTGTTTTCTTTTCTTTCCCTTTTCTTAGATCGAGTTTTTCTTTTAACTATTATTATTATTATCGATTTGCTGTTTGATACAATCATTAACTAAGTTTTTCACCTGGAACTTTAGGTAAATGATTTTTTTTTTCCTGAAGAAGTTATCTTAAAGAGTTTTTCTAAGCATGTGTGAAGTTATGTAATCTTTTGTATTTAAGATGTAGATTATTTCCTAGAATGCTTCTTTATATGTACATCAAAATTCTTCTTGATCATTAAATATTCTATTCACTTGTGACAGATTCAACAATATTTATTCGTCACTCATTTCCCTTAATACTTTCACCGCCATCTTTCATACGTATTTTTTCCACATTTTCACCTTATATAAATTTGTCAGAATTTCTGTCTATTGAACAGAAACAACCATTGACAGATCTTTGTTCACAATGACCAAATCTATTTTCCTCGTCTGGATTGAGTAATATGTTAGATCTTTTTTTCCCCCAAGTTTTCACTTTTTTTTTCAAACTTATTACTGGGGTCTTGTTGACCGTCCGACAGATCTTTTTTGTTCACAATTGCCAAATCTAATCACATAATGAAGAATAGGTGATAAGTTTGAATTTTCAAAAATCTCACAGAAAGTTATATTTTCTATTACCTTGTGACAGTTCTAATAATATTTATTTGTCAACCATTTTTTTAACTCATTCACAACCAACAACCACCCTTCAAACTTATTTCTTCTACTTTTCTTCATCCAGGCAATCCGTGCACTCTACTGGGCCTAAAAAGCGTGCCCCTTATTTTAAAATATAAATAAATAAAAATAAAAAAAGAGACTGAAAAATCTGTGGCACTCCCTGGGGAAAATGCAAGATGAAAACAGCCGTAAGAGCGGGACTTTAGCTGACCAGTCAGTACCATAGTCAGTCAGCTAGTCACAAGAAATGAGGTAGGGTAAAGACAGCGAGACAGAAGGCGAACGACAGCCGAAAAAAAGAGCGAGGGGTACATGTAAGCCTTAGTTTTGTTAGAGCAGCAAGACGTGACGCCAGTTGCCACCCTGTGCGCCTCTCACATAAATATATCCGAACCCTTGAAACTTCTGATTGATGACAGCGGTAAGGGCTGGGTGAAGAGGAGGGGAAGGTAGAAGAGGAGAGGGAGGAAGAACTAAATGGAGCTGCAAAATTACATGTGGGTGTGGGGGAAAACGGAAGCGGTACACAAGACAGACCGCGCCCTCTTTCTCCTTACTCTCCCTGCTTTGCTCTCCCCAAACACGTTAACTGGTCCCTGCCTTAATGTTATTATTTATTTGTACGCGTGCACACACACACACACACATACACACACACACATACACACACACATACACACACACACACACACGCAAATGCAGAGATAAACAAATACAGAAACTCACATATATAAGCAAATGTACAGATACACGCACACTACCACAAACACGCAGATGCACACATGTACTATATATGTGCACACACATGATCACACACAAATACACAGATGAACTTATGTGAGCAAATGCACACACACAGATGCACACATAAATAAATGTACTAACTTATATTTATAAGCAAATGCACACACATATACATTTACACATAAACAAATACACAGAAGTACATATATAAGCAAATGCACAAACACAGACGCACACATAAAAAATAAACACACGTACATATATAAGCAAATGCACATATATACACACACACTCCCATGCGCAGATGCATACATAAACAAATACACACGCTATAAGTAAATGCACCTAGAGATGCACACACAATCAAATTCACACACCCACTAAACAGTAAGCATTCACACACATGTTCTATCTATCTGCATCTATAGAAACTCGTGCACATCCTAAACATATCTGCTGATACCAATATGACCGGAGGCATACACACACACACAAACGAGAGACATAGAGCAGCCCCCGCTCATTACCCGATGCGGATGTGACAAGACCAACCGCGGATATCTGAAATCGCGAATAATACCGAAATTTTAGATATATTATACGGACTTTCTTCCAGTTGCTATTCTTCTTCTTTATGTACCGTGTCCCCTCAGGGCGTAGGTGATGATGGCTCTCCACAACTTCCTGTCCCTTGTAAATCTTAATAAACTTTGTCTCTCTGTTATTTCTCCTAAGCCCTGTTCCGTCATCCACGAAGTGTGTTATGCATTGTTTCCCTTTGTCCTCTTTCTGTCCCGTGAGTATCAGATTTTCCAAGCCCTCCTTCCTCATGACATGCCCCAGAAACGTCAACTGTCTCTTCCTAATGTTAAGTATTAGTTTCCCTTTTGTTTCTATTTTCTCCAAAACGTCGTCATTACTCACATGTCCGGGATACGGTATCCTCAGCATCCTTCTGTAGAACCACATTTCTATTGCTTCAGGTCTCCTCTTCATCTTTGAGGAGATCGTCCAGCACTTATTGTTTTTTTCTAAAATAATTAATAATCAAGGTAATTCCGAGATTAAATTTATTAAACAGATTTCTAAATCTATTCCCACACACGCTTTACCATAATTCTCGAAATCTTCAAAAGAAAGTAGTCAGAATCTCACAAGAGAACAGTCATGCTTACTCGAGGATCGGCACCGGTCGACAGGCAGGCCATTCCATCCACATTAGCATCAGCAATCTTTCTACTTGTTCAGTATGTATCACAGAGTTTCATTCTCCAATGCAGTTCAGTTTCGATGTTTTGGCTTGTGACTTTCATGCAACTAATTGATCTTTTGTCTTTAAATGCGGCGCTGATTTTGATATTTTACTTCAGTTCTGCTTTGTTCTACGATAGCATGCATGAATGTGCAGTTAGGGAATCTGAAACACTTCAGGTCCGTTGGTGTATGGATCAGTTATAACAAATTTAGAATAGGAAATTGAACAGAGAATAGGCTGTGCCAGAGGAGGAGGTTTCTACAAAGCCAAAGCATCGTCCTGAAAACTCGAGTCATGTTCTTAAATTGCCTCGTCAGATCGAGACATTCATATGGATACCATGCATGGCGCCAAAAACCGTTCGGAAATATCTAAACTGTCAGATCAATAGTTAAAATAGCTTTAAGCGAGTGAAGCTTGTGGGTCTTGACGAAGGCCATCCTTCTTTGGATTCGCGCTACAGAATCACTAAACAAAGAACTGTGACAAATAACAGAAAACACGTTACTTGAGGACTTCCAACAGCAGCAACAACTAAAATGGATAGCACGTTTAACACTAAGAGAAAATAATGACATGATGAAGATGCTGATATTTGACACTACTTCAAATAAAAAAAGTTAGGAAAGAAACGGCCATCAATACTGAAAAGAGCGATAACAGTTACTGGATTTGAGAATGCTACTTTCTTGAAAAATTGTTTTAAGAGAAAGATTTTACAAGTTTGAAATTTCGACTAAATGCAGTACTGGCTGCTCGGTCAATAAATACCAAATTTTTCCGCATAGGGAAACGGCTAATATTACCAATATTGTTACAATTCCTATATTTTCTGCTAAGTGACATGACCAGAACAAATAATGATGTCTATACGGACAAATATGTAAGATTTCCCATCACAACATTTTGAAAAATTATCATATAAATATGATTCTCTATTCTAAAAATATGATAAAGCCTCATTTATAAATCGGTCCAATAACAACAATAAAGAAATTTATAAATAATAAAATAGAATAATTATAGCAATATTATAATACAATGTAGGTGACTGACAGGGAATATCTTAGTGTCATTGATCTTAGAAACCTTGCCATATAATTATTTTCCAGCCATTTTAAGTCAGAACATTCGCCTTTTCCCTTAAAAGGAAGCACTTTTCGACATATCACTACTGACCTTCAGTTGAAATAAAGGAAGCACTTTTTGGCATATCCAAATAGCACGACTGTCCTTTAGCATGGTGTCGTCTTTAAGCGTAACTCCTTTCGTCATAGATATCCCTAACTGACCGAATGGTTAGAACGATTTGGGTCAAACGGTAGCTCCGTCTGCCCTTAGGTACGCATGTTCGAATCGTGGCAAAGACTGCAAAATTTTCTTTAACAAGATTTCTCAAAGATTCCGGCCAGTAGATGAATATAAATAAATCTACTGTTTAATAAATAAACGGAGTGTCTACTCAAATATGAGTATCCACTAGAGATAGCGTTTAATGTGATCTTATTTTTATATATCATTTGTATGAAATTAATATCTTTTAATTATAATCCGAGATTGTTTCTTCCTACTTTAAACGCTATATTTAGTGAATTCACGTGTCTGAAGAAACGGTCTGTTTTTTGTTTTTTTTCTGTAGTCTAAATTACGTCTACGTACCTGTGCATTCGAGAGTCTTAATAAAGAAATAGTACCCTCCGGCAAGGTTACAAGCAGCAACCTTGTTACTGAGCAGTTTAAAGCACATCTTACCAGACGGTAGCTTCCCTTGCAAGAGGGACGAAGGTTCGAACCCTGACAAAAGATTCCCAAATCGAAATTTACACTGTTAAAAAACAAGGCGTTTACACAAATACTTGTACCCACTAAAAGTAATTTATATATATATATATATATATATATATATATATATATATATATATATATATATATATAGAGAGAGAGAGAGAGAGAGAGAGAGAGAGAGAGAGAGAGAGAGAATTAGTGGATATAATTTTAATCCGGAATTCTTATTAATTCAAACGTTATTATTTAGTGGATACTCTTATTTGATATAAACGCTCTATTTTTATTTTTATCGAAACTTCCTCCCCCTTTATAGGAGAAAACACTGTTTGATCCGGCATGTTTTACTAAAATCTCATAAAATTACCAAACATTAGATTTTCTTTAAGCCTTCTTTTCTGGGCCGATAAATTTTCAACAACTCTTCGTATTAGATGAATGCATAAGTTTTCAGCGCTTTCTTTTTGAAACGTAGAGACTGACTGTTTTTTTATTTTGTTTTTGTTTTTTGGGGGGAGGGGTTGGAGGAGGGGGGATTAACGTCGGTAACTTTTACGCACACCTATTATCACTCTATAACCGTATTGTCACATGTTTCCTATAATTAAACAGAAATTAATTAATTGGATGTGCCAACTGATTTTCAGGTAAAATCACGAAAAAGTTCATAAATAATGAATTGATTGGCTAACTACAAAGCCGTGTTTTAATTAATATCTCCTAAAACATGAGCATGGACGTATGCAATTATATATATATATATATATATATATATATATATATATATATATATATATATATATATATATAAAGCTTTATGGAAGATAGCCAACGTGAAGCGTGAAGTACATAGCCAATATATACACATCAAGATAACGCTGTCATATGTACACCATTGAAGTTATACATTTACAGCAACAATACACACGCCAACGCATTGCTTGTGAAAACACATGACAGACTTCACAGGGAAACTGCGATAATTTTTTCTATTGATGTAATTGTTCAATAAGTCTTTCTTCCTTATTTTTTAATCGTTTCATATTTTTGTTAAGCCGGCCGACAAAAAAAGCAGGCAAAGTCGGGTTGGGCTACTTTTAACGAAGGCGCTTATTTCGAAGGTGACATCATATCCAGCGTTTACGTCTTTGATGACAAAACACAGGTAAATTAGTATTCGTGAATGCAGCCAGGCACTGTTGCAGCCCTTACCACTTACGCTGCTGTTGACTTAAACGTTTTTTCTTTTTTACGAAACGTAATTTTCCTGCTTTGCACGTATATATACGTTTCCATGAAACCATGGTCCCTAGGGTTTGTGCTACAAACTAACTACTGCTTAGTGCTATTTTCAAACCAGCGTAGTCATATAGTAGCGTATAATACGACTTGATTTGTGACGTTGAGTGTTGAGGGTTTTCTTTAGATTAGTCTGTACTCTATCCGATCGAAACGAAAATTATGACGGCGAAGAAAATTGTAAAGTAGCTGTCCATAAAAGTGCAGGATATGCAAAATCGGGGTATTGACAGTGTGCGTCGCTCGAGTCGTAGCTGAAAAATCGACAAAGACTGCACTCGCCCAAAGAGAATGAAAACAGGAAGAACTAAAGCGCCATTGATTTCAGACGAAACAAGATTGTACGACAGATCTGTCACCGGAGTCATCTACGAACAACTATTCGTAGTGATGGGGGAGGAGGGGTATCGAAGCTTTGATTAACAGCTGATGAAAGTTGGTGCGTATCTTCATATCATCAGTCCTAAGTGTGGTCCTAGGGTTGTCGCGCAGCTGAATACGTGACCAGTTACCACCATACATGTGGGTTGAAAGTATTCGTAACGTGATCTAAGTCCATCCGTCTCCAGGTTCAACCACAGCCAATGTCCTTCAAATTGAAGGTTCGCCTTGCTCACGGACACGTGGCCATTTATTCCATCGGGGATCACCCTCCGTCCTGTCCCCCCGTCCTGTCCGTTGTCTTCAGTCTAGGAAGTCCTTCACCTAGCGATGCCATGTCATCACCGCACTGTTTGTATACATAGCTATGGAGATTAGTCTGTCCCATTGTGCTAGATGACCTTTGACCCTACAAGAAAGTTTGCCAGCTCTTTGACCAGTTTTGCTTTCAATTTTACTGGTTGTCTACTCACCTTCCTAAAAGAAATTCGAGTGGAGGAACCGGTTGAGTGCGCAGATATGACCTAACCATGCGACAGACAGCACTATGTTACATAGTTCCAGTACCACTCACATAGTGACCTGACATAAATTGATCTAACTGTAAAAAAATTTAATATTAAATATTACATAAAAAGACTTGGTTTCGTTTGGCCTGGTTTAGTTTGCAGTATATCAACATTTTCCGGGTTATTTCATGCTGAATTCTGTCAATTTGATAAATAATTAGATAAATAGAACGAGACTCAAAAAGGTTGACACAAGTTTGCTTGACCCGGGAGGCAAAATAGTAGACATAAGCTTGGTTGAGAAGAAACGCTGGTGAACATAGCTTTGAGTTGCATACTAGTCAAAAAAGTAGACAGGTTTTTTTTTTACAAAAAAGTAAACAGGTTTGGTTTGCACAAAAGTCAAAAAGGTAGACACATGTTTTATTGACACGAAAGACAAAAAAAGTAGACTCAGGTTAGATTTTCACAATAGAGAGAAACGTAGACAAGGGTTTAGTTTTCATGAGAATAAAAAAGATAAACGTAGGTTTGATTAGCACAGTAAAGTGGTGTTGCCTTTTTTTATTGGCGGTGTGGACGAGATACTCATCTGGACGAGATACTCATCTGGACGAGATACTCATCTGGACGAGATACTCATCTGGACGAGATACAGTCGATATACTTTTGACGCCAACCAACAGGACAAAGAATACTTCTTGTTTGATTTAATCACACAGAATCTGGGTTTTTTTTGGGGGGGGGGTCATATTACAATTTAGTGATCGGAGTTAAAAACCAGGATTTTGAATACTGATCTATGAAGTATAGAAGCCCATCTTAAAGGATCTTTATGCCTCCAATTTAAATCTGTAGATAACTATGCTAATCTGCGCAAATATTCACAAGAGTAATCTCATTTTATGATAATTGTCTTTGAAAATATATGAGCATTATATCGAAGTCGATGAACAATTAATTTCTATTAAAGTCATCAGCAGCAGCAGCAACAGCAGCAGCAGCAGCAGCAACAGCAGCAACAACAGCAGCAGCAACATCACCGTGTCGAGCTTTGTTCACATTTGCTTGACATCATGACGTCATCCTTCGATGCGAGATTAATGTCTCGATATTAATAAAGTCATAGATCCTTTGGTGACAAAACTTCATCACCAAAGTGTGTTATACTGAACTCGTCGAATCTAGACACGACTTGTCTTGAATTGTTTTCCTGTTAACACAGACTTCTTTTTTTTAAGTACCGTGTCCCTTCAGAGCGTAGGTGATCATGGCCCTTCACATTTTCTTGTTCCTTGTAACTTTTAATAAGTTTGGTCTTTTTGCCATTTCTCCCCAACCCTGAAATTCAACTGTCTCTTCCTGGTGTTAAGTACAAGTTTCCTTTTTGTTTCCATTCTCTGCAAGACCTCATTGTTGCTCACATGTTCGGTCCATGGTACCCTCAGCATTTTTCTGGAGAATAACACTGACTTCAGTAACTATATAATAGATCTTTTTATCAAATCAGCAAATTCGAATTGGTTATTCAACAAGAGAATAGAAGTGTTGCAAATACTCCAATCAAGCCAAATTGCACAAAGTAACAAATGTAACAGCTATGTCACCTTTTCTCTATTTGGGCTGCTGTCTATTGTAAAGTGCGTAGTAATTACCTTATAGCTATCCAACAACGTATATCGTAAGTTTGGCGTCACAGCCAGTCCTCAGCTTGAACATACATAACATTTAAATAAAGACTAACACAGTATCTGCAAAAATGATGAGTTATATATTCGTGTGAGTCGACCTATGATCAAATCGCAGCTATCCAGTTTTCTGTATCTCTTCCTTTGTTCATCTGTGTTTTTGTACTTCAGACAAGACAAGGTAGTGTGTTTTAACATTCGGGCAGTTCCCGGCATAAACACGAGTCAAACCTGAATCCCGAGGATTACAACCATACAGCCTCTACCCCACGTGCTCCTCATTGTCAGGGTATTCTAACTCCTGCGTAACACTGCGGAAATTTATAATTGTTTTGTTCTTGACCCACATTTCGGTGGTAAGTTAATAACGACTGAGAATACCTGTGCGCTCCTCGTGTAAATATGCAACACGATCCTCACCCACCGACCGGACTTGACTACCCCAAGTTGCATCTCCGTTCTCGTTCGCGTCGTTGTGCACAAAAACAGGAAAAAGTCCACTGCACCTTTACATGAGAACCGAAAGACGGAAAAGAAATCACGGCAAGAAACGAGGACTCGAACCCTGTTTCTAATCTATTTAGCTTTGGATGGGCAGAAAGGTGACAATTCCTGCCAATGTCGGAGAGCGAACAGAGCCCCTTCCCTTTGACTCTTCCTCCTACCACAACTCCAGCTCATCTCAATTTCACGAAATAGTCACACTGAGAACGCTTCTTCCGCGCAACTCGAAAGCTGAACGCTTGTCATCTGAAATCGATACACGAACACGTCTAAGCCTTGAGTTATTTACTATTGTTGTTGTCACAACGTTTCGGCAGTTGTGTCCTACAGCCTTTCGTCAGGTGTAGAACTACCCGGATATATATATAATAACTATATACGGGCGTATCTAGCGATACCTCGTCTAGATCTTATTTTTAGTACTGCTCAGTTAATGCTCGCGATGTTTCCGCTGAGTCTAAGTATACACTGCCAAGGGATAGAAATCACAATTACTAATTAATCTACTTGTTGTGCTTGTTACGCTTGACTGCACTCACTGAAGTCCTTTTTCTTTGTTAGAGGTGATGTTAAAGACTTGTTGTCATCTGTCTTTATTAGCGGCTCCCATATTGTATTTATTTCTACGCTAGGCCTAGCAACAGGACGACCTATAACTGACCAATAATAAATATAAGAACTAGACGAGATATCCCTAAACATGGGCAGTGGAACCAGAACAGTCTAAATAAAGAGTTAAGTTAGGAATTATCTGTAGGTTACACGAATCGATATACACCTGATGTAGGCCGGAGTGCACAACGACCGAAACGGTGGGATAATAGCAAAAAAGATGAGGACAATAGTTCGCACGTAAATAGTGCTCATGTAACTCCGTATCCCAGGAATTCAAACAGAAATTAAATCGTTTGTTTCACAAAAAACTGTGTCTTACCTACGTTACGTAGGTTCGCCAAAAGCCTAATAAAATATTTCGATGATCTTAGAATGAGTTTTGCCGAGCTTCAAGCGAAAATTTGATGCGGAAACAGTGCTCGAAATTGTTAGCTATCGTAAAGATTGCAGAACCGTTTTAAAACAACGCTACAAACTCTCGCGTACCGTTTGAACCCTATTAGATTGCCCGAAGCATATTGTCTGGGCAGTAATGGGTGTTTGCTGTGGCCGCATTTACGTTCAACAATCAGTACAATCTCAACAATCACCGTACATACAGGCCAGGAACTTTCCGATACAACTTGTGCTATCATCCGTGCTCATCAGGAAATCAGTTTTTACCCATTGGGTGTAATCTAAGCAAAATGTCTCTCATGGATGCTTTCAATTCTTCAATCGTTCTTCAAAGAAATTACGAAGTTTTTTCCTTAATGAGAATCCAAAACGAATTACCACACGTCGTCAATTTTTGGATTTGAGGAGGACATGCTGTACATAATCCATGCTGACTAAATTTTAATTCCAAACATTTTCTTTGCCCAGAGTAGTCCTGCATATGACGATGAACTACATCCAACAGCAAGGCCTCTGATCGGAGGATTGGAGGTTCTGAGGAGCGTGAGACCACCTCTTAATTACTGTTGTTCCCAGGTCCACCTTGACCAGGTGTGGTAGCACCTGTGAGGGCCCCAGCTATTGGCAAATAGTGAACCCCCAAACAAAAACAAAATATTATGAAAGTATAAAAATACATTTTTATATAAAAATATCAACAATACATCTTTATAGTAAATTTACCAACAACACAGTATGTACTTAGTTGAAATCATAACATTGCGATCAACAGATTTCGATTTGGGCATTAAATAACCCATAGAGGTGTTGATATGCTACTAAACGAAATCAACCGAACAACCAACATGAACAGAGCATGAAACAGACTGTTGTCATTTTTTGTTGACCCCAGTGTCCACTTATACTTACACTAGTAGCATGGCCCAGCGTTGCCCGTGCTTGATGAAAAAACATCGTACGACTCATACAGCAATCGCTATCACTTGACTTGAAATATTTTTGCCCTTCCTTGCCTTTAAAGGAGTGCCCTTTGCCGTGCTGATGTTGCTACATGCCTTACTTCTTGCCTATCTCACACTGCGAATTTTTTCTAAGCTCTATACTAAACATTAAATCTGTTACGAAAAAAGAACTAAACAAAATGAACACAAAACGATCAGCTTTAAAAAAGGACTCGTAACTGGAAAAACCGAATGAAAAAAGAATGTTAACAACAAATACTTTTTCACACCCAACCCAGTTCTGCGGAATCAGAATCAACATTGAATTTAAGCAAGCAAATGAGCCAATTGGAGTAAAGTGCCATGCAGATTTAAACTTTTCCCACTTGTGATGAATGCAGCTATCCATTTTTTTGCATGCTAGTATGCTAGTTAACATTCGTGTCAGTCAGCTGTTGGCTCTCACGCTGGCCAATAGAATCATCCTGCCTATTTGTGGCAGCCAGCTATAGGCTCTCACTCGAGCCAGTAGAAAATGGCCGCAAACTACATGAAAACTGCCGTAGAAGCATGAAAAAATCGATTATTTCCACTGTCGATGGAAGTTGGGAAATGCAAGGTCAGTCTTGGCCTTCCCACAAACTTGGAGCATGTGAATGTAAATTTTGGTGCAAATCAGTCGAAAATTGCGGCCGTGCATTCGTTACACACACATATCCTGCCTTTTATAGATAGAGATAAGCTCTTATAATGACCACTTTTACCCTTATATATAGCATACCTTAAAACAATATATATATATATATATATATATATATATATATATATATATATATATATATATATATATATATATATTGTAAAGTAGTAATCATTACAGTCCATGCAAGGTAATGAAACCACTAAGACAGAAGGCGTTACTGAGTGTGAGAGAAAATCAGAAAAAGAAAAGCATTAGTAAGGAGAAAGGACAATATAAAAGAATGTGAATTAAGAAGACAAAAGATAACGATTGGCATTGCTTTTAAACTTCGGAAGACCAAAGTTGAATGAAATGCAAATGTTTTTAAATTTGACAAGTGGAAAACATTTCCTGAAAATAGATTGTATGACAATTTGCCTTGAAAATGAAAAGAGGATTTGCCTTGTATTCATTTCAGAAAAAGTTAAATGAATGTCTTGCTTTTGAACCATTCTGAAAATGAAAAGAGGATTTGCCTTATATTCATTTCAGAAAAGGCTAAATGAATGTCTTGCTTTTGAACCATTCTGAAAATGAAAAGAGGATTTGCCTTATATTCATTTCAGAAAAGGCTAAATGAATGTCTTGCTTTTGAACCATTCTGAAAATGAAAAGAGGATTTGCCTTATATTCATTTCAGAAAAGGCTAAATGAATGTCTTGCTTTTGAACCATTCTGAAAATGAAAAAAGGATTTGCCTTGTATTCATTTCAGAAAAGGTTAAATGAATGTCTTGCTTTTGAACCATTCTGAAAATGAAAAGAGGATTTGCCTTGTATTCATTTCAGAAAAGGCTAAATGAATGTCTTGCTTTTGAACCATTCTGAAAATGAAAAAAGGATTTGCCTTATATTCATTTCAGAAAAGGCTAAATGAATGTCTTGCTTTTGAACCATTCTGAAAATGAAAAAAGGATTTGCCTTATATTCATTTCAGAAAAGGCTAAATGAATGTCTTGCTTTTGAACCATTCTGAAAATGAAAAAAGGATTTGCCTTATATTCATTTCAGAAAAGGCTAAATGAATGTCTTGCTTTTGAACCATTCTGAAAATGAAAAGAGGATTTGCCTTTAATTCAATACCAAAAAGCTTCGAAAATATATTAACAACTTTCAACATGTACTAAGAATTATAAAGAAAAGATACAGAATAAATATGAATGGGCTTTTTTAAAAAGTCATTCATTTTTTTTCTTCTTCAATCATGAGACACCAGGTTAGGAAAAATGTACCGTGAGAGTCAGCATTTAAGCATATGCACAAATACCAATACACGCATTTCTTTCTTTCATTTTTGGATTTGATGAAGATGTAATCAAATCTAGTTTCAATCCAATCTATTTACATGAAACGTTTTCCATTCGTCAAATTTAAAAATATATATATATACACAGAAACACACATATATATATATATATATATATATATATATTCTTTTCATAGGCTAAATGAATAAATAATCAGCGTACCTCTTTGTCCATTTCTCGCTTGTTTTGTGCTTGTTCAATCATGCCTGCCATTGTTTTATTTGCCACATCTTTTTCTTGTTCATTTTCTTTTCTCTCAAGTTCCGACATTATTTCCTCTTCCAGTTTGTCGTAACCCTCCTTCCGGTTCTTAATTATATCTCGCAACATAGCATCTATCAATTTCCGGGACAAAGTGTATCTATCCATTTCGCTTATGACATTCTCCATCAACCACGGCAGCATGCCTTGTTCAACATCTGAAATTAAGGACAAAAATGAAATCATGAAAAGAAAATGAAATTAATCCACAAAAATAAAACAATATATGCTTGATTATCTAATAGTTGGTGTGGCCAAATGCTAAAATGGCAATGGGTGAAAGATTACCTGATTATAAAAAAATTTCAAGAAATTAAGGAAGTTTGTCTGCTGTCCCTAATTTGGAGGCACTACAGTTTAATCTGCAATTAATGGTTAGCAGTTCGGAAATAAAAATCACTAAAAAAACAACTTTGGAAGATCTCATGGCGAGAGAGCGATTATCTAGAAGGATGCAGACACCAACAAGAACGTTAGCTTTCCGACCTTCAGGTCTGGGTTCGAATCTCAACATGATCGATATGTCAGGGAGGTTAATGCTTGACATTATCGACCAGGGGAGACAATCCCAGAATGCGACATTTTCGGAAAGTGTCTGAAAACAATGCCACATTGTTGAGCCCAACATTGTAAGCGAAAATGAGTAGACGGAACTCTTTGAAGGTTGATGGTTGTGTTAGCACAAAGCCACAAATCATCGCAACCAAAGGTGTGAGCGTACTGGCCTTATTCAAACTTTTGACCATGCCAGATGAAAGTATCTCTCCCAAAAACTGTAACTAAGGTTGGTTAAGCATAGTTGCAGTATAAACCACAGGTGGGCTTTTGGGGCGTTGAACAAATGCAAATATACCTGAGCAGACGTCTGCAACAGGGATTGGCTAGCCACCTTAAGAGATAGGTGTGCTCGAAAACAAGTGGCCTCCCATTATAATTGCAACCTAACGCTTTGGGTATATTATAATATACTGACCACTGTCACCGCCATCTTCAGTCACAGAAATATTCCAAAATAATTTTAGCCTGGTGAAAGTGCACTTCTTCATTAAACTAAGAGCAAAGGCATTAGGAATTGATATCTGAACCGCTAGGCATTAGAAGTTGATATCGGAGACCAATGCCAAGTAAGCCTTTTTTTTTTTTGCATTTACTCATATCAAAAATACTTTATACTATATTTTACACTTGTAGGGGTGCAAAATTCATACCAGTAACTAGGTTTTTAAGTTTGACATTGAAAGAAACTCATGTGTCCAAAATACAAGTGCCAGAACTATTAAATCCCCCTCACACACACCTGGCACAATGCTTATTTGGTACGACGTGCTTACTATTAAATCATTTTCTCCTCGGCACGATTATTACGTTCGATGTCTATTAAACTCAAATAAAAAAAAATCCCCGGCGGATCGATTATTTATACCATCATGAAAAGTTCCCACCGGCCTGACTATTCAAGACGGCACTTGTATTTGGTTCAAAAGAGTACAGTGAAAGTGTAAAATACGTATGCAGGAATGAATGAAATAAAGGGCATGAAGACAGCTACCATAGATAAGAATTCTCAAAGGGGCATTCTTTTTCTGAAGGTTAGCAATAAACTCTGGAATTGGTATAAGTGGATATTTCACAACAATGAAAAACTTGATTTTGATTGTTTTTTGTTAGTCCCTACCAAAATCTAAGGTCCATAATTTTAAATTATAGAAGTCTAAAATGGAAAAAAAGATAAAGTTATCATATTTTGTAATTAATGGGTTTTTCTTTTTCCGCATATTTTCAATTTTGATATCTTCACAACATTGTTTTTGATGAAGCCGTTTGTTCGAAGCATAATAGAGGTGTTTATTAAGGCATTCATATCTCCAGGGTCACGTATGGTTTTGAATTCAGATCCTAGTTTGCCCCACGTATGGCATAGCTGTACAAGGATCCATGTAATGGATTATGCAATTATTGCATTTTCATTGTATCTTCACATCTTTCTTGCTTCTCATCACAAGTTTTTATAAATACTTTGGTCTTCAAATTTAAATAATGGTAATGCAAGTTCAAGTCAATCCAGACGCTACTTCTCAGCATTGAATTCCTGAGTTGAATTTTTAAAGAATAATTTGACAAAAAAAACACTCTGATAGAAAATGACAGAAATATATGATAATTAAAATACTCAGAACCTTAGACAACTCACATGAGAATTTCAAATCATTTTGTTTTTAATTGTCAGCAAATTTGTTTGCAATTGTATGCGTTAGGAACATAGTATTTTCACTGAAACTGAAGTTTTTGAATAGATGTTAACCCAATACAAGGGTCAAGAGACACCCAAGGTAGAGGCTTACAGAATAAGGTTCTTGCAAAGGTGTAAGGGGGGTAAATGCAGATTATGAGGACACATACAATAGGTAACGGCTGACCCTAGACTTGAAGAGGATTGTAGTGATCAGGGAACTATCCTCTCATGAAGTTTGAGTCGCGACTCTTGGGAAGAAACTGTCCGAATGGAACTTTTCATACCAATGGAATACGAAGGGAATGAGGATGTTTTGTCCCTGTGAATATGGTATGGTGGGTCTTACTTGTAAAGGTATGAACTGGAGAAACTATGGAATGTAGCTCGTCAGAAATCTGACATGCAAGTAGCAAGATTAACAAGAGTCTTGCACTGTTATGTTTGTGGAAGAGGAATTGTGGGGTGGAAAATAATTCATCACCTACATGGCCGTGTAAATGCTTTTGAACTCTATCAAGCTTAGAAAGAGAAGATTGGGCATCTCCAGCCCAGATATGACAGCAATCACCCCCCGTTTTTGTCTGATCTAAGCTCTTGTAAAGATAAAGCATTTCAGGAGGAGTTAGATAGCATCTGTTTTTAATTATACAGGATTGACTAACACACTAGGAAACGGGTTGTACTCACCAGGAACCCTTTCTGTTTTCAAGGGTGAAAGTATTGACAGGTTTTGTTATTACAAGCACTACAGGTGATAGCTAATTAGTTTTATCACTTAGTGTCAACATCCTACAAGTTAGTTATTTCTCACTTCACTACTCCAAATTAAGAATGAAAGTTGCCTAATTCACTCAGTGATATCCAGATTGATCCAACCCAATAAAAACAGAAGATTGTGAATACTCAATGAACTGATAATGACATTCACTTGACCATGGATTGAATGACATTACAACTTGGCATCAACACCCAGACTACTCGACTGCCGAAACATCCTATAGTTTATTGATAGTTCTAATAACTAGGACAAACAGAATTCATTACAGAATGTGACCCAATAATTCTCTAAAACATTTACGCTAACCTAACTAAACCACAACTAACTGATGACTCATTAACTGAGAATATTTTAATCTAATATAACTACAAGAATTGTGAACCTACCCTTCTCAACTGGATCATAGAAATAGCCATTATCAGAGAGAGTTGCAAAGACTGTTGGCACCAAATCTCGAAGATAGCTTTTAGCGAATGCCATGGCAGCAATCTTCTCTGCTGTTTCTTTCTCTTTTTTAATCACCTCTTTCTGCTGCTCCATACGTTTGTTCTGTAAAAAGTTAAAATAGGCACGGTTAATAATCAAGTGTATGTCATGCTGTGAAAAGCCAAGGAACGAATAAACCCTCGAAGAATGTAATAAATCATCAAATATCAATACATTGAAAAAGATTTTTTTTCATTTATATTTAGTATCAAATGAAATTAAATGATCATTTACTCTGAATTTCACAGAGATTATATTCACTCGCTAGGGGATTGATAGTAAAATTCTTACTATTGTTATTTGAAAGTAAGAATTTTATCATTCGGTTCCTCGACAAACGAATGTAACTCCGAACAAGAACAGGTAAGTGAACATTTAACTTTATTCATTTACGTAGTAATTTTTTCAGGTGCGTAACGAAATGGTTAGAACGTTTGCTTTCTGGTCATGAAGCCTGAGATCGAATCTTACAATGGTTGATTTGTCATAGAAGTAATTTCCTGTATCAGCTTGGAAACCCATAGCCCAGGTTAACCTATGCCTTGTAAGTGTAATTGGATAGACGATGGATTCGGAAGACGTCGATGATTGTGATGAAGCCACAAGTCATTATGACCAACGTTTGCGTCTACTGGCCTTGTTCAAAAAATAGATTATTATCAGATTATGCACTCTTTCCCAGAAACTGTACGGTCTTCTCATCATAGTTGCAGTATAAACCACTGGTGGACGCTGTGAGTTTAACAGGCATCTGTAAGAAGGATTTGCTAACTACACCCTGGCAGATGGGTGTGAATGGAAACGAGTAGTAGCAACCATTATTATTATTATTATTAACGCTTATGCTTGTCCCATTTTTCTTTAGTTAGTGCGTACGTTACACCCTGCCAATACTTCATAAATAATGGACTAATCCCATTTGATCACGACAAAAGACAGAAATGACATATCAGAGATGCTGTTTAATTTCAGTGAGAAAAAAGAAAGAAAAAGAAAATAGTGAAGGCAATAAAACTCTCATATGTTTCCAGTCTGCTTCAATGAAATTGAAAATCATTCAATTTGAAATCTTTTCATTTGTACCCCCCTACTTCTTTAAATAACGACCTGTTTTCATACTTATGATTGTTAGTGCAATATTTGGTTAAATTTGGTAATGCTCAAATATTTAACATTGCAATAGGGGAAATTCCACGGATCTTTTTGCTTGACTCACTTATTGCGTTAACTTAGAAGCAGGTCCTCTGGCAATAAGCTTCAGTTATTGATTTCCAGCTTTGAAAGCCCAGAAGTTGTGTTACTATTGCTCAAACATAACCTGAAAGAAAAGTGTGTGTGGAAAAAGGTGGGTGTCGCGTATGACTTACTTTCTCTTCTCGGTGGCGTCTTTCTTGTTCCTCAAGTCTCTGCTGCTCAGCCAACTCAGCATTTCTCAATTCGAGGAATTCTCTCTGCTGGATCCGCAGGTTAGCCAATTCCTCTTCCTCCAAAACTTCAATCAGAGACTGTTCCAATGTCTTGCCCACCAGAACTTCCAGAATTGGTTTCACTTCGATATCAAAGTCGAACAGCTGAAAAATAACCAAAAAGAAACACAAATTCAGACAGATTTCTAATAAAACTGACCCTCCTTCGCCTCGAGGCAAAAAAGAGAAAAACGCTAAACATTTAAAATAATCGACAGCCACCGTTCAAGATGTAAATAGGGATCCATTTCTCTATTCGATTGCTTTTAGTGGAAAGACTGTGGGAAGAATTAAATGTCTACTACCTGTTGTTGATGGTTCTGTTGGACTATAGGGTCACAGATAGACTACGCTTGGTGTTGTTGCTGTGGTTTATGAGCAAGTAGTTAAAGAACTAGTACGGACTTGTTAGCTTTACGCCCAACCAGTGATGTCCTTCTTTTAGACTGGTTGACAACCAAATCTAGAGCCCAGTTTTGCACTCTGCTATTTAATCCTTAGGTGGAGGACGGGACAAGAAATGGATTCATATTATTCAAAGAATATTTGTGCGAAAGTGAACACAATGACCTCAGTTGAAATTTGAAGACAGGCCAATCTAGCGTCAATAACCGCTACACAAAGTGCACATGCCATATTTATAGTTGGCCTAAAGAAAATCAATTGCATCATGATAATATTTTGTCATTTTTATTTTTTTACCTTAGATTAAGCATTATCAACTATTATTATTATTATTATTATCATATTATAATTCTGCATGTTCCTTGGTTCCTTACTTAGTACGTACGTTACGCCCTGCCAATACCTAATAAATAATGGACTATTCCATTTTGATCGTGCAAAAAGACATATCAGAGGCACTGTTTGGGTTCAATGAAAGAAAGAAAGAAGGATGTGAAAGAAAGAAAGAAAGAAAGCAAAAAGAAGAGACAAGAAGAGGCAATAAAGTTCAGTGAAATAGAAAAACTTATCAGTTTTAAATCTTTTCATTTGTACCCTCTTACTTCTTTTAATAATGACCTGTATTTCTACTTATGATTGTTATTCCAATATTTTCTTAAAGTTGTTAAGATCACCTATTTAACAATGCGACTTTGCATATTTTGTTGTCGTAGTATATGCAATGAGTTTATCTATTCATTAAACATTATGATAGCTCAGAAAATGAAAATAGGAAAATCGTGTAATTTTCATGAGTATTGATTATTATTATTATTATTATTATTATTATTATTATTATTACTGGCTAACAGAGCAGCAATGCTAAGAAAGTAATGCTGGGTAATAAAATATACAAAGCACAATATAGCCACCATGACACTCAGTCTGATATCACAGGCAAATGTGTGCGATATTTTACCAAGTTTATAATAAAAGCAATGACTAACCTGCAAGAGGGACCTAGTTAGAAATACTTTCAGGTCGAGTAAACCATTCCGTGTTTAGACGTTCTCCGATTGAGAGTTGTTGTATATCAGGATCGAAATTATGGATAAACTATACAAAACTCATGCCTTTGTTCTGTTTTTGTTTGAGCAATTTCGACACTCTCGGTCAGTATCAAGAAATGAATGTTTTCAATACGGCACCCAAGATTTGGTTACCTACATCCATCCATTTTTTCAGGGAGAGAAGTAACGTTACATTTCAATTTCAGGTACATGTAACAGATTCCTAAGGCCTGACACTATAGGAAATTAATGTATAAAATATTTCATTATTTAAGAATTTTTAATGGTTATTTTGGAATGATCTACTAATAATACTTTATATGTGTTATAAATATTTTGAAATAGTGTCTCGTTTGACAAATGATATCTTATTTACTGAGCGTTGTTTTTTGTATAATAATAGCTTCAAGTATTTCGAGTCTTTCCTTGCAGCGGGTGCTGTATAGTACTTTGGTATTATCTACTAGTATTAGTCTTATGTTAATAGTTGTACCTTCGTTATCACCATTAGACTCATCCAACTCTTTCTGAATCGTCTGCACTGTCCTCAGATTGATGCCTAAACATTCTGAAATGCTTGTATTGGAGCTTCCGGTACGAAT
Organism: Acanthosepion esculentum; assembly: GCA_964036315.1. Lineage (NCBI taxonomy): Eukaryota > Metazoa > Mollusca > Cephalopoda > Sepiida > Sepiidae > Acanthosepion > Acanthosepion esculentum. The sequence continues at coordinate 4,691,543 of OZ038506.1, forward strand.
ACCAAGCAGTACAGCATGCCTTTTACAAATTTCTGAAAGAGTGAATTGCGTCATGGTGTTCTTTTTCTCACAGACGGTTCCCAACTGACCCTACTATACTGTGCAGTTGATAAAATCAAAAACAAACAACGTGCGTGCGCGTAAATTAAAAATATAAAATGGCGCCAATTTACCCATCGCACCTTGTAAACCTCTACAGGGACTACAGACTCATAAAGCTATACTGTAACAGACAAAAAACAGAAACAATATTGGATTCGGCATAGACATAAAAACTAATAAAAATAGATCTCCTAGATGTCACATTCAACCTCAGAAAAGGTCAACCCTATCAGCCACATAGAAAACCCAACGACAAACCACTTTATATATCCAACTACCCGCCATTAATAATCGAGCAGACCCCACAAGATCGCAGTTTATCTCACAATTCTTCCAGTGAAAGCATCTTTAACGAAGCCAAGAATGATTACAAAACAGACCTAAAATATAGAGGATTTCCGGCAGTACTTACATACACACTACACAGCACACAAAAAAGCCAACAAGAAAAGAAACAACGTATGGTTCAACCCAACGCACAGCAAAAAAGGAAAACAAAATACAGAAAAATATTCATTACCGTATATACTCAAGTATAGTACGAGCTTTTATGATCAGTTTTTACACAAAATATAAGGACCGCTATACTAACGAGTAATTTTCTTTAACAGATTAAAAAAAACATGCATTTCCGATGACCAGTTACATTATACACAGGTACATTTCTTTATCGAGGTATTCAAGCCAAAAATTCAATAATCACAGTATACACGACGTCGACTTATACAAGAGTATATACGGTAAATAGGTATACATGCATTTAAAGACATCAAGCATTCTCCACAAGATATTCAACAAAAACACAGTAAAAAAATAGCTACAGTTGCACCGAGAACATGGTACAATTAATAAAAAAGCACAACAGAAAAACAACCAACAAACCACCTGCACTAATCAAATCCACTTGTAACTGCAGAGCAAAAAACAAATGTCCCTTAAATGAGAACTGCTTGCAAAAAATGTAATATACCAAGCCACTGTAAAATAAACTGGATATTATACATGCCTGTGTGTGTACACTTCAAACGTTATTTTTAATGTATATCCGAGTTTTAAAAAGATGCCTCGTTTTTTTTATATCATTTTAAACAGTGTGTATTATGTCTCTCAGACTGTGCACTCAAGAAAACTTCATAAAGAAAATGACCTCTTTAGCAAGGTTCGACTTGAGTCGCCCTTTGCAGGAAAAAACACATTTTGACCGCTCAACCACAAAAAGTGTTACAGCCCAACAAGATTCTATTTACCCTTTTAAGGAAGGCACACTTCACCGTTCAGGTATTCTCGAAAGCCCATATCTGCTCAGTTACGTATCCAAAACAAGTAATTTCTAAAGATTTATTTTTAATCCGACATTTTTATTACTTCAAACATTATCGTTTAGTGGATAATCCTGTTTGTGTTATAGTGAAAGACACCTTGTCTAGATAATAGACTTTCCCACCTATTATAAGTAGGAGTCAGGAGTACTCGAGAGAAGGAGTAGTGTTCAGCCACCACAACTCGATTACTCTGCGTAACACTTTATTACAAGTTCCTAACGTTTCTGTACGTTTAACCCATTTAGGACGCATTTAGTCCGACTACAAGTTCTATTGTGGAAATAACTCCATAACAACTTGAAATAGACCCCTCGTCATTTTTTTAATTTTAAACTAGTGTGTATTACGTCTATCGGTTTGCACACTCTAGAAAACCTTGAAAAGTTTTTGTGTGACGCGTTTCGTTCCTTAGGACTTCATCAGACTAAGTTTCTTTAAATAGATGCGACTAGATATGCGCACGAACGAGAGACACTGGGAATTTAAATTTAGAAGAAAAAAATTTAATGTGTTTTGGGTCTATAATCTAACCAATTTCATTTAGATTCTTTTTCTTTTCCTTTTTCTTTTCTCGACAGTAAATTTACATCCAGGTCCCTACAACCTTTCACCATTCTTGGCAGATCTTCTGTTATCACAATGTGGGAGATTTAATAACAAAGATGATGGAAACAAAATAAAAATAATCAAAATGAAGTTGGCTAGATTACATACACAAAACACATAAATAAAAATAACTTAAAATTTTTTTTTGTTTCAAAATTGAAAATCCACACCATCTTTCGTTCGTGTGCATGTGTAGTAGCATCAACATAAACAAACGTAGTCCAATTAAATCCTAAAGGACGAAATACGTGACACGAAAATTTTTCTACTTTGTCATATATATATATATATATATATATATATATATATATATATATATATACAGGGTGTCCATAAAGTTCGTGTGCACTTTAAAAAAATTATAACTTTATTTGTATTTGCGATAGAAATAATCTGTAAAAAATGTTATAAAGTTTAATTTACCTAGTTTTAAGTATAGCTAAAATAACTAATGTCATTTCAGGCATTACTGTAAATCAGTTGGAAAATGTTTTCCGTGAACTGCAAAATCGTATTACCCTTTGTATTGCTAATGATGGAGGACATGTGGAAACTTAAATGAAATTTCAATAAAACCTTAAAAAGTATAGGTTTACTTCTTTCTAATCCTTTTTACAAATTATTTCTATCGCAAATACAAATAAAGTTATAAATTCTTTAAAGTGTACACGAACTTTATGGACACCCTGTATATATATATATATATATATATATATATATATATATATATATATATATATATATATGACTTCAAACATTAATTTTAATAGTTACCTGTATTTGAAATAGTTGTGTGTGTATGTGTGTGTGTTCACTTTAAACGTTATTTTTAGTGTATACCCGTGTTTTAAAAAGACGCCTCGTTTTTTTTTTCATTTAAACACTGTGTATTACGTCTGTCGGCGTACACATTCGAGAAATTTTCTTTGCTAACATTTCTCGAATGCGCCGGTCGATAGACGTAATTACTCACTCTTTAATGATAACAAAAATGAACGTCTATTTCAAATACGAATTATCCACTATAATGACGTTGAAAGCAATATATATTGTGCAGCAATTTTATATGGGTTTCTTTGCATTTTTTTTTTTTTTTTTTTAATTATTCTACGGTTCGGACCATTTTTCTTGTGTCAGAAAAAATTGAACGTAAATTGTCGAATATCTGCTGAAAGCATTCTGCTATCATAATTCGTCATTTATTTTTGTTCTGTTAGGCTTGTGCCTGTATGAATTGCTTTCTTTGCTAGTTTTCGAGCGTTACGTCTTCATGCGTCGGTGGGTGTCATGTTTGTTGTTTTCTTTTGTATATTATTAGTTACGAAATATATTCAGTATGAATTGAATGGCATTTTATTGATATTGGGCTGGTTGTTTGTATTTTTATGGTTAAAGCTTCTTGTATTTGTGGTCATTTAAAACAAAAACTACACGACATCAGAAAATGACGAGTCAGAACTTGGATATTTGATAAGAACCGACGTGACACCCACTTACACCTGAAGACACGACATTTGAAAAAAAAACAAAAAACAATATGCCACCCACCGATGCGTAGAGAGGTGACACTCTAAAACTACCATAGAAAACATGACGCATAAGCATAAACACAACAGTCCTGTCAATACACATGTAAACCTCTTTGATAATGACATGAAAGCCGAAAGCGCTTAGAAGACATTGAACAATTTATGTTCAAATTTGCCTCAACACCATAAAACGTACCAAACCATAAAAAATACTAAATAAAAACATCTTAAACAAAGCAGTTGGTATGTTGGTCTTCAATCAAACCTGTAGAAATGAATGTAAATATATTGTTAATATTTTACGATATTTGTAGGGGAAGAGTGTTCAGTATTGGAGAAAGAGCGTTTATAGATATAGACACTATAGACATAGGGATCAATGATGCATGGTGACTGTCAGTTTCAAGATTCAGTAGGATCTTCAGACCAAATCTGGGTGATAGATAGATACTGTTGTGGAATAAATAAGACACCCCTGGTAACACAAATGAACTAGGCAAGACGCCTTAAATAAAGAAAAAAGAAATCCGTTAGAGTCAATCGAGAAGAATTCTAATGACGTCATGGCGTGCAGACTAAGCGAAAATATTATAACCGCTCGGAGCGAGTTATAACAGTGGCGACGTGGGATCGAAACTCATACGGAAAAAGGACATTTTCGGTTCAACGCACATGATACCATTGACGACGAAAAATTATAACCACGTTGTTTTAGTTTTAATTTGTGTGTGTGTGTGTGTGTGTGTGTGTGTGTGTGTGTGTGTGTGTGTGTGTGTGTGTGTGCAAAAAAGTGAAAAAATTCACAAATTTATACGCGGAAGGAGTTTCGTTTACAGACGGACCATCGTCCTCTATTATACATTTATGATTTAAAAAAAAAGAAAAGAAGGAATTCCTACGTATACAACGAATAGATTACAACGCTAGGGTACCATCTTAATAAATTACGATTTCAGGATGGAACACCAACCATCCAAAAAATTAGGAGATGCTGATTGTTTATCAAGATTGTTACCAAAAAATACTTAAGGACACTGCTATTGTAGCATTAAAAAGTGAAATAGAAATTATAAATATATAATGCAATGCAGTACGCGAACAACCAGTTACCCTGGAAGAAATAAAAGTGAAAGCAGAACAAGACATTTTTGTTTCGAAAATAAAATACAACTAAAAGAAAGTAAGAAAGACGATTTTTAGAACTCAATCCAACCTTGAACGCTTACTCGCTATGTGACGAAGATGTGATGTTTGCACAAAGAGTACTAATACCTATCATATTACAAAAGCGGATATTAAATGAATTTCATAGTAGACATCCGGGAATTTTAAGGATGAAACCTTTATGAGAAGCTATGTATACTGGACCAAATGGATCAAGACATTGAAAAATTAGTAAGAGTCTGCAGAGGTTGTTCTCTGACAGTAAAATCACCTACCACGAAATTACAACCTTGGACAAAGACAGATAATCCGTGGTCAAGACTGCACATATATTTCGCAGGTCCAGTAAATATATCACATTATCTTGTGGTAGAGGATAAATTTACTAAATGGACTGAAATTTTTAAGTGCAAAAACAACTTCCAAGGCTACAGTGATTTTTTTACACGAACTGTTTGCAAGATATGGCATTCCGGATGCCATAGTCTCGGATAAAGGTACACAATTCACTGTTTACGAATTTAAAGAATTTTGTAAGATGTTCTCGATTAAACATATTACTACTGCACCGTATCATCCAAGGTCAAACGAACAAGCTGAATGGTTTGTGGGTTCTTTTAAGAGAGCTTTTGAAAAGACAAGTAATGAAAAAGTGAGAGAAGCATTACAAAAGTTCTTGAGAGCATACTGAATAGCACCGAATCCCAATACACCGGCAAGCATGTCACCGGCAGAATTGATGTTCACAAGAAAAATTAGATCGGTGTTCGACAAGTTGATACCAGGTCAAAAAAGAATAAGAACGAATAACAAAAAACCGAATGTTTCATCACCGTGCTTAATTGTAGGGGGGGAGGGTATTTTTGGTTTGTGAGCTTCATTCAATTTCCTCCATACATAACGGGAGTTCATGTAACCAAATAATTTTAATTTGGTTCCACCTGACCGTTAAAAAAGACTTCCAGTATTTACTCCCATGTTCTAGATGGCTTCTAGCATGAGCTAATCTGCATTTTTAGGTGTTTCGCCTTAAGCAATGGAGATTTCCTTGGGCGACCAGCTCGAAGTCCCGCTCGATTAAAGCATACAATTCAACCGTGATGTCTTTACATCATTGTGAATGTCCTTTGTCGTTAAGTGAGGACTCTTCGAAACATCTCTAACAATTTTCCTTTCCATTCTGAGAAATTAATATTTTTTGCCAGTCCTTAATTTACTCAGAAACCAATGAGTCTCGTTGTACTTCTTCATAATGTTACGAATTGTCGATCTAGGATCATTTAAACGCCTGGAAAGTGTTGTATATCCATCACCTTGTTTATATGCCTCAACTATTTTCATTCGGAGCTTTATGTCAAGTTCAGCCGTCTTCGCTACGGTTGCAGAACGAATGGGTTATCATGGTACGTGTCACTCACATACTGTCTTCATTAGCTTTTAGAATGTTATAGAATCAGGTCAATACTATTTCATTTTCAAAGGGTGTTTGTATTAAATGTCAAATTAAGGAAAAAAAACATTACAACTGTCATAGAGAAATATTATTTCGTAATTCCAATAAGAGGGGCGAATAATTTGGGACTGTGCCAATTTTTAGACAAATTTATAACTAAGAATATAATAGAAAAGTTTCACATATTATTCAAAACTAAATACGGAATCAACTGTTTATGATAAATTCAGTAAGTACCTGCAAATATTCGCATATCCTTAGAAAATATTCAAATATTCAGTGGGTATGAATAATTCTGTCCACAACTGCATGTTGGTTTGACGACCACAACATTATGAAGACATCTTACACTTGATTTATCGGATACACGTTCTATTGCACAACATTTAAAAACACATTCCCGTTCACCTTCACAATACAGGAAAATACTTGTTGACAGCACCAAAAATACTACACCACGAAAATAATAAACAAAGACTTCAAATACTCGAGGCCCTCTGTATATCAAGAACAACCACTTAACAAAATTTATTACCAGTGTAACGGCAACGTGCATTTAACCAACATTTAATGCCATTTTGCATTTCTACCAATTTCTGGTTAGCTCCCTTATATCAGGACGCTTGTTTTGCAAAAGATTCCATATCTACAACGGATACATTTAAAATGTTAAATTAAATATAACAGAGCGAATTCATGCATGTTTTTGAAAACCGCCATCACAACAATCACAGTTACAATTACTTTGTCCTTGTAATTCACCCCTGAAGATGACCTCGAAGGAAAAAGCTATGGCACTTTCCTTGATGAATTTCATCTTAACATCAAGAAACTGATTAGAGAACTAGAAAAGATTATTATAAAAATAAATAAACATAATATGTCTATATTATTCAATGAAACATGTTTGAATAAAAATACGCCGCGTAATGTATATATACATGTGTGTGTGTGGTGTGTGTGTGTTTTAGAAAATAGGGAGTCGGAAAATTCAATAGTAATGGCTTGTTACTACTGTAAATGTTTCAAGATTTGACACATGTACACAGCGAACGTCATGTTCCTGCAAAAAGATCAATACAAAATGGCATAGACGCATCCAGGTCCAAAGCAACCCGGGCTAAATGATTGACTGACCATCGTCTTGTTCATGAAAAGGTGAAGGTCTTTGTAAAACCGACAGTAACAACCAACGGCGTTACCATTTGTCTGAAAGAAAATGTCATTAAGGAAGAGCTAGTGAAGAGAATTGGTGACATTCAACACAATAACTTTTGCGAAGACTCCAATGGCGTTTATGGCGTCTTCAAAAATGTTCTAGGTTTTGGGGAAAGAAACCCCCAAACCGGTTCCATGAAAATGATGAGGAGGTTCAGATGCCATTAAATGAAACTTAAGTAAAGCGCTAACGAGAGTGTTTGGAAGAGGGTCAGAAATGAGTAAGAATGAAAACTTGCACAAGAAGATGAAGGGTAAAATACAACGTAGGCCCTCGGTGACATTTGACGGAGTAAATAAAGTAGACAAGATTCAATCTGCATCTGATTCCAACAATACGAAACTTCTATATAATTTTTACGGGTAATTTACGGATTGTCTTCGTTTCTGGTAGCTCTTTTACTAACTCTAGTTGGCAAAGAGTTACTCAGAGCTTCAAATGACATTCTTGTCCTGTAGCGAGAACACTTTAACGGACTTTTAAATAGGTCTTCTCGGGTGAATAGTGAATTTCTAAACTTGATTCCCTGCAATCCCACCAAAGGGAATATAGCAGAAACCTCTTCTCTTGGGGAAATCACAAATGGTATTTTTTAAAAAGCTGAACAGTCACCTGGTATGGATGATATCTATGCTGCGATCTTGAAATGTTGGAGTGAAATTCTCTGATCCAACTTCTAACTTAATACAAAAGATTTCGATAGAAGAGTGCGTGCCAAATGGAAAGATGCAGTGATGGTTGTTCTCAATAAAGGGAATGGTGATTTCGAGCCTTACGCAAAGACGAACATTGGAATCACCATTCACTCTGTTATCGGCAATATATTATTTAGGTTCCGGTTGGACATACTTCTAAACAACATCACTGATGAAGTTCTTCCGGAATCACACTGTGGTTTCAGACATGGCAGTGGGTGCGGCAGAAATTATCCTCTTCTACGGGATAAATTCGTTGAGGCTTCGTTGATCTAACAAAGGCTTTTAGTACTGTGAACAGAACCACCATATAGAAGAACCTGAAGATGGTTGGATATCCTGATAATATTGTCTGTTCTTAGAGGTTTCCATGAAGGAATGAAGATATGTGTCAATGTACAGGGTGCGATAGATGAATTGTCGTCTAAATTACCCTAAAATGAAAATGACACTGACATCTCATTTTAACAAATATATTTACCAAAATTACACAAAATTATCTTGAAATACTAAAGAGTAAATTTATTCCATAAAATCAACATTGGCTTCAACCACGGCCCCCAAACAAACCTCTTGCAACTCTCCTGGATTGCCTCCTTGCTTAAGTTGGTGTAACAAGGAGTTTTGTTGGTCTGTCACTGAACTGCGCCCCACACGTAATAGTCAAGGGGTTGCAGTCTGTGGGAGTTAGGTGGCCAGATGTAAAGGGTGATGTGGTCACAGAAATTGTCTGAAAGTCATGACTGGGTTCTCCTCTTTGTGTGGCATGGTGCAGAGTTTTCCATGGTACAGTGGATAAAGGCGTTAGTTAGATCCAGTGACAGGACCCAAAGAGTGTGAGTTCAATACCCGGTTAAGGCAGTGGAGAACTTTTAGAGGGAAATTAACAGGAGATAACTGATAATTCACATCCATTAAAACATGGCACGTGGAACTAGAACAGTCTACCCCAGTGAGCGAAATAAAGGGTTCAGTTCGACATTCCAACCACCCGAAGAAGGCCGGAGCGTACAAGGGCCGAAACGTTGTCATAAATATGGCGACCAAGATGCGGACAATAGTCCGAATAATGTAAATAGTGTACATAATACCTCATCTCAGAGATATAGACAGATACTGTAGGGTCTTCTCTTCTTATTTTCCTTTCTCCCTTTCCTAATAATTCTTTCAGGTTTCCTTATGTATCTGTCATCAACACAGTGTCACATGCGTATCTCGTTGTTAAAATTATACCCGCTGATAATAAATCCTGGTAAATCCTCTAGATTCTCTTATGATCATCTGGGTGTATTTTTTACAATAATGTTCACCCTGTACAAGGCCCACGAGCCACTCGAAGTAGAGTGTTACAGAGTAAGAGGTATAGTTTTTAAAAATCCTATGAGAACACACATTCTTGTCTTACTCCTCTTTTAGGCTGGTTTATTATACTCTGCACGCACAAAGCTAAAATTTACCAAGACGCCTTCCGATGTTGCACAAGTCTCAACCTCATGAAATTATTACCCATGTATAAGGTTGGCCCCTTCCGCGCTGTCTTTGCTAAACTTTGATCTTAACAACTCGACTTATACACCATAACTTACGGCATTTTAATTTTCATCTGCACTCCATTTTTCTATGTTTTAACAGTGGACGGAAAATGTGTCACCAAATTCGGGACACGTATTGAAATAGCAAAAAATGCCTTCCAAAAGCTAAGCAATGTACTAAGAAACGGCGAAGTTTCGTTAGAAACAAAGAAAGCAGTGCTGCATTGTTATGTCATATTAATCTTATTATATAGTACTGAATGCTGGACAATCTTCTCAAAGTGAAGGACTGGGGGAAAAAGTAATGTAGTTCTACAGAAGGATTCTGAGAATGCCATGGACGAAGTATGAAAAATTGGTTAGAAGCAAAGAAAAGAGTGCTTAACGGTGATGTAATATCAAGAACTCCTATATGGCAGTAAATGCTGGATAATTCCCAACAGAAATGGGAAATTTCAGAAGGACGCTTAGAATAGCATGGCCGGAGAGCGTAACCATTGAAAAAGTCTGAAGGAAAATGTACTTATACTAAGAATTAGAATGAGATAATTGAAATTTCTTGGGCGTATAATAAGAAAAGAGGGCTTGGAAAATTTAACACTCACAAGACATATCGCGGGCAAAAGAAACAAAGAGAAGCAGTAGGCCATGTACCTAACCAGTTTGTGTGAATGTATGGCGGAAAATGGGTGAGGGATGGTAAAAAGATAATCGTTGCTAAAAGCTACACGGGATATGAAGATGTGGAGAGCCATGATTTCCCTTTTGCTGAAGGGACATAGCAGATGCAAGATTTTTTTTCTACTTCTTCGTTTTTCATCTATTCTTCCGCACTTTTATTCTTTCCTTCCTTCCCTTCCCAATTGTTATTATACATTTGGGCGGGGGGGGGGTAATTTTTTATAATTTGTAAGCAGGGAATGTGGATAGAGTAACCGCTACTGGCGCGGGAAATTTTATCGGCAGGCCGAGTTCAAATACCGGTCGACGTTGTTGCGTACTAATCATGAAAAACATGAGTAGGTCCTCTAGCTTTGGTAGGGAAACCACTCTCAGAGAAGAAAAACCTCTTTCCAACATGTCATCTGCCAGCATGACTTGTTAAGACCCATTGCTTATATTTTTCAGGCCTAGGGGAAAGCCCGAATCCTGCAGTGAATTGAGCAAATGGCTGATGTAAATAAATGAAATAAAAATTTGTAAACAAGCCAATCATCTCTATTCAAACTACTAAAGTTGGAAGAAGGCCGCTGTTGGCCGTTGAATAAAGTTTCTAAATTTTTTGCTTGTTCTGGTGCTGATAGATTTCCGGTAATGTTTAACTTGGACATTTCCGCTTCGACTACGCCCTTGCTTGGTGTCAAGGACTTGTGAAAAGCGAAGGCGTAAACGCATATATTACCGGAAAGGGATGTTGATACGCACGTGACTTTGTATGTTTAAGGCTTATAATCTCTCTCTCTCTCTCTCTCTCTCTAGATAGATAGATAGATAGATAGATAGATAGATAGATAGATAGATAGATGGATAGATAGATAGATAGATACTGACAAATTGAGATAGATATTTCATTGCTTGATTCGCTTTTTACGGCTTATCAATCCATTACAGGTTATTTAAAGCCAGGAAATATTTTTAGATTGTAAGAATTGGGGGGGGGGGGTATAATAATGGTTTAGCGATACAAGTCTTATAAACTAACCGAAGAGGTGGATTCATATCTTTCCCAAGGGCATTTGCGTGTAAGTGAATATAACGAACCCAACTGGAATAGATAGATATGAAAAAATGATAGATAGATAGATAGATAGATAGATAGATAGATAGATAGATAGATAGATACTGTAAACCAAACAAAAATAAATATACATGTAAAAATAAATTAAAAATATATAGAGAGAGAGAGAGATGTATGCATGTGTGTGTGAGAGAGAGAGAGGTACTCCTCAAAACTTCTGGGAACTGAAGGCACAAAATGGCTTTCGTAATGGAGAAAAATGTATAGACATAAGGTTATTTTTTCAATGTAGTAATTTCCCAAAATATAGGAAATGTACAGCGATACGCATAAAAAGTTGGGTAACTTAACAGATGAACAGATTAAAATCCCCGAGCTTTAAGGTAACCGTCCCTCTGTGCGTGTGCGTGTGTGTTTGGCTGACTGTTCCTCGTACTTATTTTTAATAGTTTCACCCCACGCAAGGTGATAAAGCGACTAGGGTGAAAGGGGTTACTGAGATCGAAACAGAGAGGACAATAAAAAAAACAGGTTTCAACGTGACGATTGACATTGCTTTTAACTTTTGAAAATCATAGTCGGCAGAGCGGATAGCCGGAAGAGAATTCCACAAGCGGGAAGTGTCGGAGAAGAAACCATTAAAATAGAACTTACGGTTACAACTAGCAATTTCAACCATGAAATTATGAGACCTAACTGCCAATAAAGTACGAAGCTTAAATGTGTAAAGTCGAAATACCAAAGAACGTCCATGCGAACAATTAGCGTGAAAATATTTGTAGAAAAGGCACAAGGAAGCTACATTACGGTATGGGGGGGGAGTGATTGAAGCCGAGATGCAAGGTCATATTCTTTAGATTTTGTCAAGAATATCAAGATATATTGCAGAAGCTTGATAATTGCCGCAATCATATTCTACACACAGAGGAACGACAGACTTATAAATGTGTGAAATAAATTCTAGCGAGAAAAATGATCGAACACGATATAATGATTCGACTTTCCTAGCGTCAGACTTTGCAACTGATTCAATATAATCGTTTCACTCGATGCCAATAGAAAACGTGAGAACAAGAAGGCCCAGTGTGTTGATCTCCTGGAGGTTAGCATCAGCCATACTGAGGGAAGGCAAAAAATGATTCTTTGATTAATAGAGAGAAATTTTATAACAGGTAATTATGGAGGTAATTTTCTAGATCACCTGCCAATTTGATTTTATCGAACCTATGAGACTCATTATTAAGACAAGAGTAAATAGTTGTCATCAACATAGATACCGAGTCGGGTACTGAGAACATTAGGAAGGCTATTGATGAAAAAAAGGAACAAAGTAGGTGCAAAAATAGAACCCTGGCGAACACATTGCATTAATGCAAAAAAGATCTAGAGGAATTGGCGTTCAAAAATTTAATTGCATTAAGCGGTTTGAAAGTTTGGATCAAATCAAAGAAATGGCCAGAAACAGAATAATCCTTCAAATTATGAAGAAGACCAGCATACCAAACTTTGTCAAGAGGTAGAAGACTAATAGATCGATAGTTCGAAGGATCAGACGATTCTCTAGAATTCTTAAAAACAGGAACTATAAAAGAGGATCTCCCACAATCTGGAAAGCAAGAAACGGCAAGACTTCTATTATAGAGCTTGGAGAAAACAAGGGGGCCTGTTCAGGGGGGCACATTTCTTAAGGGCAATTGCAACAGTGTCATCGTGTCCACATGCTTTGAAGATGATAGCAGAAAACATGGATATGGTTATGCGCATATCACACAACAGCGACACCAGTTCTAAGTGGAAAAGCCGAGCAAAGGATTCCTGATGAGTCAAGAGTAGAATTAGAAGAGACTTTGCAAGCAAAGCATTCTGCTTTATCGATAGAAGATGATACACTTCAAATTGAAGGGAGAGAATGAAGTGAGTACTTACCCCCACTTAACATACTTTTATAATGGAGCCGCCAGTAGTTACGAGAACCAAACATGTGAGAGGCTAACGGTGTCCAAGTCTATCAACGAATATGAAATTCTTATATTGGCTACACATACACCACACTCACTTGTAGATTGACTTGTTACTTGCCAAAACTTCGTGCAATTTGTGTACATATCGGTCATCACATTAGAAACAATTAAAATACAACTATCAACATAAGACAAATATTAGTGGATAATAATAATCATAAATACTATACGTGGCTGACTGCAAAGTAATACTCACATTTTAATTATAATAAAAGAAAGTAATAAAATATCATTCATCAATGGAAACTGTATCTTGAAGTGTGTATAAAATAGGTAATACGTACAAAATAATCATAATAAGCATCAATATTTAATACATGATTTTTCCGGTATAGGGTGCTTTAACCGTTACATATGACATCACGTTGGACTAACTCGAATTACAGCAAAAACGCCAGGATGTAACCCCACTGACAATATCCAGTACATGAACAAAACACAACAAAAGATGGACTCCGGACAAGTTCATTCACAATTTTGATCTCGATGTACATTTTATTACAAACAAACAAAAAATGTAATATATATAAGTGGACATTGAAGTCAACACCCAGAGGCGACAGTCTGTTTCATGTTAACCGCAATCTTCAAGCCATGACGATTACATTTAGCATGAAACAGACTGTCGTCTCTGGATGTTGATCTCAATGTCTACTTTTATATTTACACACGCTCTATCCCTGATATTGAGCACTTTAGCCCATAAATATAAAAATGAACAAAAGGTTACCCAAGTTAGAGCTGATGCAATCAGGTTGAGTTGCGGTGGACTGTGCTCTCAAAATGGCTGAGTCAAAGAAAGGTATCAGAATTGATTAGCAAGACATTCGCAAGATGTCCCCGCTTGCGATATTGGCACCAAGTTTCCTAACGTATCACAATTTACATTCAATTAATTGTGACAAAGTGGAAAATTTACTAACAACGCATTTCTCATTGAGAACGTCCGCCCTCTTTGACTTCCTCTGGTTAGAATGAAAGAAAAACAAAGCTGTATGTGAGGGAAATGATTTGGGATTTCTGAGAATAAGTAGTAACCATAAATCAAATTAAATTAGATACCTTATCACCTCCAGACTTAAAAGAGTGTCTGTCCACTCTGTCTGTTTGTGTTATCTATATCAAAGGTGCTTGGTGTCGTTGGATTTTACTAGATATTAGATGTGATAAGGTATCTAATTTAATTTGATTTATAATCACTACTTATCCTCAGAGATTCCAAGGCATTTTCCTCACATAGAGTTTTGTCTTTCTTTCATTCTAACCTGGAGAAGTCAAAGAGAGCAGACGCTCTCGGTGAAACGTGTCGTTAATAAATTTTCAACTAGATATTTTTATCTCACTTTGGAACCTAGGGTTAAGGACCTCTTTGATGATTGCAGAGTTCGAAATTAACGTCGTCCCGCCGTCAGCAAAACATGGGATGATTGATTTGGTTTGAAGAACGATGCCAGAACGATACAAAATTAATTAAAATTCCATATTTATTCTAAAAACAATTAATTTCTTAAAATAAAACATAAATTAATTCTGAGCAATAATGGTTGGCTTTTAAGAAATGGAAGGCACACACACACACACACACACACACACACACACACACACACACACACACACACACAAAATTTAAGCGCTTCTTTTTAAATTGGTAAATGAAACACGAATAAAAAAAAGAAAGTTGAAAGACTTCAATTTTGAAGTTTGCATTATTTATCTCTAAATGTGAAAAACCTGAGGATATAAAGAACTAATTTAGTTTTAATAAAAAAAACAAAAAAAATTATACTTTATCTGTCAAGTTTTGTTAACGTAAAAAAAAAACGACTAAACCGGCTAACCTCACGCCAAGCTCTTGCGAGTGAGGCGGGTTGTTAGTAATCCTGTATGATGAAAAATAAAACCGAACAAAGGACGAAAGAACTCTTGACGAGTCAACGGCCAGCTAACTAGAGGTCGTGTCTCAATAAATCACCGTGGAGAAGGCAACAGGAAACCACTCCACTATCAATCCCAAGGAATATAGCAATTAACAAACAAAAATATATTTAATGAACCATTAATAACAAACATTTATACATTATGTTTTCTGCTTATCATAAATTAAAATGAAAATACACGAAGTTTAAAAAAATAATAAACAACACTGAAGTTTTAGTCACGACGTGAGGCAGGTAATTGTGGATAAAACTTTGTTGGTAAAGACTTTAAAACATTTTTATTCTGAATAGTTGAAACGCGCTAATATTCTTTATGTAAAAATGAATGCACACCGTACAATTCTTAAAATATCAGTTCTCAACTAGGTATTTACGCTGATGATAGAACTATTCTTGTCTTAATAGTAAGTCCAAAAGGTCCGACCAAATAAAACTGGCAGCTACACTCAAAAATGACATCCAATCAGTTGTAAACTAGGGTTAGAAATGGCTTGTAAATTCTGTTTTCCTGATTTCTGTTCTTTTATTGTCCTTTCTCCTCACTAAAGTCTTTTCATTCTCTTCTACTCCCAATAACCCTTTGCCTCTTAGTGGCATTATCACCTTGCCAAAGGTGAAATTATTTAAAAAAATGTTTTTCGAGCATGGAAATTAATAAGAATTTCTGTGATTTAATCAAAATGTTTAAATACAAATAATAATTAACTAATTTGCTTTTGTATTTAATCATTATTAAAACTTTAATATTTTCACATTTTTATTTTTTGATTTATTTTAGATACCTCCACAAATTCACTATAAAATGAGTATACCAGGATGCTATTATTAAGAGGAAGGACCAAATGATTTTTAATTATTAAGTTATATTTTTGGAACTTTTCGAGATTTTAGGTAAAAATCTTTTTTATCTAGTACCAGCGGTGAAAAACAAAGATTAGTATAGGAAATTTTAGCATCATTTTTGCTGTGCAAAAACATTGATTTAGGAATTCTTGCAAAAATCAAATAATTGTCGGATTTTAATGAAACTTTCAGGACAAATGAATGAAATTATGTTTGTTTTATATTTGTTAAACACTACTTATTTAATTTATGAAATTTTGAGAATTTAATTTTATAACAGCTTAATGCGCATAAACATTAATACGCAGAACTCCTTGGAGAAAATATTTTTGTAAAACAGGACCCCCCTCCAGTTACCGAAAATCTGCTCTGAACCATAAAATACAAAAATGCAATGAAACTAAGACATTATTTCATTAGAAAAGCTTTTAATTGCTTTTATGAATAATATATACATATATATATATATATATATATATATATATATATATATATATATTATAATTTTATCATATAGACAAAACCATTTTACTCACTACAAAGATGCAACTTGGTTTCAGTGCATTTCAACTGCACTTCGACTGGTGACCCCTACCTCTCACTCTTAGGAGGCTTGTGAGATGATGTGCCTAAACTTTGGACCGGTGTTTATCGGCAAAAAAATTTCCACAGACCAGTCAACATTAAACACCCAAACCATTCTTCACCAAACTGCTATCAACAAGCACTATTGTTTCACTCCGTCACCATATTTTTGTATGTATATTTTTCTTCTCAAACAAATGGAAAAAAAGAAGTGACGTTTCACATACGGCTTGCCTACAAGCAGGATTATTCATAACCATTTTTCGATTCTCACCCGTCGAAGTGCAGTTGAAATGCACTGAAACGAGGTTGCATCTTTGTAGTGAGTAAAATGGTTTTGTCTATATGAAAAAATTATTATAATAAATAAATAATTATCGATCTACTATCGGTATCGAGCCCTCTTTTGGATTAATGCTGTGAACGTTGGAATTTATCTATTACTTTCGTTCTCATCGCATCGGATATATATATATATATATATATATATATATATATATATATATATATATATATATATATATATATATATATATATATATATATATTGTGTATGTGTCTCTGTGTGTATAAATGTGACGATTTTTGTAAATCCGGACGTCTATACATGACATTATCAAAAAATAAGACTGATAATTATAGTAAATTTCCTGCATATTTTTAAACGGTGTATTTATTATGGTTCCACAACTATTTTTTAAAAAAAACTTTATTATTTCTGGACATTTAAAAAAATTAAAACCATTAAATTTGATTTTTGAGACGATAGTGTAAAAGGAAGGTCTAGAACCCTAGTTGAAACAGTGGCAAATTTAGTGGACGGCGTTCGAATCCAGTTAATGAATAAGTTAATCCTGATTTTCAAAACAGTGACCACTTACTGACAATGCAATCTGCCTTTCTCCTGGCAATCAGGTGTGCTCATCTACTTTGAAATCTGTGAACAACACTTTAATTGTGCAAATAATATCTGACTTATCGTTATGTAATTATCTCTGCATTGAATACGCATGTGCGCTTTAGGGTGTGTTCTGGTTTAACTGGCACACGTCGATTGTGTTTCGTATCGCCAATAAGCGGTTAATACCTCCCTCCATCCCTCAACTCTTAAGAAAGAAAGAACGGTTCATAACAAAGAAAGAAAAAAGTCAAATATGAATATGAAAAAATATCTCGTAAGGGCGTAACAACATTTTTTTTAAGGTGAACTCACCAAAAATAGCAACAACAAAAATCAGTTATCGAGTCGTCTCTTCCCCGTCACGCAATGCAACGTTTTACATTCAAACAGTGGTCCGTGATTAACCTCCGCACATGCGCACTTGTGCTTGAATGTTTAGCGTTCACACGCGGTTTGTTTTCATAAACTTTTATCATTAACGACATTTGCTGGCTATAGGTTGTTGTTTTTTGGTTTGTTCGTTTTATTTCTAATTTCCGGCAGTACAATTAGCTGCTAATTGAAATACGTTTTATTTTCTTGCTCTTCTTTTATGTCGAAGTCGCTTGTTTATAATAAGGACGCTGATACGTTCTATAGTTACACAGCTAATAACCAAAAAGGTAAAGCCCTGCATCTTCAGTGTGAAGGTGTTGATCAAAAGGCATCTGTGAAAGGTGATTTTTACAGACTATCGGATATTCTAACGAAACAAGCAAAACATTAATCGTATCTACAAACCGTATCAACAGTACTATTAACGGCCACCGTGCCTAAAACAAAATCCCAATCAGATGATGACTCTGAGGTCAGTTTCACGACCAATGTATCGTCACCACTACCGTCTCCAGAAAGAAATACATAAATAAAAAATTAATTAACAGTGTCGTGTCCATCAAAAAATAAGTAAAATTTCATTATAGTGTCAAAAATAATTATAATAAAATAATTTATAATTATCATTAATTCATTCATTCTAAACCAATGAGAATCAACTCCACTTTTCTCTTACAGTCTACACACACAAGCACGTGACATTCTCACTATCGGACAAGCAGTTGACACGGACAGGTCGTCAAAACATGTGTCAACGAAAATTTTGTCTCCTTTTCCTTTTTAGGCCATAATAGTGACATCTATCGTTTAGCCCTCAACAAAAAGTCGACGTAAGAAAATGCCAGACATTTCTTGTATTTTTCCAACACATCTATGAAAAAAGAAAACATACGAGAAAGATTGTATACACTTTATTCTTTATCTTATCCTCCTGTCAGATTCCGATCTATATTTGATCTACATTTGACCCCCAACTCACAATTTTACTCAGTATTACTGTCTCTCGTTTCTTCAACACCACATAACAATCAGATAACAGATAATAAATAGTACTCGTTTTGTTGTTTCCACGTCTTGCTGTTTCTTATTTTTATGAGTATTTTTGTATATATAAATGTTAGGGAGTTTATAATTATTTATTCAGAGTTATAACTCCCCTATAGCCCAAACCCAGTGAGCTCAAGTAGTGCGTCACGATATTACCAAAGATAGTTTTCCTTGAAATGTGTATGTAACAGAATAGGGCGTGGCCGTGATGAAAAGACACGAAATCAAGTGGGGGTCCTAAATTAATTTATCTGAGGCTGAAGTGTTGGCTGTTTTATGACCAACAGTAAAGACTAAAAATAAGATCTTCAATGCGGACATCCACTGATCAGGAGGAAATAGAGAAAATAAATAAATAAATGAAAATTTTCGAGATCAAGTGTCACTTATTCAGAATTTGGGGTTTAGGGTTTGGGGCTTGTTTTTTTTTTATCAGTATCACGACGTACAAGGCAGTACAGCCACTAAGACACAAGGGTTACATTAATTATGAGTGGGAAGAGTAATCAGGAGGACAGTAGACAGCGATTGACATTGTTTTTAATTTTTTTGCAGATTAAAGTTGACTGGAAAGCATGGAGCCGGAAGTGAGTTCCACAAGGGAGAAGTGCGAGAAAAGAAACTGTTAGCCTAGAATTTACAGATACTTCTAACCAGCTCAAATGTAAATTGATGAGATCTAGATGCCAGTCCAATACTGCACTTAAATTTTAGTTACCATAGAAAAGAGCTCATCCGAACAATTACCATGAAAGCATTTATAGAAAAGATAGAGGGAGGCAACCTTGCGGCAATGGAAAAATGACTGAAGCTGAGATGCCAGGTCAGGACCAATAGTATTGCTGATTCTTCTTTGGATTGTTTTTTCAAGGAGCTCAAGGTAAATAGCAGGGGCACCGAACCATATGGTTGCAGGCTAATATAAGCAGAGTTGCAGAATTGGCAGTTTTCTTGTTAAACATTGTTAAGTTGTTTTGTGATGTCAGTGAACACTAGTTGTCACTTTTGTGATGCCAACGAATACTCGTTGTCCTGTTCGTAATGCTCGTTGTAGTAGAGAAGTTGTAATCGCAGATACAACTAAAGTAACGCCGTTGAACAATACTGGTGTCAGACGCCTTCGAATAACACTCGCACTAATAGTACTTGCTCGATAATACACGCTCGAATAGTAATCCGTATAATGAACAGTATAGAGAAATAGTATAGTGAGTAGTATAGAGATAGAGGATAGTGTAGAAAGAGTGATCAGTAGAGAGAAATGGTATAGTGAGTAGTATAGAGATAGAGGATAGTGTAGAAAGAGTGATCCGTATAGAGAAATAGTATAGTGAATAGTATAGAGATAGAGGATAGTGTAGAAAGAGTGATCCGTATAGAGAAATAGTATAGTGAATAGTATAGAGATAGAGGATAGTGTAGAAAGAGTGATCCGTATAGAGAAATAGTATAGTGAATAGTATAGAGATAGAGGATAGTGTAGAAAGAGTGATCCGTAGAGAGAAATAGTATAGTGAATAGTATAGAGATAGAGGATAGTGTAGAAAGAGTGATCCGTATAGAGAAATAGTATAGTGAATAGTATAGAGATAGAGGATAGTGTAGAAAGAGTGATCAGTATAGAGAAATAGTATAGTGAATAGTATAGAGATAGAGGATAGTGTAGAAAGAGTGATCAGTATAGAGAAATAGTATAGTGAATAGTATAGAGATAGAGGATAGTGTAGAAAGAGTGATCAGTATAGAGAAATAGTATAGTGAATAGTATAGAGATAGAGGATAGTGTAGAAAGAGTGATCCGTATAGAGAAATAGTATAGTGAATAGTATAGAGATAGAGGATAGTGTAGAAAGAGTGATCCGTAGAGAGAAATAGTATAGTGAATAGTATAGAGATAGAGGATAGTGTAGAAAGAGTGATCAGTATAGAGAAATAGTATAGTGAATAGTATAGAGATAGAGGATAGTGTAGAAAGAGTGATCCGTATAGAGAAATAGTATAGTGAATAGTATAGAGATAGAGGATAGTGTAGAAAGAGTGATCCGTAGAGAGAAATAGTATAGTGAATAGTATAGAGATAGAGGATAGTGTAGAAAGAGTGATCCGTAGAGAGAAATAGTATAGTGAATAGTATAGAGATAGAGGATAGTGTAGAAAGAGTGATCCGTATAGAGAAATGGTATAGTGAATAGTATAGAGATAGAGGATAGTGTAGAAAGAGTGATCCGTATAGAGAAATGGTATAGTGAGTAGTATAGAGATAGAGGATAGTGTAGAAAGAGTGATCCGTATAGAGAAATGGTATAGTGAATAATATAGAGATAGAGGATAGTGTAGAAAGAGTGATCAGTATAGAGAAATAGTATAGTGAATAGTATAGTAATAGAGGATAGTGTAGAAAGAGTGATCAATTAGACGCCACGCTAAATCCCATATATACATTTCCTTTGCGATCACGTGATCTACTTATTTCAAATGGGATTTGCTCACTGACGATGTATGTTCAAACTCCAGTGTTGGCAGCGACTCTTTATTCTAATATAACATCCCCTCCCCTTCGAGATGACTTCCTCTGGAGTCTATATTTCTTCAGATTTGGTGCAATTTTCAAATGTTCCGTTGCTGTTCTTTTTCTTTTACTGTACCTCGTTGGTTCACTAATTTCTGGTGGCGTGGGTGCGTCAAACATGTCAGACAATATTTCCATCAGTACTTCTTTTAGTAGACTTACTAAATCAGTGAATCTTCGTTTTAACTGATTAAGGTGTCGCTTATGATCCCACCTTTGTCCCTGTACGATGTATGTCATTTTGCCGATCCGTTTTTTAAAACGCCATCTTCCCAGAATTCCTTTCTACGTTGATGCATTTTTAAAAATACCTTATCCCCAGGTTTGAAGTATCTAGTTATATTGTCATTTCTTGATGCTCTTGCCTTACGTTCTGGTAATAATTTATTAAAAACGGACTTAAACAACTTAAGCCTGGTGTACATCAACTCTGCAGGCAACATTCCAGACACGGTGTTCGGTGTTATTCTATAAATACTCAAAAACTGTTGTAGCATTTCTTCAGCTGATTTCTCTCCTTCCGTTTGATCTTGGGTGATAAGGGAGAGTTGTAATGTTCCATTGCTAATGACTTGCAAAATGACCTAAATTCACAAGACGTGAATTGGGTCCCGTTATCTGAAACGACATAGTCAGGAACACCGAACCTTGCAAAAATCTCGTGTAGGAAATTGATCGTTACCGCGGTGGGCGGTCTTCTACATTTTAATATTTCTGGCCATCGACTACTACTAGATAGTGTTCTGTTTAACGGTCCTGCGAAGTCTATATGTATTCTGGACCATGGCATATCGGTTTTCGGCCAAGGTTGAATTTTTGACAGGCGTTGACTTCGCTGCCAGAGCACAACCTCTGTATGTTTTCACTAAATTTTCGATATTTTGATCCATTTTTGGTCAGTAAGTATAACACCTCATTAAGGATTTCATTCTAGAAATGCCTGGATGGCCAATGTGAAATTCTTTTAGGATACGTCTTTGCAACGATGCTGGTATCACAATTCTTTCTACGTACATAAGTACATTATTAAATAATGAAAATGCATTATTTCCAGTAATATTCTTATTTCCTCCAATGACTTAATTATTTGGATGGTATAAATTTCATTTTATACTTATAGTTCAATAGGATAGTTCCCCAACGCTGCAGTCTATTCGCTGTATGTGTGGGAACACCTTTTTTGGTCCATATATGGACAATAATGGACGATGGTCTGTCTGTAGTATGGATTCTTTACAAAGTATGAATTTGTGAAACTTTTTCATGGCAAATATGATGTCCAATGCTTCCTTTTCAATCTGGCTGTAGCTTCTTTCAGCTGCAATTAATGATCTTGAAGCATGAGCTATTGGTTTAGTTGTTTTGTCCTCATGTTTGTGCAGTATCACTGCTCCAATACTCGAATCACTTGCATCTCATGCAACCACAATCTTTAATTTAGGGTCAAAATGTTCTAGTGACAAATCCGATGTTAAGACTTTCTTGATCTCTTCGAAAGCACTTTGACATTTGTCTGTTCAATCCCATCTCACATTTTGAATAAAATTCAGCTCTTAATTCGTGCATATCATATATATATATATATATATATATATATATATATATATATATATATATATATAATAGTTAGCAAATCCTAAAAATGCTTATAACTTTGTTACATTTGTTGGAGCGGGCATGACTTTTATCGCGCTCACCCTTGAAGGATCCAGTCATCTACCGTTTTCATCGGTAATTTGTCCTAGATATTTAAGTCTGGACATAAACAATTCGTATTTTCCTTCACTAATCTTAAAAAAATATTCTTTGATTCTCTCAAGGACTTTCTTTATCTTCCGTATGTTGCTTTCGGGTCTTACTTTTAATAAGTACGTCATCCAAATATGCTTGAGCACAATCCAAACCGGCAAGCATGGTATCCATTATCTGTTGGAATATGTTTGGTGCTACCTTTATACCAAAAGGAAGTCGGTTGAATTTGTATAACCCTCTATGAGTGTTGTTAATAATTCTGAGCACTCTTCGTCTAGTAGTACTTGTAAGTAAGCGTCTGACAGGTACAATTTAGAAAAAAAAATTTACCTCCATTCATTTTGGCAAAAGTTTCCTCTGGACTTGGTAACTGGTAGTTATATTGTTTTAAAACTTTCATTTAACCCCCGGGAAAATCAGCATATACGCGGATTTTATTATTCTTTTTTTAACGTAGACTGCTGGTGATGCCCGTTCGGAATAGTCTGTTTTTGATATCACACCTAATTTGCTAGTCTGTCCAATTCATTATTTATTGGATCTAAGGCCACAAAAAGGTACACTCCTTTTTGGCTTAAATGTTGGTGTTACATTGTCTTTTAACTCAAACTTAGCTTTTTGCTTTCGTGCATGTCCCTAGACCTGAGAAAACTTCTGGAAAACTCTTTTTCAGTTCATTTTTCAATTTTTCAGTTGCCGTATTAGTACAGGTTGTAACATTTTTCTTGTTGCAAAAAGAGTTAATTGGAAGTTCCCAAAGATCAAATAATGCAATCCAGTCTGTTCCAAACAAATTAGCAGTATTCTTTAATACAAACACTACCACTTTTTTGGTTTTTCCCTTCAAAAGAAACGTTACAGCTGAATTCACCCAAAAAGTTCAATCTCTTTCCTGAGACTCCATGCGCAACTTTATCAGACGTCGATAAACTGAGTTCACCCATTTTTCTCCATGTCTCTTCATTTATGATAGTGATATCAGATCCTGTATTTAGTTGCAATTTTATTTTACATCATTAATTTGCACAAAACAAATTTCCTCTTTTGAGATGTCTTGTTAATTTCCCTTTCAGGCTTCTTATTTTTACTCCATGTATTTATCATATGTTTTATTTTTTCTCCATTTTTTTGTATCTGCAACATGTACTTTTGTGTCCTAATCTCCCGTATTCATAACATTTTTTGTTCTTGTAAAAACAATCACATACACATGTCTATAAATTCAAACAATAAATAAAATACAGTTGTAAACCTAACCTTTCATAATTAACCCCCTAATAAGATAACACCAAGCCAGTTAAAAAAAAATTAACTATTAAACAAGAAAAACGAAAAACATTCGACAAGACATAAAAATAAATATTTCCTTCACCATTCAAGCATTATTTAAAAATAAATAAATAAATATTTTTAAAAAAAAAACAGATCTACCTATATTTTGAAAACTTTACAAAAAAACCCTCCTTCTGGAATATTAGCCAAATTTTAATTTCTCTCTGACCCCAGAAATAATTTTGTTACATTATATTTTGACACTCAAAGACTACATATAAAAAAAGAATGAGAAGGAATAATGATAGAGTATGAGGAGACAAGTAAATTATGAAAAGAAATAACCACAATATCCTACACATACATGCGCACGTACACACACATAAGCACACATATGCATACACACACACACATATACATATACATAAAAAGAAGAAAAATCAACTTAACACCAATGCAAATGCACACAGATCATTTTTTTAACTTAATATAAAAATAACAAAAATGAGAAATTTGACAGATATTTGCTGATATCTCCAGACAAGTGGACCGAACGATTAAACAAAGGTTCATCTATAAAAACGAATATATATATATATATATATATATATATATATATATATATATATATATATATATATATATCACTTGAGTTCACCACAAATAAGTCAGAAAAGCCACTAGGACACAAAGGGTTATTGGGTGTGGAAAAATTAGAAAACAGAAACATTACTCGGAAGCTAGAACAATCAGGAGGCCATAAATAGCAATTGACATTGCATTTAAACTTTTGAAGATTAAAGTTGACTGAAAACCTGGAGCTGAGAGAGAAACCACAAGTGAGAAGTGCAAAAACAGAAACTGTTAGCATAGAACTTATGGTCACATCTAGCTGACTCAACTGTAAGTTGATGAGAACTCATCACCAGTACTGCACTTAAATTCATAAAGTCTTGGTACCATAGTGAAGAGCTCATCCAAACATTTACCATGAAAGTATTTATAGAAAAGGCACAGGGTGGTAACTTTACGGAAGTGGGAAAGTGACTGAAGCCAAGATGTCAGATCAGAGCCATTAATATTGCTGATTCTTATTTGGATTTTATCAAGTATCTTTAAATATATAACAGGAGCACCGAACCATATCTAGCAGCAACATTCTAAGCATAAATGGTCGACTTATAGATATGTAAGATAGATTCTAGAGGAAAAGAAATTGTATAGCACAACACAGTGAACCAACTTTCCTAGCAGCTGACCTAGCAATGGATTCAATATAGTCTTTCCACTTCATGTCAGCCGAGGACGTGGTAGCCCGAGAAGGAGCAACAAGTCACTCTCCTGGAGGTTTGCATCAGTTATGCTGATGGAAAGCAGAAAGGGATTTCTCAGAGGATTACTAGAGAGCCGTTTTGTCTTGGAGGCATTAAAATTAAGCCATTCTTTGCCCCAGTTAACAACAGACTGAAAGTCATCTTGACATTAGCTGCCAATTTGATCTTGTCAAACTGATCAGACATATTATTAAGACTGGAGTATAAATTTTAAAATAAGTTATTCCAAAATTCGCTTGAAGATGAAACAGAACTAATGCTTTTAATATAATTATATAATTAAATTTGAAGTTTTTAGCTTCAGTTTTTGAAACATGGTTATTACTGTGTAGCAAAAAAAAACATATTTTAATCAGTTAATTTATAATATTTATGCCCTGTAAATTTAGATTGAGCACTGTTTTGTAAAAATAAAAATAAAAAATATCAATAATAACACCGGATTATACATCTTACTGTTTTTTCTTTTTATTTATATATATATATATATATATAAGGAAATACTGAAAATTTCTTAGACCAACCAAGAAGTCTTTACCAAATAATAACAGGTTTGGTTATTTGGTCAGATTTTGAGAAGTGAGTTCTGAGAATTTAATCAGCTCTCTCTATGTGTGTGTGTGTGTGTGTGTGTGTGTGTGTGTGTGTGTGTGTGTGTGTGTGTGTGTGAGTGCGCGCGCACTAATGACTTTCCAGCAACTCATGTTCCTGCAATTCTTTTAATCCAGACAAAATCAAAAGCAGGGAGCTGAATTTCACGATTGCCAGGCTAATTCACTAAGAGGACTACAAATGATGTTGTATGTAATAATATAAATATAAGCTTTTACCAATCAATGATACTGTACAGATATAAGAGTAGCATAATTAGTTGGTCAGAGGTGCAATATTAAAATGATACAGTTCTAGAATCAAGGGTTCCCAAATATTGGTGGTGTAACCATACCTGCATCCTCTCTGTCCAGTCTGATGGGTTTATTTACATCTGTAAATGTACAACACAACCCTCCACCATGCTTCCCACTGACTGGCCAATGATTACCCCACATTACATTTTAATTATCAATCTTGTCAGTGTGCACCAAATGCTGGCAAAAGACATACTGCATGCACACAAGGTAACACAACGAAAAACAAATGCCACATCAAGAAATAAGAACATGAACTCTGCTTTCTATATTATATGTAGACATTTTATTCAGGGCTTCACCTGCTCATCCAAGTGGATAGGTAGGTGACACTCAGGACAACTTCTGCTACGTCAGCCTTTCCCCCAACCAAATCTTCACCCATATTGACGTATGACTATCAATGACAGACAAGTCAATCTCCTGCAAATGGCAGACCAGCACCCCGACACACCATATTTCCGGTTTTGTTGTTACTTGATCTCCAAAAAACCCTCATCCATTCATTTACTTCTGATTCTCCTTTTTGGTCAAAGTGGATCCCATTTAGAAAACTAGACTTCAAAAAGCACCATCTGTTGACTATTAAACAGAAACACTCAAGATCAAGAGAAAATGACATCTTTTTCCTCCATGGGTGCCCATAGTATCAGACAACTTGGCATTCATGATTGAATTATACCCTGCTGCCGTCAAGTGATGGCCTAGTGGATGTGTCACCTTCCACTTATTTCTTGGTTGGAGATTCAAATCTGCTCTTCGGCGGAGCCTCGCCCGGGTTCCTCTCTGCCCGAAGGCAAAGAGTTCAACTGAATAGCTGGAACAGGTCGCAGCTAGCGATATCTAGCTACCCCCCACCCACGAGGGTTGCATGTGGCACAAGGCCGGGTTTAATGTGGGTTTTCCGAGCCCGTAGGCTTGGCCAAAAATATTCCCTATTTGAATCCGTATAAACGGGTTCAGGGACAGTCTACCTCCCTGAACGAGACTCTGCCCTTCGGCGGAGCCTCATCCGGGTTCCTCTCTGCTCAGAGGCAGAGAGTTCAACCGTCTTGCTGAAACAGGTCGCAGCAAGCCTCTGTAGTCCTTTGACTTACAGATACTTATAGGTAGTTTCTACCTATACTGTAGTCACTCATAGGGGTGACAGGTTATTCCATTACAACACAGGGATGAATAAAAATGGGTAATCTCATTTATATATGAGTTTGAAAGCACT
Source organism: Acanthosepion esculentum (assembly GCA_964036315.1). Classification (NCBI taxonomy): domain Eukaryota; kingdom Metazoa; phylum Mollusca; class Cephalopoda; order Sepiida; family Sepiidae; genus Acanthosepion; species Acanthosepion esculentum. The sequence continues at coordinate 4,719,666 of OZ038506.1, forward strand.
TGGTTCAGGGATCAGTAAATATTGCTCATTTATAATTAGGTACCTCCAAAGATTCACTAAAAATGAGCATACATGACGAAAAAATGTCCCAAACTTAATAAAAAGAAAGTTTTACTATCAACATTTTTGTTATTATTAAGAGGAAAGACCAAAGGAGTTTTTTAATTATTACAGTTTTTTAATCCTTTTTAGAACCTTTGAAATTTTAGTTAAAAATTTTGTTTTTTGTTTCAGCAGGTGACCATAAATTAGTATGAGAAATTTTAGTGTCTTTTTGTGATGCAAAACACACTGATTTGAAAATTCTTCCAAACATCAGAAAATTGTCAGATTTTAATGAAACTTTCTGAACTTATTTCCAAATGAACAAAATTATTTTTTAAATGTTTCTTTTTTTAAAAAAATCTTTGTAAAAATATCTTTTTTTTTTTACATCTGCTAACATCCTCTTGTTTAATTTTATGAAATTTCAAGAAAATCTTTTTTATAGCACTTAAAAAAATAATGATTTGAATTGTGCTAACCCTTGGAGAATTTAAATCCTTATTTTTTTGGTCAAATAAGATCCATAGTTAAAAAGAATTTGCTCTAAATCATAAAATGAAAAGCAATAAAACTAAATTTAATTCTAAAAGTTTTCAATTGCTTTTATGTACAAATGGGCTCTATAAAAAAGTTTCTGATGAATAATGAATTTTTACAAGACTTGTTTTCATTCTTTTTAAACTTTAATTAGAACAACCAATTTGAAGTCCTGACTTCCTCAGTTGATAAGGCTGAGTGCTTTGTTCATAAATTCTCATCCAATTCAACGCTCGACTCGTCTGGTGTACCCACATCCAATTTCCCTCTGAGAACTGATGCTCTGTTGAGGGAGTTGCACATTACCCTATCGTTAGTATTGGGCATCATCTCTAAATTAGACTCCCATAAGACTACCAGTGGGGACGTGATACCAGCCATTGTCCTGAAGAAATGTGCTCCTGAACTGGCTCCTGTCCTCTCCAAACTATACAACTACTGCCTCAACAACTCCTGCTTTCCATCCTGTTGTACCTGTCTTTAAGAACTCTGGCAACCCTTCTGAACCATCAACTACCATCCTATCAGTCTCCTACGACTCTTCAGCAAAATCTTTGAAGCTTTAATCAATGCCAAAGTGATTAAGAACCTTACATCCTATGATCTGCTCTCTGACAAGCAATATGGTTTCCACTTTGCCCAATCTACAGCTGATGTGCTCACAGCCATAACTGAATTTGTTTACCAAGCACTCCACAATAATGGAGAAGCTTGTGCCATGGCTCTAGATATCTCTAAAGCATTTGATATGCCAGCCTCCTTCATAAGCTTCAGGGATACAGTATTTCAGGATGACTATTTAACTTAATACAATCATTCCTGTCAAACCGTGTAATGAAGGTCATCTTTAATGGATTCTCCTCCAGTTCCTTTCTCACAAACACAGGTGTTCCCCAAGGCTCTACCCTGGGCCCTACTCTGTTCCTTATCTTCATTAACGATCTTCCCAATGTCATCAGTTCCCAAGTAGGCATCTATGCAGACGACACTACTATTTACTCCTGCCTCAAAAGCAAATCTAGTGTCGCCGACAAAACTAACCTGGCCATTGGTCTCGAAAAGGACCTCCAATCAGTTGTTGACTGGGGCAAGTAATGGATGGTTAACTTTAATGCTTCAAAAACAAAACTGCTCTCTATTACCCACCACAGAGAACCCTCCCTGCCTCCCATTAGAATGTCTGATGCTCAACTCCACGAGAGACGGATATGCAATGTGGTTGGCTCTGATCTGGATCTCGTTTACAGTCGCTCTCTCACAGCTGTGCCATCGCCTCCTTCTGTCTTTTCTACAAATATTTCATGGTAACTGTTCCAACTAGCTATTTTCACTAGTTCACAAACTGCATGAATTTAAATGCATCACAATTCCACCCTTTCACTGTCAAAACAGTTAAATGCAGCTGTCTCTTCTACTCCAATAGCTTCATGTCTTTCACTTCCCATCTGTGAAACTCCCTTCCTCTTATTTGTTTCCCTGATAGCTATAATCTCCAACTATTCAAATGCAATGTCAATCGAAATCTCCAGATGCCTTGATCTATCCCTCATCCTTCACTTCATTCTTTCCTCTTTCATGCCTCTTTACTCTTGCTCCCACTCTCTGTAACCCCATGTGGCACTCCTGCCTTGTTTCAGGTGAAAAGCTTAAAAAAAAAAATTATAAAGTTTTAAATCTTTTAAAATTCTGCATTAATTTTTAGCAGTTAAATGATATTTTTATTTAAAAAAATTATATTTACTAATTGTAAAGGGCAAAGCTTACCAAAATTCAAAAACACTGTATATTTTAAAAAGAATTTTGAATTTATCTTATGAGTGTATAAACACATTGATTTTTGTAAATATAGAATTCAAATGGGACATGATCAGAAAATAAGAGTAGTAATTATAGTAAAGTTTAAATTTATTGGTAATTTTCTAACATTTCCTCAAACAGCATCTTCATAAAAAGCCAAAGTATCTAAAATTTAATAAAATATTAGATTGCTGAGAATATTTTCTTAAATTTTTAAAATTACTGGGTAGTTAAAAAAATTGTATAAAAAAGGTTCACATTATATTCATCAAATAATTGTTACAGTTATGTTCATCTTACAAGAAATTCCCGAACATAAGTTTAGCAACAAAGTTGTCAACACCTCATAAAAACATCAACCTCTGTGTTAATAATGCCTTTCTGTGATATTTTAAACTAATAGTAGGTAATATTTGTTTCAAATCAATTTAGTAAAACTTTAAATCAGCTTGTCTTCTGCAAATAAAGTTTCAGAAAAGTATATTTTATTTTTGAAAACTTTTTAATAAAAAGAATTGTTGTGTTGACAGATTTGTCAATATGGACGATTTTAGCATTTTTTTAACAGATAATAAAGAAAAACTCATTCCAATCAATTTGAAATACAGCAAAGTATTTTACTTATTGGAAACATTAAATTTAATCTATTACCTTGAAATTAAAACCAAAATAAAACCTGGCCATTATTGATGTGACTCTCGCTTGCTACAAATGTCTACAACTGCATCTATGTGTTTCCTTTATATAGGCTATAAGAGAAGCCGGACAGAAGATAGGGAGCAAAGAGCAGAGAGAGAAAGACTTTGAATACACATGCTAACCATAGAGGCTACACAAGAGCATGGCTGACTGCCCATCTGACTATTAGGCTGTGAAAACAACCTTCTGTAAACACAGAAAGAGAATGGACTCTACTATCGACATGACAAGCCCAAACCAATAGTCAACAAGCAGTCAGCCAGTTTAAGCATACTCCTTTTTCACACTCTTATTTCAAACCTCATACACCATACATTCAAACACTACACTATACAACTTACCAGAGACATTGTCATATCTTGTAAATGAAAATAAATCTTTGGTTATTTCTCCAAAGCAGTGTCTAATTTGTTTCTTTACTCCAACAAACTTCTACTTCAGATCAATATAAATCTTATAAGTGAACACGTGTTTTTACAATGCTTTTTAACACTAGATGTTTCTGAAAAGAGGGTAGTTTTCTTCTATGTGCCATATCCCTTCACAACATAGACGATCATGGCTCTCCACAACTTCCTATCATTTGTAGCTATTAGCAATGTTTGTCTTTTTGCTATCTCTCCTAATCCCTGTTCTGACAACCATTTACACAAGCTTGTTAGAGAGGTTATTTGCTGCTTTCCTCTATCCTGCTTGCCTTTAATATGTCCTGTGAGTGTCAAATTTTCTAAGCCCTCTTTTCTCATTATGTGCCTTATAAATTTTAACTGTCTTCTTCTGATTCTAAGTGTAAGTTTCCTGTGAGAGGGTGATATCTCTATTTTAAAACTCTTAAAAATTTATTTGCCAATGTTGTTAACATTATAATTGCTTACCACCAGGCCTTATCAGCAGACCCGAGTACTTTCTTCTTCATAGCTAAGAACAGCTGGTTTGAGACTTACCTCTCCATCCAAAATCTGGGTGGACGCATCAGCACCAGATTTGGCTGGCACGAATAAAGGTGATGGTGGTCGATCGAGGAAACCATCTGTCTGACAATCCACATCAGCTTCTTCAATACGATCTGCCAGTTCTTCTAAGTAGAATTCAGTCTGCACATCGATGTGCTTCCGGCCAGCCACAGGTTCGGGCGTTAAGGACTGGAAATGTTCCTTGGCACGTCGTCGAGCTATTGCTCGCCTTTTGGACTCCTGTTGGCGCTGAATTTCCACGGGGTCTGGCTGAGCACGCTAGATCATGGGAAATCAGATAGATACACATACAGGGACAATCGAAGAGAGATACGAAAAGTCTGAGAAAGTAAATGAATAAATCAAAATAAACTGAGATAGACATACATGAACAGACTCAAATGGACACTGTACATACATATATATACACATATATAGAGAGACACATACATACATATATATATATAATTTATCCTCTGAAAAGAAAAACTTTATTAGATCGCACGAGAAATTATATAAAAAACTAAATAAAAGCACCTTGTCAGTCGTTTTTAATGAAATGTGCTTGAAAGAAGGATTGCTGCCTAAATACACAAATATATATATATATATATATATATAAATCGTCAGGCCTGACGATTGCATCTAGCATGAAACAGCCTGTTGCCTCTAAGTTTTGACTTTAATGTTCACTTTTATATTTACACACGCTCTATCTCTGATACTGAGCACTTTATCCCATAAATATAGCACACCTTAAGACTACATTTCTTCATATATATATATATATATATATATATATATTTGTATGGGGGAAAGATGTATGACAAAGTGGATTTGGACTACATCAGACTATATTTGTTTCCATTGGTGTGACTATATATGCACACAAACAAGAAATGCTGAGAATTCTAAATTTTCAATTACATTTCATTTTTTTTAATGTGTTTTGGGTATATAATCCAGCTGATTTGATTTAGATTCTTTTTGTTTCCATCACTGTTGTTATTAAACATTCTCGCACACTGTGATAATAGAATATATGCCAGGAATGGTGAAATGTTGTAAGAGTCTGGGCATAAATTTACTGTGGATGATCAAGTAATCAAAGACGACCTTTAAACATTTTTGTCTTAATGAATTGTTTTCTCCTTTAACTGCAGTATCATTTTTTATGTCAAAATCATGATCAGTCTCATTATGCTGAACAACTAATGCATTTAATGCTTGTTCTGAAAAATGTCCCTTTTATGTTCATATAATCTTTTCTTTAAATTCCTTGAGGTTTCTCCTATGTATTTGTGTGACAATTCTGACATATGATAGAGTAAATTCCGCCTTCAAATTTTATCTTACTGTTCTGTATTGAATAAATCTTTTGCTGTTTTAGATGTAGTTGTAACAAATTTTATGTTGAGTTTAGATAAATTCTTTTCAATTGTAGCTGTGATAGAGTTAGTTGGTAGGATAATATATTTTTTTGATTCATTTGGTTTGTCAAGAGGGGGTCATTTTTCTATTTTAGAATATTTTATAAGATTTCGTTTCACATTGAATATAAAATAGTTAGAGTATTGAAAAAGTTTTTTCAATTTATTTCTCCTCTTCATGTAAATATCGAGGGCTGCATATTCTGAGTGCTCTTAAGTAGAATCCGATGATTGTTCCGTATTTTATTCTGTTGTTGCAAATAGAAATTTATTAGATCATTTTTATTGGTTTATTTTCAATGGACACTAAGTTTTATGCTACTGTTAATGTGGTATAGCATGATATCTAGGTAAAGTATTGTTTCCTTCCATTTCATATGTAAATCCTATTGTATATTCAACTTTGTTTGGTTTATCTACAATATCAGGTAAATCAGTATCACAGGCATATATTAATAGAGTATTATCTATATATCAGAAGTATGTTGATTGTTTGGATAAAATATTTTGGAAGGGACCAGATTTGAGACATTCTAAGAAAATAAATGCCATCACTCCACAAATAAAAGATTTTTTCCACTTTGCCATACATCTTTCCCCAAAATTGTTCTTGATATATATATATATATATGTGTGTGTGTGTAAGTTCCATTAAAAACACATGACAAGGTGCTGTGGTTGATTTTTTTATATACTTTCTCATGCGTTTGTATAATATTTTACATTATTTCTGACCATAGCCCAATTAGGTCTCATTTAAATATACATGGAGACCAACCAAACTTTATTCATAACAGACTCATTGTTAATACAAATATAATAGCATCATCCACATGTAAAAAAAGGCTAAAAATAATGGAAGCATTGTTAATAAAAAAGGAAAAGCCAATACTCAATAATATCAACTATGAACACAGCCATAATGAGCTGACCATGTTTGCAAAATAAAACATTCCTATAACTCTAGATACTTTATGAATACATGAAAAATTATATAAAAAAAAAATTGACCACAGAACCTAGTCAGTCATTTTCAATGAAACTTGCATGAAAGAGGGATTGCTTCCTAAATACACAATATATATATATATATATATATATATATATATATATATATATATATATATATATATATATGTATATATATACATGCATAGTGGGCACTAATGGTAATAAAGCAGCAGTCAATGTAAAATAACAAAGCTAAATAAATGAATAAAAAGTTCAAAGTCTCCAAGTTTTGCAGAAATAACTCCGCTCTTCAAGGGATAAGATAAATTAATTGAATTATTACATTAAAAAAATCATTTTTGATGTCAGCTGAATTTTAAATTTGCTCTATCTGAGAGCAGTTATAACTGTAATTTTATGTAAACAATCTCTGTTGTTTTTTTTTGTGTGTGTGTGTGTGTGTGGGTGGGTGTGTGTGTGTGTGTTAGTAAATATGGGTGCATGGATGAGTGGTTAGAACATTCGCATTCTAATCAAGAGACCCAGGTTCAAATCTGACCAAAGTCAATTTCTTAGGGAGGGACCCTGTAGCAAAGTCGAAAAACAGATCCTTTTTCCCGCCGAAGCTCCCTGAAACCCCAAAGTCGATAAAAACAACCGCATGACTCAATTCAGGTCAGTCAGTCATTTCGTGAGATGCTACCAAACTCCACGCGTGTCAATTCACCGACTCAACATCACTTCAAAATTCTCAACAAACTCAACACAGCACTCACTCGACCATTGTCCGCGTGGTCATCAACATCTACAACTGACTTAAAATGTGAACGTTTTCACTACACAAAAAGTAATTGTACAATTCATCAATTTAGCCTCTCAGTTAAAGGCAAACAGCTCTTCACAACTTAAATTCTAACTAACAAGTAACACACGCATACACGCTAGTATTTGAACGAACACATTTGAGATTTTTCTTTACAGAAACCAAATTATTTTAATTTTTTCTAACAAATCAAAACCATTAACTTTTATTGACCAAATTTCTGCATGAACATTCTTCATAACCTTGTCTCAATTGCCACAAGCAAAACAAACATTCTGTTATCCTTGCATGTACATATATTGTATATAAAAATCTCTTTATTGTTGCATCTCTAACCACTGTGTTTTTAGTAATTTCTTGCAATGCAAATTGTCCTTATATTCTTTAGCTGATCTACGTGTTGTGAGATAATGCATAATAAGCACACATAATCTTTGCCTACATAAAAATTACCTTGTGATATATTTCCACTCAGCTGCAACCCGCAACAATATAACTAATTCTATTGGTTAAAAAAGATTCCCATACATTTCCTACGTAACAGCACTGTGATCAACCAAATTCTGTGCAAAAAGTGGATCACAGAGTTAAAATCTTACCTTACTATTTCTCTGTCTCCTCATTGGTCAATTAATCCTAATATCGTGTTCTCACCTACGTCCATGCAGTTGACCTGCTCAACTTGGCAACAATGCCTACACGTTATTCAAAAGTCAAAACCATTTTTCCGCCAAAATCAGAAATGCTCTCTGGAGCTAATTATGTGGCCACATTGGTTATAAATACGTAGTAAATCTTCATTCTTCCTCTTTTTGCCTTTCTCACACCACAACAATGTAGTAGTCAGTGAAGAAGAAGCTGCGACTGTTCTTTAATGGCAGACGCTATGACACACACGCGCGTGCACATGTACGTACGAACATTGAAGATCTCTGAACTAATCTCATTCACTCACAGAAATGTATTCAACTTCTAACAGAGAGATTTTCTTCAGCACTCAACAAGTCTGAACATTTCTTCATTGAGACTGAACTTTATTTCATAAACTGAAATCTTCCCTGAAGTCCAGATAAAAAAATATTTTTTCCTTCGTCTTATCTAATTCATTTAACAGTTAAGGGGAAATAACTCCTGCTGTTTATTACAACTCTCACTATAAAAAAATCACCCACTTTGATTGCTTTTCTATTTGACAGTGAAATGAAGATTGTTTGTTATAAAATAGTTTTTGTGTTGCTTCTATTATTTCATATTTTGTGGTATTTTGTGTAAATAGAAATTCGAGAGCTCACTTCAATAAGTTGGCCTCAACACTACAACGCAGACTTTATTATTAATAATTTAACTGGTTTATTTTTCATCTTAATATTGCTTTTATTATTTTCTTGTTGCAAATTCTCCAACCGTTAAATTAACTAAATCGATTAAAAGTAAAGAACACACCCTAAGCGTGATTTTTACATAACAGTTGTAGAAATTTTAAAATTACCTGAGCACCCTGCGTCATCAAAGAAATTCAAACAACTATTAAGCCATTGATACTCTGCCAATATTCTTCGGTTACCAATATTTTCTGCGTCACTAACTTATATTTAATCATTATTATAAATGAAATTTTGACGCATTTGCTTAAGTATAACCAGTTACTTCAAGAGCTCTTTTTTAGTTTTATTCCAATGCGATTGGAAGCCAACGAAATGTTGTAAGGGAGATAACTCCTGCTTTACTCACAGCTGGTAAAGTGGACGATGCATAGGTGTTGCCGCGTACTACTCGCCGGTCATACATTATGTTACCGAAACCCCGAGTCTCCTCTCTAGTTGAAAAAAAGAAAAAGAAAAGAAAAACAATTTAACAAAAACACTATCTAGATGGTAGTATACGGTCTACCGCATTGTTTAATGTCGTGGCCACACTTTCAAAATTGATTTTTAAAGGAAATAAAATTTAAAGTAAAACTTTATTTATTACATATTTTTACGACTATTTATTAAAAACATTTATAACAAAACTAAAATCGTTAAAAAAAAAAGTAATTTAAAATATTAAAGCTTGTAAAAACAGTTTATACATCTTGTAAAAAAAATCGACTTTTTTTCTTAGCATGTTTTCCAGTAAAATTGTAAAAGTAACGTGAACCAATCTGTTCAATTCAGTTTTCCCTGTTAAATATCATGGTAGTGTCCAGTGGAATCTCCGAATTTAATGACGCAGGTAATAATGGCACCAGTAAAAATGGCACAAGTGGGAAAATAGCAAAAAATCTCCGTCTGATTGTTAGTAGTTGATCTTATAATCTGTTTTGTATACACGTATCCTTGGAAGAAAATTTTCTTTTTTCTTTTATTACTTAAAATGATATCCATCATGGGGTTGTGGTAGAAAAGCCAATGAGATCAATGGTGAGTATTTGAGTAACTTGACGGTTGCCTGAAAACTAAATCAGAAGTAAATAAATAGACAACAACTGTTCCCTGATAAGAAATTTAACTTTAAACAGCTACTGGCGTTTCATTTTAAGCTTTTTAAAGAGTCTGTTGTTCACTTGGGCCATTTTTGCCTATTTTTTCACTTGTGCCATTAATACCTGTGCCATTATTACCGTTCACCAGAATCTCCATAAGGAAGAATTTCACTCAATTGCAACTTGCAATTCGCTTTCCCCACTCAATTCTGTATAATGAAAAAACACTCCCCCACCACCACCTTAATATACTTGTCATGGATGCTTAAAAGCTGGTCGAAATTCACCTTTTTGGTTATGCTTCCTTTTTTTTTCTTCAACAACAATGTAGCATTATATGTAAATGAAATACTGCTATAAAAGTACTCTACTTTATAACAATATGGCATCGTTGATAGCATCTCTCACTGTGTCGGATGAACCAGAGCATGTAGAAACTTGGATTAGATATTTCACAGCATTGGCTTGGGTAAAGTAACTGAACGACAAGAAAACCTCCAGAGCGGGGAATGAAATTACTGATCTATTTTTGGCTTCAGCAGGATATGCAGCTATAAAGGAAATATCCATCATAGTGTACTCCAAAATACAAGAAGACTTAAAATATGAGGACATTTCAATCAGTATAAAAAGAAACATGTGACAAAAACAAAGCTAGTTATTGCAAAGAACAAAATATTTGGAAAATAGACAGAACCCAAATGAAACCATAATGCAATATTTACAGATTGAAAGAAGCATCGAGATTTTGTGAATTTGAAAACTGGGTTCGAGAGAAATGTCTATAGAAGATGAATTGATCCTTCTAAAACAAATTCAAGCCATATATGATGTTACATGCAAATATAAGATCCTAGAATGGCTACAAGGAAATGATATGAATTTAGAATCAAGTGTAGAATTCTTGCAGCAATTAGAATTAATTAATGAATTTAATCATTCTAAAAACAATGTGGAAGCATACAACACAACTGAAATCCTAACTAAGTGTAAGTATTGCAACAAGGAACATGAAAGAAACAAAAACAAATATCTAGCCCTAGGAACGTTATGTTTAAACTGTAAAAGAAAGATTTCCAATCTGTGGGCAGATAGAAAAAAAGAATAGAAAGGGTAGAAAAAATAAAACCCTTGAACTGAAAATACAGAAGGATATTCAATAAGAACATCAGTAAAAAGTAGAGACAGTAAAATTGAATGGCATAAGTTTTCTCATGCAGGCTGACATGTTACTTTGATCCCAAGGAAAAATGGGTAAATCCAAATTAAGAAAAAATTATCTTAATTTAAAACAATTTAATGGATCTGCCATCAAAACTAGGCTCCTTTGAAGGAATTTTCAAGACAAAAAAAACTTTTTGAGATTATTCCCATCACTGTTGTAGAATGCCCAAAAAACCATGGACTCGTGGGAATAAACATTTTAAAAGTGGATATGGCAAAATTAATAAACTGTATAAAGTCAAAAGAACCTGACCTAGCACTATGTAAAGGCTATAAAGCAAGTATTCATCTAAAAGAAAATAATCACCCTGCCTATTTTGAATCTCAAAAATACCTATTCATCTTCTACCTCTGGTTGTTGCAAAACTAAAGAAAATGGCAGAACAAGGCATATTGGAGAAAGTTAGCCAAGGTGGCAGCAGTTGGGCTTCACCAATTGTTGAGATGCAAATAGATTTGATTATAAATTATAGCAATCAACTTGATTGCAATGTCAAATTAGAACTGTAAACATATCCTGTTCACTTAGCTCAATAATCTGATCTATACAAATATTAACTATGTTTTGTTTAATACAGTCAAATAGAGACAACTTAGAATAAAAAATTGTTTTACCCGAAGCTTCCAAGCTGTAGAAATGAGATGCCTGCTTTAAAAATCAACATTCAATATGTTTTTTTTTATTATCTGGGTTTGAAAACGGACCCCTGTTGATAATGGGAAATGATCCCGACCCCAGTTCGTTGAAACATTGATTTGTCTACTCACTCTGGATTTTGAAATTCTGCATTACGATATTTCCTCCGATGGGCAACTACTCGGGGTTGACTGGAGAAGGAGTAAGGAGGGCCATCAGCAGGTGCTGCCCTTTCTTGTATGACGGCCATCTTCTGCACTTACTACAACACAAGAAAATTGGCAGATTAGGGTTCATTTTGAAAATCATGAATAGTGTTTGATGAGGTTACATTATTTAATACAATGTCAGTGGATACTCATATTTGAGTAGACACTGCATTTATTTTTTTAAACAGTACGAGAGTCGACTGAAAAGTTCATATGCTGACCAAGATACTTTCATGGAATATGACCAAAGAAGAATTATTTTTCACATGGTCCCCCTTGTGGTTCACACACTTCTTCCATAGGTGTTGCAGTATTTGGATCCCATTAGTGAAGAAGACAATTCATCCTGTTGGACAAAGAATTAACAACAACAGATATGAGATCATCATCATTGTAATAATGTTTCCTAGCCAACTGTTTGGGGAACAGATAATAGTCAGACGGGTCCAAATCAGGAGAATAGAGAGGGTGATGAACAAAGTTCAAAACTACAATCATGCACAGCAACCATTGAAACCAAGTATTTGTGTGCTGGAGCATTGTCCTAATAAAACAAGAGCCCTTTCGTCAGTTTTTCTAGACATTTGGTCTTGATAGTCTTTCGTAACTGCCTCAGCAAGTTGGCATAGTATTCTCCATTGATGGTGTGGCCCTTTTGATGATAGTCAATAAACACAATGCCTTTTACATCCCCCAAAACTTCTTTGTAGCAGGTGAGGAGGAGTGTTTTCACTGCATGGATTGTCTCTGACTCAAAGTGATGGACCCAACGCTCGCCATGGGTTAGGAAACGTTCAAGGAAACCAGCTGGATCTGCCTCAATGTCAGATTTGCCTGTGATGTGATCAGCCTTGTGAACTTTTAAACAGGTGTCAGAAGACGTGGTACCCACCGAGCAGAAACCTTCGTCATGCCAAGTTCATTGTGCAGAATATTCTCAACTCCCTCACGGGATATGCTAATAGCATTGACTATTTGATTTATAGTCAATCGCCTGTCATCCATCACCATGAGGTGGACACGATCAATGTTTTCCTCAGTGGTGGCAGTTGCAGGACGTCCAGGCCGTGGGGAATCTTCAAGTCTCATCCTGGGTTAGGAAACGTTCAAGAAAACCAGCTGGATCTGCCTCAAACAATGTCAGATTTGCCTGTGATATGATCAGCCTGGTACGCTTTTGATCAGGTGCCAGAAGACGTGGTACCCACCGTGCAGAAACCTTCGTCATGCCAAATTCATTGTGCAGAATATTCTCAACTCCCTCACGGGATATGCTAATAGCATTGGCTATTTGATTTATAGTCAATCGCCTGTCATCCATCACCATCATCGGTGGTGGCATTTGTAGGACATCCAAACATTGAGTCATCTTAAAGACTCCTCCTTCCCCACCTAAATTCAGCTGCCCACTTTTGCACTGTTGATAAAGCTGGAGCGTCATCCCCTAATGTAGCAACCATGTCCGCATCAATGTCCTTGGGGGGAAAAATCCTCTTTCTCTAGGTACTTGAAAACATGATGCCAAATTTTGTTCATTTTCAAGAGAAGTAACTACTAGTTACTGTTAATGTCTTCTTTGAACAGTCAGATGTCAGATTACCTGGAAAGAAACAATACAGTTAGTAATAAGAAGAGTTGAAATGAATGCATGCATGATTTCACAGCTATAACATCACTCCTTCATAGTCAGCCTATGAACTTTTCAGCCCACCCTTGTACCTGGAAAGAAACAATGCAGTCATTAATAAGAAGAGTTTAAATTAATGCATACATGATATAACATCACTCCTTCATAGTCAGCCTATGAAGTTTTCATTCCACCCTTGTATATTTATTTATTTTCATCTACCGGCCTGAATAATTGAGCATCTGGGAAGGATTTGCGCTTATAAAACAGTATTCAACTTTGCTTGATTGGCAACACCCTACATGGCCAAGTCAGTCTAAAACACATCAGATCAAATGACAGTTTCTCCTGAAAAGGATGACTCAGGTTCAAAACCTGCTGGATGCCACATATTTTTCTTTAATATGATTTGTTAAATATTTAGCCTTGTAGGCATAAATAAATAAATATAATGTTTAAAAACTTAGAAGTAGTGTCTACTCAATTACTAGTATCCACTAAAAATAACGTTTATAGCAATAAAATACACACACACACACACATATCTAGCTATTTATAAATATATACAGTCTTGGTGCATGAGAATGACGCCATCCTCTTTAGTCAACTGAATAGCAATTGGCTACTACCACAGCCTCTGTTGTGAGCTAAGCAGTAACTGACTATCCTCACCAACAGGCTGTCAAATTCTCAAGAGGATCTTAAGCTATCAGTCTATGCTAGATAGGAATGAAGGAAAGAGTGAAGGAAATAACAGACAGATATGCACAGATTGGCTTAGATAGATAGATAGATAGATAGATAGATAGATAGATAGATAGATAGATAGATAGATAGATAAAGACACTGAATGTTTTCTGTATGATTGTGTATTTATGCAGTGGCTTCCTTGCATCCCTGTGAATTCCTACAGAAGTCATCGTCCTAGATTCATTTAGATTATTCTGGACCCTGTGATTGCAAACTGTTCCTGATCATTGTAGATGTGTACTCCAAATGGTTAGATGTATATCCTATGAATATTGTAGCATCAAACAAAGGAATTACTTTCCTGAACAACATGTGACAGATAATGTTGTAGCATCTGTACCAAATATAGCGTTGGGTCGATTCACTAAATGTAGCGGGAACACCAAATATATAGGTACTACTACTATTTATATTAACGATTCTTCCACGTACAGGATTCAAGAAATAATAACAACTCCAATTTGTTAACCAACAAATATATATTGAATAAAACAGAAGAAGAAGCATGAAATAAAATCGTATTCACAATGTAGATTAAAGAGAAGAAAATTCTTTCCCTTTTGACTGAAAATTGATTGCAATCAACTGTTTGAAGATAGTTCTCTTGTGAGATAAATGTTCCGATATAATTGTTAGAACAAAGTTTGCATGTGAAGAATGAATACCACCAAGAATACAATTGCTTGAAATGTGTTGTGAATAAACTGGTTTGAATCAACAAAGTTCTGGTTGATTGTGGTTGGTGAAGGTTACAGAGAGAAAATGTAAGTTTGTGGTTACGAAATTCTGTGTCTGTGTGTGCATTAGAGTGTGATGAGCAAGATCATGGATTTGTGTTGACGGCTGGGATCTTACTCGATCTTACTGATGACTTGCAAAAAGTCGGCCTATTTAAAGAAAAGAGGTAGGCTCCCACAGAACCGCGGAAAAACTTGATCTTACATTAAAAATATGTGATTGGTTAAAAATTAACCAATCACAACACACGTACTAAACAGAATAGGTAAGTATGCTCAGAACCAAAAGATTCAAAGGAAAGACTGTGATGGCTAAATTGTCCTATACAAAGGTAGTAGTAATTTATTAGCCAATCACAGGCGAATAGTGTATGTGGGTGTGAAAAACATAGCAATCGCTATAATGTCACCTGATTCACCAGTTCAGATTTTGAGATATTCATGACAAATAATGGCATATACAATAGTTTATTACAACCCTACAAATAACACAATACACTTAAAATGTTCTAACTGAAAGAATAAACAATTTCTTGTTCAATCATACCAGCTGTTTCTAGGCAATGTTTAATGAAGTTTAATTAAATAAAAATGTCTACCCAAGGAGATAAATCTAGGTCTGTAAACTGCTAATTACAAACTTATTCTTTTAGCCACTCAGCACTCCTCTCCATTAGCCATAGTGGCATGCCAGTGACGATATTTAATAATAATTAATATTAACCTTAATTATAATTATCTTTTTCTTTTCTTTTTCTTTTTTGTTTTTTGCAAATAACTATATAATATAAATTCTGTGATTATGAAATGACCTGAG
This sequence comes from Acanthosepion esculentum, assembly GCA_964036315.1. Taxonomy (NCBI): domain Eukaryota; kingdom Metazoa; phylum Mollusca; class Cephalopoda; order Sepiida; family Sepiidae; genus Acanthosepion; species Acanthosepion esculentum. The sequence continues at coordinate 4,735,366 of OZ038506.1, forward strand.
CATAGGTTACCAAATGTTGTATTTAAGCAAGTAAGTAAAATAAATGCAGTGAGGGGTGGGGTGTTGTTATAATAATATATCTATTGAATTTACAATTTACATTTTCAAACATTCGTGTACTGTACTGTAAATGTGTGTTTTTAATTTTAACTTTATTTCAAATAAATGATGTTCACGTTTGATAGATAGATAAATAGATAGAAATAGACTGCAATAGATAGATAGATATATAGATAGATAGATAGATAGATAGATAGATAGATAGATAGATAGATAGATATAAATAGACTGCAATAGATAGATAGATAGATAGATAGATAGATAGATAGATAGATAGATAGATAGATAGATAGATAGAAATAGACTGCAATAGATAGATAGATAGATAGATAGATAGATAGATAGATAGATAGATATAAATAGACTGCAATAGATAGATAGATAGATAGATAGATAGATAGATAGATATAAATAGACTGCAATAGATAGATAGATAGATAGATAGATAGATAGATAGATAGATAGATAGATATAAATAGACTGCAATAGATAGATAGATAGATAGATAGATAGATAGATAGATAGATATAAATAGACTGCAATAGATAGATAGATAGATAGATAGATAGATAGATAAAAATAGACTGCAATAGATAGATAGATAGATATAAATAGACTGCAATAGATAGATAGATAGATAGATAGATAGATAGATAGATAGATAGATAGATAGATAGATAGATAGATAGATAGATAGATAGATAGATAGACTGCAATAGATAGATAGATATGAAATCATTTTTTCTCACCTAAAAAAAAAGTCATTACAACTGTTTTTTCCAATTGTTTATTTAATTTTTTAAAGTTATTATGAAGAATGTTTGAAGACCATCCAAACTTGACAACAGACAATAAAATTCGCTTTTCAAATATATATCTTACTCTCTTAGAAATGATTAATAAAATAATATATAATTCAATACATAGACCAAATTTAAAACTGTAACCAAAATGAAATTTGAAATAGGTAAACAACATCTTACCGATAAATATTTGCGTCGACTTCAATGTACCCGTTACCATAGAGACGGTGTGCAGAGCATTTGCAACAATCCCTTAATTCTATTGGCTAAAATAGCCTCCAAAAGTATAACCTCATATTTTAGGTTTTTATTCATTTATCTTCATTACATAACAATAATTTTTCAATATTATATAATGTATTTTTTAATAATTACTAACATAGCATTCAGATAAAAAGTTCGTGTTGTATATTTTTCTAGCCATTCAAAGCACAATCTTACTCGTCAGCCCGAATTAACATCAGCAAAAACATGGTGTCGGCTGATTCTATGCCGAGCGATACTGGCAAAAATAAATCTACTAAGAATGGAGAAAATTCCATCACAGTGATGTCTGGATATTCTGACAACGGAGTTAACTTGTCAGTCGATCAGTCCTCTAAAAAAAGTAAATTATCAAATGTGAAAGGTACTGAAATTGTTTGTTTTTAACGAGATAAATTTCTTTTTAAATCCTTTTTCTTTTTTAACAATTTTTAAATTGGTATTTTTAAAACAATTATACATTTAAAAAAAAAAAAAAACAGTACAAAATATCACCCTGAAACAGATTAAACTCTTCTTGAGAAAAGAACTATCACAGTTTTTTGTAATAACCTCGAAAAAGTGTTTAAAAAAAAAAAAGAAAAGTTTTTATTGACCTCCGTGTTTAACCAGAGAACACACATCTCGCAAGAAGCAATTGGTAAATGTGTTTGTTTCTAATTTGGTAAACTAAGTTGCGTAACGGTTACGAACTCGAAAAACGTAATTCAGTCAATTATGTGCCATGCGTAAATAATACTACACGCTTAGGCGGTCATGTATCTTTCGATACATGACTGACGAGGCAGATTTTTTCCTGCAGTAGGTTGCCATTTCTTTCTACAGTATCCAAGGCTATAGAACCCGGTCTGCTATTTACCCATAGCTGGGTAGCACGTAAGTGAATATAATGGATTCGACTGGAATTCGAACTCGGCTCTCCGATACTTCAATGCGAGAGACAAGCCATAACTACAGACAGTAGCAACAAAGAGTTCACTTTAACAAGGGCTGATGTATGACCTTGATGAGATAGGTTTAGGAACATAGGTCCCGGTGTTAGGGGGTCTGACCCGGTGAGATAAACTGGCGCTCACGTCCTGAATGAACACGGCACATAGATTTGGGGGGAAGGGTTGTATGAAAAAAAAAACTATGATAAAAATTGAAAACTATCCCAGTTTGAAGCTTTCTAGCTAATTTGTTTTTCAGTTATTTTTATTCACGGACTTCTATTTTATTTTTTTATTTTTTTTAAAGGGTTTTTCTTTTAAATAATGTTTTCTTTGAAGGTAAATTTTGGTTTTATTTGAAAAACAATAACCTAGAGAAAAAGCTAATCCAGACGAAAAGGAAAAAATATCAGTATTTTTAAATCAAGCTTTTTTTAGACATTAAAATTAAAACATTCTCACGTTTTTAACTTATCACTCATCAACCACAATGATTGAAAATGAATGTATTGTAAAATAACAAATTTAAAAATATCTTTTAAAATCCAATATTTGTCCTAGAGATGTGCTACAAATAAATTAGTAAATTTAAGGATTAATAAATAAATTGGATTTTGTAAAAAAAATAATGCTTATTTTTTGCTTAAAACAGAATGAAAATAACGTTTTATGCACAGAGCTTGTGAGCTGTCATCAAGGTAATTTTCTATTGTCATCCAGGACTCGTAAAAAGTGCGAGAAAAATTAATGTGGAACATGAGGGTAATAGTCAAGAAATAGGAATTTATGTTTTAACATAAATTCTTTATCCTCCCCTTATATAATTAATTAATAGTTTAAGAACTTTTTTTTTTAATTTTACACATTTTTATGAAACTTAGTAGAATAGATTTCCGGCATGAGAGTGGATGTAATATGTATAAGTATATATATTATTTTGATCAAAGAAGGTCCCGGTGAGGGAGGGGATGCACGAAACCCTTCAAATAGTAATGTTTATTTGAGTATAATATATCCATTTGCTTGGTTGCTGCATTCCGTCGAGTATTTATTCTGAATCTCCTCTCCCTTACTTCTGGAGTTTCAGAATGTCTAGCAGGTGCAGTCTGCTGAGTATCCATGCAATGTCCTATTTCAGTTTCTACTTCTGCAATCCATTGAGCATTTAATGTACGTCTTTTGCCAGCTTCTCCTTGAATTTCAGACTGTCTTGCTGTGGCAATCTGATGAGTGTCTAATCTTCATCTTAGATCCACCTGTTCTTTGTGACACTAGTGAAGATCCATCTGTTCTTGACTTTGTGACACTATTGAAGATCCATCTGTTCTTGACTTTGTGACGCTAGTGAAGCTGCATGCCTTTCTGCATCTTCTCTCCTCCTCTTTCTCAGCTGATCTTCAATTTCTTCTGCTGGGATTGCTTAGGTGGTCGAAAATGGAACTTTTGGGGAGGCATTGTAGTAAGGGTGTAGCTTGAAAGATAAAGAGCTGTTAAGGTTTTGGTCATTATAGGATAAATGACTTTATCAAGAATTCAAATAAATTGTAATGTTGCATATTAATAAAATTGTACTTATTGTATAGGTTCAAGTGATGCCTCTTTCATCCAAAAGAGACAAAATTTATAGAAAAATTAAACTAGGGTTCATGTTAATTGGATCATTATATAAAATTGAAACAGTAGTTATTGTGTAGCTTATAGGAAACTAAATTTTTGGTCTAAATCAAATGTTTGGATGCAAAAATGAAATGTCAATAGATTAGGTATGTCCAATATTTTGCTAAAAAGTGGTATACCTTGAAGACAAAAGGTCCCCAAATTGATAAAACAATTTTTAAGGTTTAAATATTTATGTTGTTATTAAAGAGGAAAGACCAAAGTATTTTCTGAATATTTTTTCAGATTTTTTAATCCTTCCTATAAATGTTAAAAATTTTATTAAAAATCTTGTTTTTTTTTTCGAGTCAAAAAATTTCGTAAAATCGAACTTATCGACATTTCTGTCGGAAAGATCATAGTTTATTAGTTAAAAAATCATGAAAAATCAATTACACCTTTTTCTTTTGTTATCTTAGGAAATTTAGAATGATTAAAGTATACTTAATGTAATTTGAAAGAAACATTACTTACATTTTTAGCAGAAAATTTTTTAAGAGAGATATTTCCAACCAGGGTGCTCTATTTTGACAGGCGTTGATTGATGTACGTCAATATATTCACAACTTACGGTACGGAAATTTATTGGATGGTAGCACAGAAGTGATATAATTCGTTCTAATTTTAAGTGAATCTGGTTAGTAGATTTTTTTTTAAAAATTCACTTTCAAATTTTTTTTTTTTACCTTACGTTTGAGGAAGAATTCTGCACTGAAAATAACATTTAAATTATGAAAGAAAATCAAATTTTACAAGTAAAAATAAAACAGTAAAAAAAATACATTTTTTTAAATTGAGGTTTATTATTTCAGTCATGAAATATTTTTCTGAGAATATAAAAATTACATGAAACACCATTAATTGAAACGGGTTAACTTAATGAAATGAGATTTTATTTCTTTTTTATTAAGGCAGATTTTTTTCTATTTATTAATAATTATATGGCAGTAATATGAGTTTTATTTTATTTATTAATAAAATTAACATGCTAATAGCAGCTATGTTGGTTTTGTTTTGACTCGACAAGTATTTTTTAGTTTGAGTAGTAGCGAGCTAACTCCAGAAAATTTAAACTCCAAAAATCGTTTTAATTGATAATTTGTCGTGTGGATAATAATTCCAAAGTAATGTACAATGAATTTATGCATTCGATTTCAAACTTGAAAATTTGGGTGGACTTCCAAGGGCGTTTTTTTTTTTTTTTTTTTTTGTAATTGTAAATAGTCGATATTTTCTTTTATCCCACTATTCGATTATATTTGAATAGAAAAAGAAAAAAATTGAAAATAATACGACGATATTCAGAAAACTTGACAAGCGTTGTTTTCTTGTTACTGAACGAATCAAAGCCATTTCTGAAGTAAAAAAAAAAACTTGCTTCTATCAAAGGAAACTACTCATGTGACATTATTTCAACAATGTGCATCCGTACTTTCATTGTAGACGATTTTAAATACAATTTTGGAATATTAAAAATTATTTTTAAAATAATTATGGTTGTCAGATTTTAATAAGCTTTCAAATTTATGATCTTTAAAAAGTAGAGAACATAATATATCATTTCCATAAGGTTGCAGAAAGAACTTAATGTATAAATATATAACAACCTTTTGTCATATTGTGTATTTAAAATTGAAAAAAAAAAGAAAATTAATGTAAAAATTTATTGTTCATCAAAAAATTTTTTTTCTTTCAGATAATAATTACCTTCATATATATTATTCAGAAAAGCCATTAAAAACTTTCTTAATTAAATATTGTCTTAGTTTTATTAGGTTTTGTATTTTTACAATTGAGGTAAAAGTTTGGACAATTTCGGACATTTTTTTAACAAAAAAATCGATGATTTAGATTTTTCAGAGTTTTGTGCAAAAAATTGAGGTTGCAAATAAATTTTTTTTTGTGTTTTCATAAAATTAAGTTCAAGGGGGGTAACAGATATAAAAAAAAAAATATTTATACCATGACTTTCAAAGAGACAAACATTTCTAAAATAAGTTCATTCATTTCTGAATAAGTTCTGAAGTTTTCATTAAAATCCAACAAGTAGTTAATTTTTACAAGAATTTCGAAATTAATGTGTCTTTCAACTGACAAAAAAACAACTAAAAAAAAACGCTAAAAAGGTCAAAATTGGACATACCTACAATAGATGGTATGGTTTAAATTTTGTTTAAAGCCATGGAAACAATTTTCTTGAGGTGGGAATTTGTGCACCCCTGGAACCCCCCCTTTTTAAAATAAGTTACATAAAACTATTCAAAAGAAAATTTTTGTATTTTTCTTACTCAATTTTCTAAATTTACAAAAACATTAATCCACGAACTTGAAAGGATCACAGCAAAAACTAATCAGCATATGTCTAAATTATTTAACCAAACCTGTTTTACATATATATATATATATATATATATACATATATATATATACAGTTCAGGCGTCAGGTTGGATTTGGTCGAGATCAAAACAAGCAAATAAAACGCACGCAACATCACGACCTAACATGCGCGAGTGAAATATTTGTGTGGTCGTTTATAACGTTTTTTTTACGAGCGCGTCAATAACGGCAAAACGCGTTCAGGGACTTTCATTACAGATAGAAGCTGCAACGAAGAACAATCGTTTATTTATTTCATTACAATAATTTACAAATAGGAACGATTAATTACTTATCTTCATACCCTACCTGGTGGCGCTAGGGGTGGCGGTCCTGCCATAGCCACCGAAACCGTGATATCACCCCTGGTCGGCGGCTGATGAAGACAGGGTATCGCACGTGTCATTACACGTTGTATGTTTAAAAAAAAAAAAAAAAAATATAGTCTATGTCATTAGGTGTTATACACAGAATTTCTTTCAAATTTCATAAGAATCTATCCAATGGTTGTGTTTAGATTTTTTCCCACTACACCCCTTCGTATAAGTACTTTAGGAGTTGGTTTCAAAATATGTCAAGTTGGCTAAAACATGTAGCCCTATAGAAAAACCCTGTGATAATAGAGGTCCAAATACTCAAGTTATAGCTTCCAAAATTTTCAATATAGGGGTGTTTAGCTCCCATTAGGGTGTCTTGATGTTATTGAAATTGGCTGATTTTTTTAAGTAGGCATTATTTCAGGTCATTTACCTAAGTTTAAATTTCATTTAAATCAAAGGGGGAAAACATTTGTTGAGGGTTTTTGTGATTTAGTAGGGAACTTCTTTGATCAAAATAATATATAAATATAGACTTATACATAGCATATTACATCCACTCTCATGCCAGAAATCTATGTTCCAAATTTCATAAAAATCTGTCCAGTAGTTTTTGAATCCATTGGTACATTTATTTTGGGGATGGGGGCTGCTCCCTAAAAATAAATCAAACATTACACTCCCTTTTATGTCTACTATCTATGTTCCAAATTTAATGAAGACCGGTGAAGTAGTTTTTCTTCCTATAGATGTACAGACAGACACACAGACATACACACAGGCATTCATCTTTACTAATATAGATTATATGTTCAATACTCTCTAATCAATATCTTTCAAAAACACAGTATAATTTTGGCAGCTTCTTTTAAACCCAGTCAATGGCAGGTATTTCATGACTAGTGTAGTATAAAAATAAAAAGATTCAAAGATTCACTAAAAATGTGTATGCAGGGTGAAAACACACTAATAAAAACATTGTTTTATCATCAAAATTTTTATTATTATTAAGAGGAATGACCAAAGGATTTTTATTATTATATTTCTTTTAACTTTTTTAGAACCTTCAAAATTTTGGTTGAAGATTTTGTTTTTCTTGCCTCAATGGGTGACCATAAATTGACATGGGAAATTTTAGCATCTTTTTGCAGTGCAAAACACACTGATTTGGAAATTCTTGCAAATTGAAATAATTATCAAATATTAGTAAAACTTTCAAGACTTATTCACAAATGAATGAAATTATTTTTGATGTGTTTCTTTTTTAGAAAATCTTTGTAAAAATATATTTTTTTACATTTGTTAATCCCCGTTATTTAATTTTATGAAATTTCAAGAAATTCATTTTTGTAGGGTTTAATGTTTATATTGGTCCTCGGAACATTTAAATCATTTTAAAAATTATCTTTTTGAAACTATCTGATATTAAATATAAAAGTCTCTAAAAATACACCACTGATGGTGACATAGTGGATATAGAAGTTGGTTATACATGTGTTACTGTCATCTAGAGTTCCATCCCTGTATCAGGTAATGAAACACTGGTTCAACAGGAACAGACAATAACTGGCATCACAGGGAGAAAATAATAACCCAGTAATTCTATATCAACTAAAAACAATGGACACCTGATGAGGGCTAGAGGATACTTGGTCAAAATGTTGTGTCTCTAATAACATAACACCTGAGATGAGAACAATAGTTCAAGATCATTAAAAGGTAAGCTGAGTCCGGTATGCCATAATTCTAAATTAAATGATAAAAATACAGAAATTTGGATGCACTGGCCAAAGGGTTTGCCTGTCTTGAAAATCAGCATAGACTCCAAGATCTGGCAAAGATGGTAAGTATGTAACTACATTGGCCATCAGGACATGCAGGTGGCCTAATGGTAAACAGCACAAAAATGAAATCAATGAGCCAAGTTCAAATTCCATCTTAGACAGTTTATATTTGCTTTGTACTAACACTCTTGGGAAAAGGATGAATTCATATCTTTCTTCCCACACCAGACAGGCAAAATAGCAAGGCAGATTGGGTTCTCTAACTTTGGGTGGCAACTAGTGTAGGAGAAAAGTAACTCTGAATTCAAAACCATGGTAAAGGCATTGGAGAACCACTTTACTATCTCTCCCCAAAACAGTCATGGCAAAGTGCAGTTTATAGATATGAAAGAAAAGGAAGCTGTGAAGACATGAACACCTATACCCTTAAGAGACATGTTATTTAAAGAAGATACAGATGTAGAAAAACTCTGTTCCTTATATGATTTACAACATCAGAAATTGTAAACAACATTAGATTACAGTTAGCGATTTGGCTGTTTTTGTTTAATTATTAAATATCTAAAATTATTCTTTGCAGAAATGGTGTGAGCACAATAAAGTGTGTTAAAAATTGTATAATTTTAATTATGTATTTGCAAATTCCTAAACTTTTTACCAATAGCATTAAAAAAATTTTCTTTTGAATGTGTAATTGTTTTCCTGTGAGCTTGCTATATATAAAGCCAATACAATTGCAATTTTACTTTCTACTTTAAGTCACTCATGTTCTTTCTGAATGGCATATTTAATTTCATAAGGAAAATAATATTGCCTAAAATTTTGTTTTGTTCTCACTTGTTCACTCACACACTCTCATACATAACTATATGCATAAACAATGATTAGGTACAATGTTTCTTGTATTTTGTAAACTTTTGGTGAAAATAACGTTTTCATCCATTCAAACCATTGGCAATTTTCACTAAGGAAGATCACACATGTAAATATACTTTGCTCTACTTTCCTAATAATTTTAATATAAATTATAAGAAATATACTTTTTTTTTTCTTTTCAAATGAATAAATTAGAGATGAATGAAACAGCGACGTGTTAATCACACTGTCATCAGTGATGATATTAAACCAAGACTTTGGCTCACTGGTTGGAAAAGGTTGTCCTTGCCTCATCTAAGTTACATGAATTTTGTTGCTCAGAACACCACAGAAATAGAAAACTTGTTTAAATTGATACAGTCTCTGTCTATTTGCATAAATCATTACCTAAGAGAATCTATAGGCTGAAAATGTACATTTATTTTACTTGTAATTTACAGGTTCTATAGAAAAGAAATATTGTGTGAGTGTGGTAGAATGTATTTATACTAACACCAGGATGCACTAGAAAAATGTTAACCTGGAGAATGGACTAGCTGGAATACTGTGAATGAACAATATTCACAACAGAGATGAGGAAAATCCCAAAATAATATCAGTTTTAACAACTTGTCCAAAAAATCTCATTAAAAAAAAATGAGAAAAAAATCTCTTGTTTAGACATGTATAATGACAGTCATTTATGAAACTCAGAAGAAAACCTTTTCTTATATAAAACTAAAGTATTGCTGTTATATATCTTGTGCAGACTATTTTTATAATGATAGCCTTATTTAGCTCTTATGTAAAATTTCATAAAAAAATAACCTCCTAGTTTTTATCATTAAAGATTCTCTCTTACACAAACTCACAGAGGAAATTCTTTTTATTCATTAGAGTTGATGACATTGTGTGATTTATTTTTTTTGTGACCAAATCTCTTTGATACTTTTACAGGGGCAGTCTTTATTACCTCCCTTGCTGGGTTTTCCCTTCTTTTTGGGTTTGGAGCCACCCTTGCCATGGCAAAAAAGAAAGATCCTGCAATGTTTGCAAAGGTGAGCTTCTAAATGCCATTATTGATTGGAAGGTTTGTTTATACATTCATCACATTACAGTGACTATATTTTACAGACAAATCATGGTTTTTACATCTACTGAGCATTGATTATTATTATTTTCATATGTGATGAGGGAGAAGAGCCTCTATTTCCATTTAACATTAAAGACTTATGAAGTTAGCTTAAATACAATGTCTGCTAGTCTACAGAATCTGGTTAAAGATTAGTTTACTAGATATCTTAACTTTTACATATTATACTCTGATTGGGGGCCCTGGGCAGTTCTTTGTGACTCTCACTATCTTATCAACATTTGTTTTTTTTCTACTTACATTAAAGTTAATAAAACTGACTATTAAAGGATGAAAATTTTGGGTGTCAGTCTGGGTTTTTTTTTCTTTTTTTTTTTTGCCAAATCCATGAATTTGTTTTGCTCGTGTTAAATTTTGAAAATTTTGAATTCACTATTTTTTATCCATAATGTCGAATGTATTAAAATTATTCAACGTTTTAACAAGAAAAATCAAAATTGCCACGAAACATTTTTCATTTAAGATGGAATGATCCATTATGACGGGTCTCTAAATTGTATTTAGATACATTGTATTTATTTTCAATTTTTCTAGTTGAATTGTTCACTTATATTGCATATGAACCATTATTATACATAATCTGGTTACAATAAAATTTGTATTTTATATGAATTCTACCTTATGAAAATTGAAATGTAGCAGAGTGGGGGGGGCCTACATATAGATTGTTGTATGGGGGTGCATATCATAGATTGTTGTATGGGGGTGCATGAGACTCTTGCACTGGATCTGCTCTACCTTAATTACATTTAATATTAAATTATTATAGTCTTGGTCAGCGTTTCTGAACCTTTTTACCCTTGTGGAACCCTTGAAATAGTCTTCATGGCTCAGGGAACCTCTGCATAAAAATTATTATATACCATTATTAATATCTATCTCTTTTATATTTTATTGTAGTTCAAGTAGTAAACATACCTTGCCTATGATTATTATAGTTTTAAATAATATAAACAGTTGAAGCCTTTATTATAATAACCAAGGATTTTTCAGCAATATGCTGTACATATATAGTGAAACTATCAATATAAAATTAAACAAAAATTACTCAAAAATGCATTAGTCTATTTATCACCATTTCTCACAGGACCCTTAGCAGCCTGTTGCAGAACTCGAGTTCCGGAGAACAATGCTTGAGAAACACTGGTCTAGGTACAAGTACTGGTAGTCTACAACATCTTGAGAAACACCAGCCTACCAAATACCTCAACTTTGTATATAAACCTCTCCTATTTACAGTTAATATTATAGTAGGTACCTCCTAAAATTCTGTACACCTAAAGTTTAAATGTATTTTCATAAATGAAAAATCTTTCTTGAAGTTTTTTTTAGCCTCAATTGAAAGCTAAAGGATTATATTTTCCAATTCCAGAAAGCAAAATACTGTGGTGTATTGCAAATAGAAATTAGAATGATTTTTAGTCAAATCATTTTTTTTTATTCAGAAAAACCAATTAAAATGGCCATTTATAATTTTTTTTGACAGATTATAAACAAAATTTAATTCTCAGTTTTAAAAATCTGGCAAAAATAAAATATATATTTCTGAAACATTATTTGCATAAAATTAGCAAATTTAAATTAATCTGTTCTGAAACAAATATTACTTATAGCATAAAATTTTCTATACAAACTTTTCTTGACCACAGGGTCTTATTATTCTCATGTCTCCATTGATAAATGGATAGCTGAAGGTATTGACAGGTTAAGTATTGTGGACCAGAATTGACTTAAATGTATGAATTCTAAGTAAAAACTGTTTGTTTTTGTTTTTTAACCACCAAGTAATTTTTAAAAATCAACAAAATACTTTAAACAATTATTTAATATTTTATTAATTTTTTTAAGATTGAAGATGCTTTCTGAAAATATAATAAAATTTAAAATACTATAAAAATTTCTTAAATTAATATCACTACATAAATTATTGTGTTACCTCTAATTTTTTAATCCTTTCTACCACATTCAAAATTTTGGTTAATTTTTTTGTGTGTCAGTGATGTACACATTTCAATTTTTTCAATCAAATTAATTTAACTTTAAATTTGCTAATTTTCCTCAACATTTCAGAAAAATATGTTGTATTTTATGAAATTAATAATTAAACTAAACATTAAATTTAAAATGAAATAAAGGGTTACCTTTCAAATGTTTTTTATCAAAATATAACTCATAAAAAAGAATAAAGAAACTTAAAAGGATTATGAGCGTAAGGGGAGACAACCCTTAAAAATCATGACCTAATAATGATGCTGCATATGAAACCCCATACTTTAAAAAAAAGACACATTTAGACACAAAAAAATTATTTTTAATTGTAAAAAGTTTTGGTGGGATCATTTGTATTAAACATTTCAATTTTCACTTAGTAAATAGAGTCTTCACTTAATAACTTCATAACCTAACTTTATCAATCTTTGGAAGAATTTTAAAACATTTTGGAAACTTTATAATTAAAAAAAGAAAAATGCAAATAATTCTTGTAAAAATTCATTATTCATCGAAAAAAAAATTTTTCTTCAGACTATAATGTCCTTAATATATATTATTTATAGAAGCAATTAAAACTCTATCTAATTAAATAATTATATAGTTTTATTTTTTTATTTTATGATTTGGAGCAGATTTTTTTGAAAGTTGGTAATAGTTTTGAAAAAAAATTAATCTACATTCTCAAAGTTGTTCTGCTTTTAACTAATAAAAAACATTTCGTTGACGATTTTAAATTTAGAAAATTTTATGAAATTAAGTGTGTGTTTGGGGGGGGGGGGTTAACAGATGTAAAAAAAATATATTTTTACCAAGATTTTCTAAAAATAATAATTTCAAAAATAAATTCATTCATTTGTGAAAAAGTCCTGAAAGTTTCATTAAAATTTGACAATTATTTGATTTTTGCAAGAGTTTCAAAATTAATGTGTCATGGAAACGGTGACACGAAAATGTCCATTACCAGCTCTGTTACACCGTCAACAAAAAAAAAACAAGATTTTTAACAACACAAATTTTGAACATGTTAGAAGTAAAAGGAGTAAAAAAATTTTTTTAAATAATTAAAAAATAATTTGGTCTTTCCTCTTAATAATAACATAAACATTTTGACAATAAAACTGTTTTTATTAAGTTTGAGGCCTTTTTTCATCATGGTATGCTCTTTTTTCAGCGAATTATTGGAGGTATCTATATTATAGTATTATGGAGTTAGATTAGGTACACGTACTGGTAGTCTATGGCATCCCATGAAACATTAGCCAACCAAATACTACAATCTTGCGTAGAAAGCTTTTTCCTATTTACATTTCTACAGTGTTAAGATTTAAGTTAATCAGGACAATGGTGTTATATATTAGCATTTAAACTTAGTCATAAATATTTGTAAAAAGACATAGATGCATGCTAAGGAATAAAGTGTGCTGGTTGGGGGGGGTTGAGGATATGACAAGAAATTTGCAGCTTGTTAACAGAAAAATGTTTTTTTTTTAATCAGTATCACTCCATGCAAGTTAGTAAAGCCACTAAGACACAAGAGGTTAAAGGGTGTGGAAGAATTAGGAACAGAAACTTTAATAATGAGCAGGAAGAGGAAAGAGCAATCAAGAGGACAGTAGATAGCGATTGACATTGCATATAAATTTTTGCAGATTAAAATTGGCTGGAAAACGTGGAGCCAGAAGAGAGTTCCACAAGCAATAAGTGCAGGAGAAGAAACTGTTAGCATGTAACTTACAGTTGCATCTAGCCAACTCAACGATAAATTGATTTATTCTACACAACAAATATTACTCACAGAGAACGAATATTATATAGGGAAAATTTCAGATGTAAATTCAGCTTAACTATATGATAGGCTACAAACATTAATCATCTTAGCCAGTACTTCTAAGATGTCCACAAAGCATCATTTTTTAGGGTTAAATATGTAACCCTACCAGACATTGATTTAAATGGCTCAGGACTAAATCCTATAAAAAAAACCAGTCCAATTTATTCCTCCATCACTAAATGTATCTTTTTTAGAAATTTATATTTAATTTTTTAATAAGATTTGTCCAAATCTGTGATCTTCTCCAAAAATAAAAAATGCTTTTGTTGGGTATCACTCCCTCACTCAGCTGTTCCATCAGAGTAGGATAATATATAAAGAAACCTACAGAGACATTGAGAGTGTAGATGATTCTTAGATAGTTCCCAGAAGAATCATTTACCAAATGTATGTTACAACAGTTACTAAGAATTCAAAAGATTTAACAGTACTGGTGACTAGGACCCTCAATTATTCAACAAGCATAAAAGTATTTACACCTCCAATAAAAAAACAGTGGGATACAATGCTCTTTTTTTTTTCAAATATTTTCTTTAATTTTCAAATATTTTTATGGAAAATTGACTTTTTTTAGCAAAATCGGTCTAATGAAATTATTTAAATTCTAATTTACCAAAATTTGTTTTGATTTTTTTTCTATTTCCATGGTCATCAATGGAATTTAATGTTTATTGTGAAATATTACTTTGTTTTAAAAGTCATCTTGTGATACAGAAATTGTCTTTTATATTTTTATATAACAGACACTACAAGTAACAAATATTTTTTCTTTTTTAAGACTCTGGTTCCAAGTAGAGAACTTCCTGAAACGGGCCATTCTTTTGCTGCTCGAGCACTTGCCTGGGGAACATTATATTCTGTTTCTGGGTTTTCACTTTTCTGCTTTGGTGTTTGGAAAATGCTTGGTGTTCATAATGTAAGTAACTTTTAAGTGATTACAAGAGTTACTATTTGTATCACTTTAAATGTTATTTTTAGTGGATACACTTATTTGATTAGGTGCCCTGTTTATTTATTAAGCGATATATTTTAATAAATAAAGGGAGTGCCTACTCAAATATGACTATCCACAAAAATAACATTTAAAGTGATCCAAATCTGTCAGATTAGCAAAAATCCATTCTAATATATATATATATATATATATATATATTGGAAATCTTCCATGTAAACAGAAACAGACTACCATCACTGTCTTGTCAGTGTATTGCTTAATATATTGTGTAATTGTCATCTTCGATAATGGCTTATGTAAGCTGAAAGCTTAGATAGGATTAAAAAATATGTATCAATATTGTGATTTTCTTTCTTCGTTTAATGATAATGTTATTAAGCTTATCAGATGATATGAAAAGAACTTACATAAAATATATAGACAACACTTGTCTATATTATTAATGAAACATGTATGAATATATATATATATATATTCAGTTGTATGGATATGATTTTGTGACCCTTGGTTTCACACTTTTGTGATCATCAGACAAACTGGTTTATTTTTTAAAATTGGATCTATTTATGTTTGGTGGTGGGAGGGGAAATCTGTGTTTGTTTGGGGTGACACTCTTATACGCATAGACATACATACATACATACATACATACAGGTGCACGCATTTTGATTCACTCATAAACAATCCAAGGCTAGGCGCAGCTACATAGTCATGCATTTGGCCATACATACATACACAGTTGTAATTCTATTTATACATGTACCGATGTTCCTTTCAACAAGGAACGGGTGGGGGTGTTCTTGATGTTTTCAGATCTACCATCTGCGCCATCAGAGAAACACACTTCTTTACGCACACATACATACATGTAGATGCGCACATACACTCTTATTAGTCTGGCTCTTCGGTTAATCTGGATTCTGTTTGTGGGCTTGATGATGATGATGATGATGATGATTGTATTTTCAACGCTAACTGCCCGTGTGTTGTTGACGATAGTGATTATGCTGATAAGATATTAATTATTATTAATATGTTAATAGTTAGTGATATGTTAACGGTAAATTTAGCCTTAATGATGGTGGAAACAAAAGTGTAAAAAGTGTGAAAGCCACAAACTCATACAACTGAATATGTTAGCTCTATATATATATATATATATATATATATATATATATATATATATGTGTGTGTTATTTTTAGTGGATATCTGTGTTTTAAATTTTTACTTTAAACTGTGTGTATTCAAGAAAACTTTAAAAATATGTTCACTTTGAACCAGCTTTTTCCATTTGTAGGAGAAACTACCATTTAATCTGGTGTACTTTAGGCCACTCAGCCACAAAGATCATCCCAGACCAGCACGGTTCTATTTACCCCTTTTAAGGAATGCCTACATCCTCGTCAGTTACTCTCAAAAGCCCATATCTACTCAGTTTCATATTTAAAATACACATAAGGCAGTACACACTGTTTAAAATAAAAAAAAACAACTGTTATCTATTTCAAACATGTTTGAAATAATAAAAAATGTCAGATTAAAAATAAATCCATTAATTCTTTAGAAATATATAAACACTTTTCATTTGCCTTTGATCACTTCCTTTCACATTCACTTTTACATTTTAATAAATCTATATCATATAGTCAAACTTTTCAATGCAAAATTATGTGACAACACCAAATTATTTATGGTAATGTTAATATTAGCCATTTCCTTATAAGGAAACATTCATCATTCATTGACCAAGCAGTCACTGTCAGTTGAAATTTATAAAATCTTTTTATTAAAATAATTTTTCAGGAAAATATTTTTTCATGTCCTTTAATTGTTATCGTTCTTCCCAATATTGATGGGGGTTTCCTTCCTAATTTTTTCCTTCCTAATTTTTTGTTTGAAGTAGTGTAGAACATCAACAACTTGATTATGTCAATTGAATTATTGAGTTACATGTGCTATCAATTTTTACTGTTGTTGAAATGATCTGGTGTCTCTTATCTGGTACAGTTCTTTGTGATTCTGTAGCACCAGTTGACAAGGTTCAAAGACGGCTGGTCCTCTCTGAGACCTACAAGATTCATTTGCTCAAAGCCATTTTTCACCATTGATCTTAGAAGGCAGTTGTATGCAGCTGACAATTTAGATATTCTTGAATCAGTCTGGCACCATGTATGACATCCATATGAAAGTCAAGATCTGACAAGACCAGTTAAGAATATTACTTGAGTTTTTTGATTAATGTTTTGGAACAGCTTGTAGCATTGTTCAAAACTCTCCTTAGCCCAGCCTATTCTATGTTCAATTTCCTTATCTCTCATACTAAATTTGTTATAACTGATCCATATGCCATGGGGTTTGACGTGTTTAGTATTTATTATTTATGGTGTAAAACTACACACATTGTGAAAACTTCTGCCAAGTCTGGCAATTTCTAAATGGAAAGGTAATGTTGGTGTTAAAAGTAGTATTTTTTATATTTTATAAAGTTGTGTGCGGTCCCTTTGAGGGGTATAATTTTGACTGCCAAAATAAATGTTTTCCATCATTAGCCTCACTGAAGACTAGCATATAGTCAACAGAAATAAAAGATAAAATTGAAAGGGAACGAATAGATGTGTACAAAAGACAATACAATAAATGCATACACAAGGCAATATACCAAGTACATATACAAGACTATAATTCATACAAAAAAGAATATAATAAAAGATACAGTTTATCTTAGTTCTTTCAATGCTATGTGGCACATAGGACAGCAAACCTCCTCTATTCTATTCAGTTTTCTGCCAATATTTCTAAATTTTTTGAGTTAAACCCAGGGTTTTCCATGCACATCCATCTCGATGTCGGGTTTAATTGTCCTCTCCTTTATACATCCTTTGGCTTCCAATGAAAAGCTGTATTTGCATTCTAAGTGCATGACCAGCAAACCAAAGTCAGCGCTCATCAATGGTCGTATACAAAGGAGATTAATAAATGCAAACAACATAGCAATATAACAACACATGACCCCAGCGATATATGCATAATTGGACCCAACAAGAAGAATCATCAGAGATTTGCTCTGGTTGCAATGCCTGACCAGCAATCTTGCTTCTACTATTTTATGGTGATTACTGATAGATTTCTTTAAAAACACTATCCAGCAAGGGGAGAGAGCTTAATCCTTCAGTAAATAATAGGCATTTTATTCACCATTTTTTTTTAATAGTCAATAAACCTGTTGTTAGAGTTATCAACAGTGTTTGTCATTTTCATTGCCCTGATTCCCAGCGTAGTCCCTGGATGCAGAGAATCCAATGACTATAGAAGTTATTGGTTCAAAGGTCTACATTAAGTTTACATGTCAAGTTAATAATTTCTGATTTCTCTGACATGCTTCCAAGTTAGCGCAATACCTTGTTGGGAAAGAATCAAGAGTTTTACAGAAAAACAAGCAAGTTGACAGTCTTAATTTTTTCTGAAGAAAACAAAAATAGTCAATAGGGAAAACTTCAAATTGGTACTTTAAATTTCATTCTACTTTCATTATTCATCTTAAAATCTTTTTCTCCTCCCCTTCTTCCTCTACCTGCTGGTAAGTTACAAATAATGTTGTACGTACAAACACACACGCACACACACTGTTTATGACCACATCACATTGAAACTGTTCCTGTATCACCAAAGTTAAGCAACATCGAGCCTGGCCAATACCTAGATGGGTGACCAGGTGCTCTAACCTTGGATGTGCAGGTGTGATAATAGATAATAGCTCAAAATTAATAATCAGAGAGCCAAGTTCCAATTCCAGTTAAGTTCATTATATTCACTTACACACAAATACTCTTGGGAAAGATATGAATCAACCTCTTCTCCCTCCAGCTATGGGTTAATTAGTAAAACTTGTATCGCTAAACCATTATTATCTCCCCTCAAAAATTCTTTCAATCTAAAGATATTTTCTGGCTTTAAATAACCTGCAAAGGTTTGATAAGCCGAAGAAAACAATCAATCAAAACACGCGCGCACACACATACACACACACACACACACATTGGGTAACATAAAACTATTCATTCAGTTAAGATAAAAGGGAAATCTTATCTTCTTTTCACCATTAACAACATTATACAAAATATTTACCATTTTGTTCTACTGTCTACCATCTCTTAAGCAACTTCATAATTCCTTCCTATCAGAACATTTTTTTTCCTTTCTTAGCAGTTCCTTGATCTTTCATTGACTTTACTAGTCTTGTTGGTAATTTATTTTATTTTTAACAGGATTCTGTAAAAGCCACAATAAATGGCAACTTAAAAGTGCAATATCTATTAAATACAGGGGAAAACTTTCCAATCAAACTGTAACAGTTTTTGCCTAGTTACCAAAGAAACCTGCAGTCAGTCTAGTATTATTCTGACAGAATATTACACCCTTTCTATTAACTATTTCTTGTTAACTAAATTATTCCAATTTCTGTCAATTGCTATATTCACTTGGTCTAAGTGGGAACAGCACTTGTTTGAATCAATCATTTCTTTCTCGACTCCCTTCTAATGTCACTTTATACATGGCACCACCTGCTTTAAATAAAGACCAGCCTTTGACACAGATAATGGTGCCTTATTTCACTCATCCCATGATCTCTTGAGTTTCACATTCTTATAAAGTATTATCATTGAATATGAGATCTTGGGCCTTTTTCTTTTCTTTTTATCCAAGGGGACTTTGCATTATTGTTGATGCTAATTCAGCCATTTCTTGTTCCATAACTTTCAACCTGTTTCTAGTCACTGATTTTTCTATTTTAGCTTGTCGAATTCCGTGAGAAGATGCAAAATCTCTTTCCGCAAGTAAAACCAAAGAAGTTTGCACAAAATGAACGGAGGGAGTTTGCCAATTTAACGGACCTGATGCAGTACATTATTGATTTGGATGCTGAAGAGAAACGGAAGAAGCAATCCCTCAAGTCCAGTCTCCGCCCTGGAGTCACAGAAAACTGAAAAGTAACTTGGTGCCAGGAAAGAATTCCTCCTCTGTTGAAAGATGAGAATTATTGTTTTTTTTATTGGTGGGGGGGGGGGTAAATTAAAGTCTATAATAGATAGTAAACACTTAAAGGAGACATCAAGAGATGCATCCCATTCATCCAACCATGAATTCAAGACATATTTACAATGTGAGGCTCACACCTTACAGTTACATTTATCACAGTATTGTGGAATTAACCTGGGTATCAGGTGACTGACAGTCTAAGGTGTCTGAGCAAACATTAACCTACCAGAAACCACAACTTTAGATGTACAACCCAGGTGATATTATTGTGCCATTTTGTTTGGAGGGAAAATGGTAAGTCTTATATGCCATCAAATATATGAATAACCAAATACTTTCATATCATATGACCTGTAAATAGATTCAGTTATGCAAAAAAATCTGCTGAGGATTGGATGGGAAATCCATGAAACTCGGGGTACAAATTTGAATAGTGAACTAATTTATTTTTAGTAAGGAGATTTATATGAAGATGGATCAATAAGTCTGTAGCCTCACATTCAGTTATTAGCCAAATCAAAGATTTTACTGCGTATTTCTGATTCATTGCCGAATTAAGCACATTGGTACATAAGGTGAGTGTACTGAAAAATCAATATTTTTTGCTTAAAACAAATACTTTTTCATCATTAGACTACAGGCATACCAATAAACCTGTGTATATATATATATATATATATATATATATATATATATACAGACACACACAGATCACATTTCTGTACAGTGTACAATTATTAATTGTCCTGATTTTCATACTAATAATATTTGAAATATTACAAGGATTACCAAAATATGGTACAAAATGAGTAATGTCTTTGGCAAAATAGCACTGGTCTACTTGCTGGATAAGCGGTTGCCTCAAATGTTCAATTTCTTGAAAGGCGCAATAAAATGTGGTACGCGTCTATTAGGTATTCATGGCCTTAACACAAGCTTCAAATGCACTCTGCAAAAACAATCAATTTCTAATTTGATTTTCAATATTAAAAAATGAATCGATAATTGGCTGGCCAATTATGATTAATAACAAAATATTCATTGTTGTTTTATGTCTGTTATTTTACCCAACCTCATATCTGGATGTACATTTAGAATAAATCTGTCAAAATTGATATACAAAGGAGAGTGGTGTAATGGTTAGCAACGAGAAAGCTAGAATGCTAAAAACCGAATTTGAATTTCATCCAAGACTTTCTTTACTTTGCACTAATGCTCTTTTTATTAAATTTGTTAAAAATGATTCATTAAAATTTGAAATTAACAAATTCATACTTGAAAAACCAATTTAATGTTTAATGAATTTTTACAATAACTGGATTCCATAAAATTGACAATGAATGAGATTAAGGGTTTTAACTTGTACTGCTTATACATGTAAGGTAGTTATGGGAGAGTGGTTTGCCTAAGTATTTATCTACTATATATATATATATATAATATTTTTTTCATATAGACAAAACCATTTTACTCACTACAAAGATGCAACTTCATTTCAGTGCATTTCAACTGCACTTCGACGGGTGAGAATCGAAAATGGTTATGAACAATCCTCAATAATTATTGCTCTACTATCGGTATCGAGCCCTCTTTTGGATTAATGCTGTGAACATTGGAATTTATACATTACTTTCGTTCTCATCATATCGTGTGTATATATATATATGTATATATATATATATATATATATATATATATATATATATCTCAGTGGTTCCCAAATGGTGTGGCGTGCCTCATAAATGCAGCAGAAGAGGTTCACAGATGAGGCAGAATTATTGAAAGACAAAGATTTGGAAACAGTTTCAAAAAATTCATATGCCAAAAATATTTTTAAATATTATTATGGATTACTTGTAATTGCATGCATGAGTCCCAGTATAAATACTTATTGACCAATTTTATCATTGTGATATTTTTGCATCATATCAAGTATTAAGAATTGGCTCTACAAATTGGAGGAGAGAGTTATCAGTGATAATATTCTGACTTCAAATCTAATTATTTAACACTCTCTCTGTTTTTTATTTTTAAATGTACTTTTTATCACATATCATTTTATCACAAAAATGCAGCCTAGAGAAAAAAGGTTTGGGAACCACTGCTTTATAGAGTCATCATATTGATGGTTGATTCCAACTGAGCTGTAAAGAGCTCTCTCTAAATTGTTCTTTGTAAATAATACAGTATGTTCTTATATATATATATATATATATATATATATATATATATATATATATATATATGTGTGTGTGTGTGTGTCTATATTTCTGAGATGAGGTATTATTTACATTATTTGGACTATTGTCCTCATCTATGTCGCCATGTTTATCACAACGTTTCAGCTCTGTGTGCCACCCTCTGAGTTGCTTCCTTGTGGATATAATTGACCCATTGATCAGAAAGTCTCCTTCATATGTCCGAAACTCAGACCACTTCGTGGAAATCATCAAAGATGCTCCCATCTTATCCAACCAGATGGTGAGCTTGGACATGGGGAGTTTGTTCACCAAGGTACTGACGGAGGAGGCACTCTCAGTAGTCAGAGACAGATTGGCCTCTGACTCATCCCTAGAAGAACGGACCAGTATTCCAATAGATAATCTGATGGAGATGTTGACTTTCTGTACACAAACAACACACTTCGGAATGGGATCACATATATATCGACATGATGAGGGCTTAGCCATTATCACCAGCAATGGCGAATATATACATGGAATACTTTGAGGAAATGGTTTAGAATCTATATCTCTGAAGCCAACTATATGGTTAAGGTATGTAGATGACACCTTCATACTCTGGCCACACCAGGAAGATGTTCAGGTTCTACTGGACCATGTGAACTCAATAAGACCTTCGATACAGTTCACAATGGAGAAAGACAGTAACAACACACTCCCTTTCCTGGATGTTCTAATATCTCGAACAGAGTATGGGTTCAAGACATCCGTATACCGTAAACCGACATTCACCGGACATTATCTCAATTTCAACTCCCACCATCCATACAGCGTAAAGAAAGGGATCGTCCGTTGCTTACAACACCGAGCAAAAGTCATAAGTGGCGACCCAGATACATTAGATAAAGAATTGGTCAGTATAAGTAGTACCCTACAACGTAACAACTACCCTGGGTACATGGCAGCAGCCCCCCAAAACTGGGATAGGTGGGTACAAGAGGAGGAGGACAACAACAACAACACACAGAAAACAGTCTGCCTGCCTTATGTGAAGGGGTTATCAGAGAAAATACAAAGGATCTGCAGTCCATATAACATCAGGACAACCTTCAAAAGCTTGACGACACTTCGCAGATATCTCTCCCGAGTAAGACCCCCCCCCCCATAGAGAAGAACATTACTAAAGACTGTGTGTACGCTATCCCGTACAGCTGTGGAAAGAAATATAAAGGAGAGACAGCAAAAATTTGCAATATGAGCACTGGTAATAATGGTTGCTGAAGACATTAGGTTTATAATACCCAGAAATTCATACACAGATATCCTCAAGGACACATGGCAGAGTGTATAAAGGTGTTAGTTAGATCCAGTGACAGGACCCAAAGAGTGTGAGTTCAATACCTGGTTAAGGCAGTGGAGAACTTTCAAAGGGAAATAAAGGGTTCAGTTCGACATTCTAACCACCTGAAGAAGGCTGGAGTGTACAACGGCCGAAACGTTGTGATAAACATGGTGACAAAGATGAGGACAATAGTCCGAATAATGTATGTGTGTGTGTGTATATGTGCTCTTTGTAAATAATATATAATTGTATAAATCAGGTTCTTGAAAATCTCATCTTGTTTTGTCTCTTTTATTTTTTTAAGATATAATGTACACTCATATTTCCTCTAAAACTTTTTATCAGTTCCCATATAATCACTGGAGTTAAGCAACATCAAGTCTGGTCACTAGATGGGTGGCCACTTGGAATTACCAGGGGCTGTAAGCTTGGATATTCGAGTGGGGTATAATAAATGATGGTTCAGAATTGTTAATCAGAGAGCCAAGTGCCAACTTGTTTCATTATATTCACTTACACGCAAATACCCTTTCCATCTCTTCCGCCCCCAGTTATGGGTTAAATAATAAAACTTGTATCCTTAAATCATTGTTATCTCCAAAAATAAAAAAATTCTTACAATCTAAAAATATTTTCTGGCTTTAAATAACCTGGAAAGGGTTAAACTGTAGAAAACTAATCAAATCTGTTTGTTTATTTTTATTTATTATATTCTGTACATTTACTGATATTTTATCTCATAATTCTATGTTACATATTCTTAAAATATTTTGTAAAGATACACCGCAAAAAATGATTGCCCTGCAAGATTTGACTGTGGTAGGCTAGTATTGTTCACAAACTGGGGGCATATTATACATGAGCTATCTGAAAAAATTCAGCGGTCACACTATACATTATATCCGATCTAGAGTTAATCGTCTTCATACTTTGATACAAGGGTTGGGCATTTTGGAAGCCAACTTCACTAAACTAATCTCTCTGGACACAAAATCTTCTTTCACCTTCCATTCCCTAAGGTTATTGTTGATTCCTTCTCTCCAGACCAATTTTACCACTTTTCCAATGGCACCTGTCAGCAGGCTTCACACTGCATATCCACACCGATCAGAGAATCCCTCATTTCATAACAGACTCTTGTCTTCAGCACACATAAGCCAGAAATCACCAGCATAGGTCAAGTCATTTATTTTTACTTTTTTTTAAATCATTTCACCCCACGCAAGGCAGTAAAACCACTAAGACACAATGGGTTACTGAGTGTGAAAGAATAAGAAAAAAAGAGAAACATTATTAAGGAGCGAGGACAATAGAAGAGTAATCAAGAAGACAGTAGATAATGATTGATATAGCATTTAAGTTTTTGAAGATCAAAGTTGGCAGGAAATTATAGAGCTGGATGAGAGTTCTACAAGTGAGGAAAGAGTGAGCATCGAACTTACATTTAATCAATTCAAGTTGCTGCCATTCTAGTACTGCACTTAAATTCATAAAGCCTGGGTGCCATAGCAGTAAGTTCATTCAAGCAATTTTCATGAAAGTATTCACAGAAAAGGCGCAGGGAAGCTGTGTTACGGGAGTGGGAAAGTGATTGAATCAGATCAGGACCAATAATATTGCTGATTCTTCTTTGGATTTTTATCAAGGATCTCTAGATATACAGCAGGAATATTCAAGGAATGAACAAGTGGTAAACTTATAACTATGTAAGATAAATTTGGACAAGAAAAATTGTATAGCACAATATAGTGAAGCAACTTTCTTAGCAGCAGACCTAGTGATGAATTCAATATAGTCTTTCTATTTGAAGCTAGCCAAGAATGTAAGCATGAGAAGGTGCAATGAGTCACTTTCATGGAAGTTTGTAGCAGTCATACTGATGGGAGGCAAGAGGCCTTTCAGGTGATTGATAGACTTATTCAAACTTTTATAGTCATTATTATTCCTAGTCTTTTGTGCTTTTGTTAATACTGTAAACTAGTTTTCTTTGCATTTCTTTTTTTAGTTTCAAATATGAAGCTATGTTTGTGGAACTCTCTTCAGGCTTCCCAAATTTAAATGCAATGTCAATTGTTGTCTTCTGTCGTAATTCCTCTTTTTTATTGTTCACTCTCCTTAATAAAGCTTCTTTTTTTTTCCTCAGATTCTCTCACACTCAGTAACCCCCTTAGTAGCTTTATTGCTTTGCTTGGGGTGAAATGATAAAAAAAAAATATCACAGTATATGGGTGTACCTCCAAATATCTGGATGACCAGCGTCTGGCAACTTGTAACAATATGACACATCTTTAGAAAATCAGGACATGATTTCTTTTCTTTTAAGTGCACTTGGTTATCTGAGTTTCATAGGAATTTTTTCTCCAGTCCATCTTTGAGTAAATTTAAGTGTCAGTGTTTTGGGGGATTTATGTCTACAGCTGCCTTTGAATTGGGAAACATAAAAATTTTATAAATGATTTTAGATAGTCATAAAAGTAGTCCTTTGAAGATTTGATCATCCATGTAGACTTCCCAACCAGCGTCTTGAAAAACAATTGTCTTCATTTTATTTGTTGAAAGTGACCCTGGCCAAGAAGACAGACCTGTGCACATAGCGAGTTGGGTGTATATGCAAATACACTCAACCTGTCATCATAGGTGCAGTGAGTGATGAACAATCAGAACATTGTTACAAAACTTGTCACAATTTCACCATGAATGGCATCACAAGCTGATCTTTGCTCTGATCTGTCACAGTTCAATGGGAGAGAGACTGACTTGTATCATTCAATACCTCCAAAACAAAACTAATAACATTTCATCACCAACACGCAGACCTTAAACCTGCACTAATCGTGATGAGTGGTCATACCCTCAAAAAGGCTCCTTGCCTTGAATATCAGACTTGGTCTAAAGCTTACTCCCCACTTCAAATGGAACGCAAAAGATGCCAGAAGAGTGGTCAGTTTATTGTATCACCCCAGAAAATACCAGCATTCTTGCAGTAATGCTCTATCTTTACAAGAATCAGATCCAACCAAGAATGCAGTATTGCTGCCATATCTGGGCAGGTGATGCCTAATGCTCACTGTTCAGCCTCACAGAGTTCAAAAGCAATTATATGGCCTCGTGGGTAATGAATTATTTTCCATCTTGCAACTCTTATCCCACAAATGAAATGTTGCTAACCATTCACAACTCTACTGCTATTACTATCAGGATTCTTACCAGTCCTGGAAACCTTGAAAAATCGACAGTCTTTTCCAGAGCTTGAAAAGTCCTGGAAAAACAGCAATGGCCCAAAGGTTCCTTGAAAAGTCCTGGAATTTTCTACATTGGGCTGCCCATACATCCTTGTTCTCAATGAAAATCAAAATTTGCAATGTCAGAAATCTGACTTTTTACAAGCTAAAATTGTCCTTTAAAAAATGTATTTTTAGTTATAAGTAATAATTGGCAATTATCGTGAATGATGGGTTGTTTCCTTGATTAGAACGAGTTCATGGCCTCATTGTTACTTTTTTTTTTCCTGTCTAAGGTGACTACAAAGAAAGGGAGAATGAAGGCGTGTCTTCTCCTAGCTGCTACCCTCACTCAACAAGAAGAGAGGAAAAGCAAAGATAAAAGGCGTCAAAGACATCTCTGTCAAAGATAAATTAATTCACACTTATTAAATTTGTAGTTGAAAGGGAAATAATTATTTTACAGAAATAAAATACATTTTAGTAGAATCTCAGAAGAGTTTATCAGTGTTTTTTAAAATTTGAACAATTGAAGAAATTTTATTCACATATCAATTTCAAAAGTAAAGTCCTTTTCATCTCTAGTAGGTGAGTTCATGCTAAAAAAATAGATACTTTATGCGTAAACTATGTGTAAACTGTGTTTTTGTCTAAATTGTTGCCAAAAGTAACAAAAGTTTGAGAATCAAATTTGATTCAAAGAAAATGTAGATGGGAAGGATGATAGAATAGAAAATGTATCTTGGGTTAGAAAATGTGTCTGAAAAAATAAGAAGTTTGCAGGCTAATAATGCCCTGTATCTCTAGCTTTTGTTGTAAGTGTGACAAAAATGTTAAAATATATTAAAACTTATTAAGGCTTTTATTGCTTGTCTTTCTATTAAAAGTTCTATCTGGCAACCCTGTTCTTTTACTTTTGTATTTGTGCCATCGATGGCTAGAAAATGTACAAACATGTGAACAACTCTAGACATTTGGTCAGATCTCATCAAATTTGTAAAATTAATTAAAAAAACAGAAAAATGTCCCCTGACCCAGTCCTTCTCTGCAGTGCTGTCAAACGTGAACAATGTTTTATTTCCAGTGGAACTGCAGATTTTGTCTAATAAAATATCAATGATAAACTATTGCTTCCTTTCCTTGCAGATGATCTTTTTAACATGATCATGAAACTGTTAAGAAGATTTGTAAAGGAAGAGCACACTAAAAAGATAATTACATTTTCCAAACTGAATGAATATGTAAGAATTTTGTTAAACCCAAACATGCATAAAGATGCTGCAAAGATCAAGTGTGGATTTCTGGCAGATAGGGCTATGCAAACTTTATCCAAGAAAGGAAATGTGTCAAGAGAGGATCTGTTTTCATGCAGAATTGCAATAAAGACAATGTTTATCACCATCTCTGAGAAACTTCTGGCAAAGTTTCCCCTTAGATACCCTCTTGTATGTCACTTGCATGGCTGAACCCTGAATCTGTCACAGAAGAGCCTAAAAAGATGTCTTTCCTACGAAAGAATACCCGAGTGTAACTGCAGATAGACGAATATGAACACAATCCAATGACAACAAAAACAGTCTGAAAAATAGTAATGGAAATTTTTCTCTTTTTTTTTCTTCTTTTTTTGTTTGAATTTCTGGGATGAGTTATTCACACTACTTATATTCCGGCCATTGTCCTCATCTTTGTTGTTATCACAATGTTCTGGCTGTTGTGCCCTCCAGCCTGGTGTATGTATATCTGGATAACCTACAGGAAATTCTGAACTGAAACCCTTTATTTAATCTATGGGGCTAGACTGTTCTGGTTGTGAGTTCAATCCCTATGTCCGACAGTGTGTACTTGGACTCAATGGAGATGGGCAAGCAATAAGTAGACGGTACTAAATAAAGATAAGAACTAAGATATGAGCAGTGTAATGAGAACAGTCACCCCTGGAAATTAAATAAAGACAGGTAACCTAGATCAATATACACCAAGCCAGAGGGTACAACAGTCAAAACCTTGTGATAACAACAATAACAAAGATGAGGACAATAGTCTTTTTTTCTTCCTTCTCTTTCTCTACTCTTCCTTCCCTTCAAAACGACCATGTGGTTAAACTGCTTCACTCAACCTTTATAACAT
Organism: Acanthosepion esculentum; assembly: GCA_964036315.1. Classification (NCBI taxonomy): domain Eukaryota; kingdom Metazoa; phylum Mollusca; class Cephalopoda; order Sepiida; family Sepiidae; genus Acanthosepion; species Acanthosepion esculentum. Next base: position 4,764,256 of record OZ038506.1, read on the forward strand.
GAGATTTAATGTTTTACACAACACAAGAAATATTGCCTGTCCCATAATGCTTGGTACCTTTTGTGTACGAAATATGTAGGCAAATATAACAACTATTATGGGACAGAAGTTATCTCATATAATTACTATTTCTGTCCCATAAGAGTTGCTACATTTAATGTATGAAATGTGCAGGTAATGTAACAATTGTTATGGGTCATAGATAGTATTTGCAATATAAAAATGGAACTGTCTATATTTCTGAGATTAGGTATTATGTACATTATTTACATTATTCGGACTATCGTCCTCATCTTTGGTTGCTGAAGACATTAGATTTATAATACCGAAACATTCATACACAGATGTCCTCAAGGACACATGGCACAGTGACAGGGTCCAAAGAGTGTGAGTTCAATACCTAGTTAAGGCAGTGGAGAACTTTCAGAGGGAAAAATTAACAGGAGATAACTGACATCCATTAAACATGGCACGTGGAACTAGAACAGTCTACCCGAGTGAGCGAAATAAAGGGTTCAGGTCGACATTCCAACCACCTGAAGAAGGCTGGAGCATATAATGGCCGAAACGAAATATAGCGACAAAGATGAGGACAATAGTGTAAATAATGTATAAAAATGGAAAGAAAACAACATGGGTTAGAAATGTACAGAATTTTATTTCCATAACATAAAAGTAAATTAAAAGTCATTCCTTTTATCACAGTTAATTTTAGGGTTAAGGTCAAAAAAAAGGAAATTCCCTTCAATGAATCACTGATAGAAAATGGAACATTGACACCCCCAGAAGCTCTAGAGGTAAACTTCATAAATTAAAAAAAGAAAATTTTGCTTACATTGGGTCATTGAATTTCTGAAGACCATATTTCGCTATTTTGTCTATAATTTATTCTCAACTGTAGGGGGGGGGCTAAATGGAAGTCTCTCCATCTTTTATGAAAGACCAACACTTGTACACAAACCATCTTGGTTTTTTTTTTTTTCACTAAAGTTCATCCAGTACAAAGCTCAATAGCCACTTAAGGCAGAGGGTGTCAAATATGAATACAAGAGGTAATAGTAGGAGTGAATATTACAAGGATAAAGATAGACTGACCTTTGACTTGAAGAGTCAAGATTGTAATGTTCAGGGTTTCATATGCTTTTTTATGGCTTATCAACCTTTTACAAATTATTTGTAGTGTTCAATGAAGGAGCCAAACAGGAATTTGTTCATCAAAGTAGCAGTTCTTGGAAAATGCTGTTTAGGTGAAACTCCTTTCTGATAATTGGAATATGAAGGAAATGAGGGTGATTTAGCTTCTTGGATGTAGCATGGCCAATCCTAGCTGTAAAGGTCTTAACTGGCAGAACTAAAGAATGGAAATCATTTGAACATTTGTTACTTTATAACAGACACCAAATATATTTACTAAAATTAGTTTGATCCAGCCCAAGGACACCTAGTGAGAATCAAGCCCACTACACAAACAACAGCCTACAAACCATTGCTCTATGGTAGGTGTTCTGTTTTCCAATATATTCACATTAACATATGAGAAAGATAAAGAAAGTAGCATGCAACGGTCAGCAAATCTTACAGACCCATTCATTAATGTAGTTTGATATGCTGTAAAACAAAAATCAAACCAATCTCAATGTGTTATTTAATGCTGACAAGATTTTAGGTTCGCATGAATAGAATATGTATTCATTGATGGTAAAAAAAAAATGTTTTCTTCAAAAATGTGTTGCTGGTATTTTTACTATAAAAATTTATTTTTATACTTTGTGTTTTGGGGGTTACTATTTGCCCATAGCTGGGACCCTAACAGATGCTACCACCCTATTAATGTAGAGAGCTCTATCCTCATTGAACACTACTGTAGGTATGTGCCAAAGTAAGCTATATATATATAAGGAGCTACTAAGAAATTCTCAATCCACTCCACTTCCCAAAATCTGACCAAACATCAGATTTCATATTTGGAACATCATCTCAATCAGTATGTGAGCTTTTGAGCAACCCCTTTGTGCATGTCTCACTTTTCAAAAGACCTTCTTTAAGAAACCTTTTCTCCCAACATCTGGAATCTGGCAGAAAGCAAAGAAGCAGTTACTGTTAATTTGTGTGGGGAAAAGTCTGAGACCCCACAAAAATAACCTTTTTCTATGCCTGCTTGCCTCAGTGTCAAAGGTCGACTGCTTATGTGGAAAGCTTGAAACACGGCCGTATGCTTGACTGTTTAGGCTCCAATATTCTTCTATCGTACTGTTGTTTATAGGCACTGAAAACATCTTGCGCTAACTCTATGTACCCCTTTCAACATTAAAGTCAGTCATGTCCGCAATTGTTGTAGCATTGTCAATTCCTTTTTCTTTTTCTTTTTTTTTATATAATGATAACTAACTTTTTGGTTTGTGGCATATCAGCTTATGAAAGATTTCACAAAAATGTTCTTCTTTCAGAAACCTATATTCTCTTTTTTTTAAATTCATCAGAGTTGACAGTTTTAAATTTAAGAGGAATCACTGCAAAGAATGGGATAAGAGATTCTATCAGAAGAATTTAAATAATTTCTCAGGAATTAATAGATTTTATTTGACATTATATTGTATTACTCTAAATGTTATTTTATTGGATACCCATGTCTGAGTAGACATCATGTTTTGTTTTTTGTTTTTTTTGTGTTTGTTTTTTTTTTACTGCATGAAGAATTACATCTGCCAGTTTACACATTTGAGAGATTTAATAAAGAAAAACCTGCATGCCCTTTTGAGAAACCACTATCATGATCTGGTGTGCTTTAGACCACTCAGACACAGTGCTTAAAGCATGCTGGATCATGGATTAATTCATGCCTACATTTTATGTGAAATATACTGAAGGCATTTGACAGGGTTTGGCATACTGGCCTTCTATGTAAGCTTCAGGGATTAGGTATTACATGACGATTATTTGATTTAATCCATGATGGTGTTTCCTTCTATAAAGGGGGATGCATGTTCAAACTCTGCTAAAGATCACATTTTCTTTAGTAAATCTCTTTACCTTGATAAAGTCGTCAGTAGATGAAACGTGTCAGTAAAGAAAAGTTTTCCATTTGTTTCTATATATATATATATATATATATATATATATATAATAATTATTTTCTTTTTAAAAATATGATCCATTGCAACACAGAAAATTTCCAAGTTTCAAAACTGAAAATAAATTTATAAATTTAATTATTAAAATTAAACTCAAAATCCAGTCTTGTTCCATTGTCATGTGATAAGATTCCTATTATTATTATTATTTGCATTTGGTGTTAATTCATGCCTACATTTTATGTGAAATATACTGAAGGCATTTGACAGGGTTTGGCATACTGGCCTTCTATGTAAGCTTCAGGGATTAGGTATTACATGACGATTATTTGATTTAATCCAATCATTCCTGCCTAACCGAGAAATGAAGGTTGTCCTGAACAGGTTCTCTTCCAGTTACTTCCATACAAACGCTGGTGTTAGTCAGGGCTCTGTCCTTGGTCCTACACCATTTCTGATCTTCATCAACGATCTATACCTGACGTCATCAGTTCTCAAGTCGGCATCTATGCAGATGACACTACCATTTAACTCCAACATTGCCTGGCCGTTCGTCTCAAAAATGACCTCCAATCTGTGGTTGACTGGAGCAGGAAATGACTTGTGAATTTTATTGCATCCAAAACGAAACTGTTGTCATTTAATCGCCATAGAAAACCTTCCCTGCCTCCTATCAGCATGGTTGAGGCTCAACTCCGTGAGAGCGCCTCACTGTGCATTTTTGGTCTCCTGTTTTTCCATTTGACTTGCGGTGGAACAACTACACTGAATCAATTGCTGCATCTACCACAAGGGAAGTTGCTCCTCTGTGTTGTACCGCAGGGTATTTCTCATCTGAGCCCATCCTTCCCATCGACAAATCTACCCCCCCTTCACCCATGCATTAAAATACTGTTGCCATATATGGTCTGGTGCTCCCTCTGTTCATCTCGGGGTTCTCAACAAAATCCAAAGACAGATATGCAATGTAACCAGTCCTAACTTAGGGTCTCGACTCCAGTCATAATGTGGCTTCTCTCTGTCTTTTCTATAAATATTTTCATGGCATCTGTTTTCACAAGTTCTTTTCACTGATTCCCCGACTGCATGCGACTAGGCTGGTATATTGGTCCCACCCATTTACAAATCTAACCACCTCTTCTATTCCAACAGCTTCTTCTCTTGCACTTCCCAACAGTGGAACTCCCTTCCTCTTACTTGCTTCCCTGATAACTATAACCTTCTAAAATTTAAATGTAATGTCAATCAATGTCTTCTGATGCATTGATCCCCATTCTTTTTATCCTTTTCTCAATCCCCCCCCCCCATACCCAGTCTTTTCCCTTACTTTTACTCTCTGTAGCCCCTTGCATACTAGTGGCACTCCCACCTTACTTGGGGTGAAATGCTTAAAAAAAATAAATAAAAAATACAGCAATATTCCTATAATATATACATGTATAACTCCTATAAAAAAGAGTTAACAGAATTCCTGTGGAAATAAATAAAACAACTCCTATTAAAAAAAATAATTCCCATAAAACAATTCTTAAAAAAAAAACAATAAAATTCCTATAAAAAATAACATAATAATATTTTCTAAGATCATAAGATATTCAAAAAGAGATTTTGAAAAACATAATACACTGGCATTAAACTAGACGGAAAGTCATGGTTTTACTTTTATATACCAACAGTGATTCACACAAAGGACAAAATGTCAGACACAACTGCCACATGTACAATGATTTCATTTTTTTAAAGTTTTACTTCACTTGTTTCGTACTGAGAATTTTAAAGTATTTTCTTTCAAATATGGCTGACAAAAATCTATTTTTGTTTTTATTTACACTTAAAGAATTTCAAATGATTTATTTGAATAAAAAACATTTTTAAATTTTAAACATTTATAATGTCTGAAATTTTCTTTACTAAGCATTTAGTTGTAGACAAAACTTGCTTACAGGACCTGGCCTTCTTAAATGATAACCATTTAATTACTGACCTGGCCAATATTGCTTAACTTCTGTAATCAAACATACTCTTTTTACTATTATTTGATCTTAAGCCAGATGAAATTTTAATAAGAAAGGAAATAAACTTATACTAAAAAATAATACCTTGTAGTGTAGTAGTTAACAAATTGGTCTCATAAACCATGATTTTTTTCTGTTAATTTAAGACCGATTGCTCCACATTTGTGGCTTTATGCCAGATTTACTAAATAACAGGGTACAGATCAAAAATATCATCTCTTCACAAATCATTACTACTGTCGTAATGAGTTCAACATTCACTGACTGCTCCACACATAGCCTTATGTCAGACAAGGAAAAGCTCAGAGTCTTTTTCTTGAAAGTTTTTTTTTTTTCTTAAAATAAATCTTGGAAATTTTAACAAATTTGATGCCCACTGACCCACAAAAATTTAACTGGATCCAAGAAATGACAGGAATCTCAATTTTAACTTAATTTTAAATTTTTATATTTTCATAATATTTATTAAAATAAATTTAATATTTCTTATAATTTTTTCCAATTAGTATTTATGGCAAATCTGTAATGGACGGATAGACAGATGCAACTGTCTTTTTTCATAAATAATAGAACACTGTGTGCGTGTGTGTGTGTGCGCACGCATGCACGTTATATATAAAGCGATAATAAAGATTATGCTCCCCCTCCCTCCCAAACAAAAGAAAAAATTATCAAGTCGAGTAATTCTGGAAGGTAACATTTTTTAAGGCAAGCAGTCTTTGTAATTAGAGTGCTTAACGTCGATCATTAGAACATTAATAAAGGGAATTACTAAAAATATTTGAACCATTTGTTCATTACTATTAATGTTCTGTAAGGAAGGGAACACTGTATTCATTATTATATATATATATATATATAAACGAAAAATATATCTGTAAAAGGACTATGAATAAAGACACAGGTAAAGTCCATAAGAGGAAATGCATTGGTTAAGATGTTTTTATATTATATATATATATATATATATATATATATATATACAAATGTAAAACAACAAAAAGAATATAAATTCAAACGTTCATAATATTAATTTAAAAAAAGGGGGCTCAATACAAGAGTAGAGCAATAAATATTTATTATAAACTGTTAGATTTGAAAATGTAAGTTACCACGACAAAAATGCATATTTGTTTCGACGTCTAAAGACAAGTTGTCAGGCAGTTAACAATGGTGATAATAAATGATTTTATTTAAAAATACAATTTATAAAACATCACTTCTTTTTACATTTTTGAAGATTTTTCATGGAAGGCAAAGAAACAAATATACAAAAAATTTATTCACTCCATAAAAGGAAAAGAAAGAAAAAAGCAAATTAAAGTAAAAAAAGGAAAGAAAAATAAGAAATCAAGAAAATGAAAAAGAAAGAGGAAAGAAAGTAAAGGCATAAGAAATCAACCCTGCTACAAAGAGAAGGGAAAGAAAAGAAAGGAAAAAGGAGAAGAGTATATCCAAATTTTACAGATACAAAGGAAAAAGGAAAGAGAAGAAAATAAGATATGAGAAGTTGTTGCTACCAGATTTAACCCATGAAGACATGTTAAGATGGAAAATTCAAAATTGAACAGAAATATAACGCGACAAGATAGGAAACATTACAGATACAATGTAGCAATTCAAATTTTATGACATTTTGAATGAAATCACTTATTCAAACAAAATTAAACATGGTACATGAATAAAAAACACTGAAGAAAAACCATACACAAACAAGACAACGACTTATCTATACCAACTTTACATTATAAATTACAATACAAACTAAATTTTAAACATTTATATGACTTTTATATATTTACTTTAAATTAAAAACTATTATCAAACAACATCACAATTAAAATAATTATAAGCCAATCCATGGCTAACCTTACTACCAATAATTTACCTATTTAATATCTTAATCAAGAATAAACGAGTACGGATAACATTCAAATGTTTATATAAAGGTAATGTAACATAAAAGGATTGAGTCATAAAGTTTAGCAAGATTTTAAGTTTAATTCCTTAATAGGCCTACATTTCACCCTAGTTTCATCTCTGTTTAAAATGTAATTTATAATTGGTATAGACAAGTCGTTGTTTTGTTTGTGTATGGTTTTTCTTCAGTGTTTTTTATTCATGTACCATGTTTAATTTTGTTTGAATAAGTGATTTCATTCAAAATGTCATAAAATTTGAATTGCTACATTGTATCTGTAATGTTTCCTATCTTGTCGCGTTATATTTCTGTTCAATTTTGAATTTTCCATCTTAACATGTCTTCATGGGTTAAATCTGGTAGCAACAACTTCTCATATCTTATTTTCTTCTCTTTCCTTTTTCCTTTGTATCTGTAAAATTTGGATATACTCTTCTCCTTTTTCCTTTCTTTTCTTTCCCTTCTCTTTGTAGCAGGGTTGATTTCTTATGCCTTTCCTTTTTTTCCTCTTTCTTTTTCATTTTCTTGATTTCTTATTTTTCTTTCCTTTTTTTACTTTAATTTCCTTTTTTATCTCTTTTCCTTTTATGGAATAAATTCATTTTTTTTATATATTTGTTTCTTTGCCTTCCATGGAAAATTTTCAAAAATCTAAAAAGAAGTGATGTTTCATGAATTGTATCTTTAAATGAAATTGATTATTACCACCATTATTAACTGCCTGACAAGTCGTCTTTAGATGTCAAAACAAATATGCATTTTTGTCACGGTAACTTGCATGTTCCAATGTAACAGTTTATTATATATATATATATATATATATATATATATATATATATATATATATATATATATAATTATTTATTTAAAAATTATAACATAAATATGTTATAAAATCACTACCAAAATAGCCATTTTGTTTCAACCCCTCAGGTATGCGGTACTTCAGCATGGTGTATAATTGTTGGCACAGTTTGTCTCAGTATATCCATTACAACTGATTAGTGAGTTTGATCCTCACTGGGTCCTCCATATTTTCAGCCTTGTGCAACATCTAAGCTAAGCTAAGTAAATTGCTATAAGCATTTACTTGGTTGAGCACTTCAACAGGGTGTGATGGTTAACAAGCTTGTCTCATCATATCAGTTACTACTGAGTAATGAGTTGATCCTCACTTGATGCTTCATAAATTTAACCTTGTGCCACATCTAAGCTTTGCTAGTATAGTAAATATATATATATGTGTGTGTGTGTGTGTGTGTGTGTGTGTGTAAAAATTTCAGACATTGTATATCTAGAAAAAGAAAATATGAATAATGACAAAAGGAAAACTTATCTTAGTCGCCATGTTTTGTCCTCAGAGTGAATTTCTCAAAGCAAATTTTATTCATATATATAATTTTATTTATTTATTAATTTAGATGACCTTCATCATTTGTTTGAAAATTGTCTGTTTTTAAGACAATCACATGTCTGATAAAATGGGTATACCATTTATGTTGTTCAATAAAAGGTAAAGGCATTTTACCCAACATGTACAGATAATGTCTTTATATAAAAAGTCTATAAAAACAGGCAATTTTAAAACAAAAGATGAAACTCATCTATATTAATAAATTTGTAAGCCATCAGGAAATCAGTCATCCTATGAGGATAAAGATGACACACAGTCTTTTCTAATGTGGTATAACCACATACAACTAAAGGATGCATGCAGAATTGCCGAGAAGTTCCATTGGCTATTGCGATAAGATAAAAAGTTAGGTTGAAAAGTGAATTCAAAATTGATTTGTTTTCAGAACAAAAACGAATAGGAAGGAGGATGGAATAAATGGACAGGCTGGAATAAATGGACAGGCTGGAAAGAAGTGGAAAATAAAATAAAGATGTCTTGAATAACTGGATAGATTGGAAACAAAAATCAATAGGCCTGTCTATTCTGGACATGAAAGTACACTTCTTAGTGCCTGGGGTACATGTGGGTACCCTTCTTAGTGCTTGGAGGACATGAGAGTACCTTTCTTAGTGCACCAGGCCTATTGATAATTAAAATAAAAATTGGTTTGATTTTGTGAATATTTCAACGTTTTTCTTTACATCATCATCCTCAGAACAAATTATCAACAAATAATGTTTTCTGCAGAGGATCCTCACAAACCAGTCCCCCCACCCTAAATTCCACAATCATATTCATGACAAAAAAATGGAGGATCACTTCATGATTAATATTAGCATTTGATCACTCCCCAACTTTTTGGCCATGTGAGGTTTATATTTTCTTTCATGGAATTTAAAACCTGAAAGCAACTCAAAAGAACATTGAAGTAAGATTTGATATTAAAAACACCCAAAAACCTTCTAAACATAAAATGTAGTTTTTTCGATTACAACCATGTTAGAAACTGATCCCCCATTTTTGCCCATACCAGATTCTATACTTTTCTACAGAGAACAGAAAATGAAAATAATTTTTACGTACATGATTTGATTAAGAAAGAAAATTTTATGTGGAAAAACATTATAAATTGATCCCATATTTCTTGGAATATCATTCAGAATAAAAATAAATACTGAATATTAAAAAAAAAAAACATTATTGTATAAAAATTAGCGAAAATTCCTGATACTTATCAGAGGTTGACTCTGAATCTCATTATTCTTTGCTTTTCAGGATCCAGATAATCCTGAAGAGCAAAAGATCTCTTTTAATTGTCTGAAAGAACCCATTTTACTTTCCATCATCATGGCTGATGCTAACCTCCAGGAAAGTGACTCACTGCGCTTTGCTGGACTAACATTTTCTGATGACACAAAGTGGAAAGAGTATATTGAATCAATTCCTAAGTCTGCAGCTAAGAAAAATGCTAGACAATTTTCCTTACCAGAATCTATCTTACATATTTATAAATCTTCTATCCACCCTTGCTTAGAATATTACTGCTACATATAGTCTTGTGCTCTTGATAAAAGCCAAAGAAGAATCAGCAATATTATTGGTCCTGACCTGATATCTTGGCTTCAGTCATTTCTTTTCCCCATCACCATAACATAGCTTTCCTGTACCTTTTCTCTAAATGCTTTCATGGTAATTGTTCTGATGAACTTTCACCTAGACTTTAGGAATTTAAGCACACTTCTAGATTGGTGGCAAAGTCTCATCATTTTACAGTTGAAATGACAAAAGATATAACCGTAAGTTCTATACTAATAGTTTCTTCTCTCACACTTCTCACTTGTGGAACTCTCTTCTGGCTTCTTGCTTCCCAGTCAGTCAACTTTGATCTTCAAAAATTAAAATGCAATGTCAATCGTTATTTTCTGTCTTCTTAATTCTTGTTCTTTTATTGTCCTCTCTCCTTAATAGTAGTTTTTTCTCATATTCTCTAACACTCAGTAACCCCTTGCATCCTAGTGGCTTTATTGCCTTTGATCTTCAAAAATTAAAATGCAATGTCAATCATTATCTTCTGTCTTCTTAATTCTTGTTCTTTTATTGTCTTCTCTCCTTAATAGTAGTTTTTATCATATTCTCTAACACTCAGTAACCCATTGCGTCCTAGTGGCTTTATTGCCTTTGATCTTCAAAAATTAAAATGCAATGTCAATCGTTATCTTCTGTCTTCTTAATTCTTGTTCTTTTATTGTCTTCTCTCCTTAATAGTAGTTTTTATCATATTCTCTAACACTCAGTAACCCCTTGCAACTTAGAGGCTTTATTGTCTTGCTTAGGATGAAATGATTAAATAAAGAAACACCAAGTTGACTTCCGCTATGTATCATGAACTTTCAGTATTTTTTATACAATAATTTCTGCTTTAGATAACTATTGAGCACTTTCTTGGCATAAATTCTGTTCGCCTTTCGATATACATTGAATTATATAAATAATTGTATACCAATAAGTGTTATTACTATTACTTCATATTTTATATTAATAAAAATAAATATATATAGTGTATAAAACAAAAATCAAAACATAAAAAAGCTGAAATAAGTGAAAGTAATATGCTTGCTTCTTCTCATCCACATTACTGAGGGGCAGGGACCATGGACAAGCCTCTCCAGTCTCTCTTCTCCCTAGCTACAGCTGTGCACTCTTGTCAGCATCTCTTTGGTCTTGTCAGTCTCCTGCTGTCAATGTATGCCTCTGGGATGTAAGTGTAGGTGTTCTGATGACATGGCCAAATTTTCCTGTTTCCGCTTCCGTACTGTTGCAACAAACTGCCTCTCCATTCTCATCTTCTCCAGAACTGACTCATTAATTTTGCAATCTGCCTACCTGATGCACAGTGCCCACCTGTAGCATGATGTCTTGAAAGACATCAATTTGTTAACATCAACAACTTTCAGCATCCAGGCTTTGCAGCCATACAATGCCACCAGCCACCAACTACACTAGGGTTTTGAGAATCTCCAACTTAATGCTTTTGTGAAGAGTGAGGTATTTCCAGAGGGTCTCAAGGGACCTCAGTGCACATCTTTCTATCCTTAACTGAGCCCTGGTCTAAGGACTACCATTTACTGTTTGATCTAAAAGTGTGTATGTATGGCCGAGTGGTTAGAATGTTTGCATTTTGATCATGAGACCCGGGTTCGAATCTCACCATGGTCAATTTGTCAGGAAGGAGATTTCCTGATGATATTAGACTGAAGGGGATTAATCCCAACATGAGGTACCTTCAGAAAATGCCTGTAAACCATACCATGGGTTGACCCAAGCCTTTTCAGTGAAATTTGGTAGACGGAACCCTTGGGGGTCATCGATAGCTGTGCTAGCATGAAGTCACAAGATCATGGCCAAGAGCTTGATCATGCTGCCCTTGTTCAAATTGTTGATCACACTAGATAACACACTCTTTCCCAGAAACTGTAACTAAGGTCTGCTCAGCATAGTTGCAGTATAAACTACAAGTGGGCTCTGTGGGTGTTGAATAAATACAAATGAGCTTGAGCAAGTGTCTGCAATAGGGATTGGCTAGCCGTCCTAGTAGACGGGTATCCTTGAATATGAGTGGCCAGCTATACATATATATATATATATATATATATATATATATATATCTTTAAATCAGTGTCAAAGACTGGGAAAACGAGGCAGAGAATATGTCTGGTTGGAGAAAGTTGTTGATGGTTGCAATCATTTTGAGGTTAAAAGTTTGAAGTTGAAAAGCGCTCTTAGGAAAGGTGACGTAGACTTGATCGCAGAAGATATTCAGTCTGAGCTTGTATGTAATATTTGTTGGATTTGCTAGTCGTCAATGATTGTATGAAAATTGGCAGCCTAATGCTATGTGAATGTCCTTCCTGACAGACCTGCATAGTACATATCTCAGTTTTGTGAATCTTCAAAAGACTTTCGTGTGTAACATATGTAAAATAGTATGCAGGAACATGACTGGTTTGCAAAGTCATCTATGGGCCCATGGCCACTCAGTTCAATTTTGAAGAGATGGCCTTCTTCTGTAAAGTGCCAATTATCATATATATATATATATATATATGTATATTAAGAATTAATGGATTTATTTTTAGCCCAACATTTTTATTAATTTCAAATGTTATTTTAGTGGATTGGACAAAAAGAGCTAAACTTTAAAGGAAACTTTATCAAGTAAGTGATTAATTTGATTATTATTGAATATATGATAAAACTCTTCACAAAGGGAAATTTCCTCCAGCCTGAAGCAAGCTAGTAAATTAGTTTTGGAAAAGGCACAAAACCTTCAATTTTTAGGCGATTCTTTGAAATCCAGAGGGCCTGTAGTATGTGTATACACACACACACACACACACACACACACACACTATATTATATACTTATATATAAATTATTAATATATAAACTGTCTAAAGTTCATGTTGTGTTGTCGTATTTTCAAGGATGGCAAAGAAGGTCCAGAGAGAGGCTTAAAGGGATATAACTGCGGATTTGAAGTCAGAAAATTATCATTGATAACTTTCTCCTCCAATTTGCAGAACCCAGTTAATATATTCTTAATATTTGATATAATGCAAAAATGTCGCAATGATAAAATCAGTCAATAATTATTTAGAACTATTTATACTCGGACTCATGCATGCAATTACAAGTAATCTATAATATTTTAAATTTTGAAATCATATTTATTTTTGGCATATGGATTTTTTAAAGTTGTTTCTAAATATTTGATTGTCTTTCAGTTGTTCCACCTCACCTGCTATCCTCTTCTGCTGCACCTGCTATCCTCTTCTGCTGCACCTGCTATCCTCTTCTGCTGCACCTGCTATCCTCTTCTGCTGCACCTGCTATACTCTTCTGCTGCACCTGCTATCCTCTTCTGCTGCACCTGCTATACTCTTCTGCTGCATCTATGTGGCATACCTCACTGTTTGAGAACCACTGTTATAGAATAATGTGACTGAAGAGATTATTTTAACATGCTAAAATGTTTTATAGCAGATATTTTGTGTCTATGAGGATATTAACTTTTGTAGTTTATGCTCGTGGGTTTTTTATAAAGATAGATGGTAAAATTATGGCTGTTGGCATCAACTAAAAAGTCAAAGAAAGAGATTCTATTATTGAGTTCTTATGTAAAGTATAGGACAGAGTTACTCTCAAAAGTTTCTTTAAGGTATCACAAGCTATCATTATAATGGATGTATATAGGGGGTTTCGTGGAAATATTGAATTTCTAACGAGGCTACAAAGACATTATTTGGTTTATTAGGCTGTAATATGTCAAAGAATTCATTCATGGAGTTAATGCTATACTTACTAGCTAAGTATGAAAGTATCAGTTAGTTTAGGGCCTCTAAGTGATATATTCGGGGGTTGGAATTTGTAAGATTATTGACACCACATTTGTTTTTGAGAATGACGAAGACGGTCAAAAGCAATTGAAAATGACGAAGACGGTCAAAAGCAATTGAACAACACAACCTGAATTTCAAACAGTTTATCCATAATTTGCTCCAATGCACAACACCTTATATATATATATATATATATATATATATATATATATATATATACACACACACACATATATATATATATATATATGAGAGAAATATAATATATAAACTCTGACAGCCATTTTTGGTGGTAGTGAAAAACTCCCAATTGTCTATAAAACGCTCCTATGACGTGTCTCAAATAGCCTCTGATAACTGAATCTAGCTGGAGAATGAGTGAAGGTGGACCACTGGTACCTCATAACTAGATACTTCAGGTAAATGGCACTCATCAGTCTAGGAAGGCAGGAAAATCCTGATTCTAAACCTCCTCTGCTTTATGGTCTTATCCAAACATGGAAATGACTATGGTAAACCCAGACCAGAGTGCCAAAGGTCATTGACTGCCAACACTGACAACTCCTCCAGCCAAGCTAGCTCCAAATGTAATGCCATGTATTCCTTTGGATCTTATCAGTACAGCAGAGAGGGGGCCATGTGGTATGGGCAGTGCATAGTTTCCAAATACCATTGGCCATGCCTACAGACTGGAAAGGTCACTCTAGTCTCACCACCAAAGGACTAGATTTTGACCAAACAGGGCACTACTTTTATCTAATAAAATAAATGGATGCCTACTTTTATATATACACACATAATGTGTGTGTGTGCAGGTGTGTGCGTATGAGACTAAAGCAGCTTCTGAGAAAGTTTTGCCACTATGCAACCCCCACCCCACCCGCAGCATGTCCATCCTATGTATGGTGTAATTTGTAAGTCGTTGATTAGTTGGTTTTGTTTAGCAGCATATTAACATCTATGGTTTATTTAATGCCAAAATCTAAACATTTTTTACAATTTTATTTTTGTGGGGAGATAATAATAGTTTTAGTGATACAAGCCTTACTAATTAACCCATAGCTGGGGGAGAAGAAGTGGATTCATAACTTTCCCAAGAATATTTGCATATAAGTGAATATAACAAACCTGACTAGAATTGGAACTGGGCTCTCTGATTAACAATTCTGAAGCACCATCCATTACACCACCTGCACATCAAAGCTTACAGCACCTGCTATTCTCATGTGGTCACCCATCTAGGTACTGACCAGGTTCAACATTGCTTAACTTCAGTGATCATACGAGAACTGGTGTTTCAATGATTCACTCTCATATAAGAGATTACATAGCAGTTCGGTGCTCTTTCCTTTTATTTCTGACAACATTTTCCTATACTTTGCTTACTTTCTGGAAGGCATCTTTCGCTTTTTTTATGATTTCTTCATATTTACTTTGCTACAATTCCCGTCACTTCACTATCCATAAAGTTACATTTCTGTAGTTGTTTACTTTGACGTCCCCAATACTTAACTCACAACTTCAGCTGCCTCTTTTGCTGACAACTATGCATTATTTCTTCTCACTTAATTAGCCACAAGCCGTGCTATGCATTTAATCAGACATTCTAAAACAGATAAAGATTTTTTTTCAGCTGATCACCTTGAAAGATGAATAAATTTCAGTGTTAGATCTACAAATGATCACACAAGACTGAGGTCGGGTCAAAGAGGTGTATACATGCACATTGGCATGTGATGGTGATCAATGAAGAGATGTCAATCTTCTGACAAGAGCGTACAGTCATGATATCTATCTATCTCTCTCTCTCTCTATATATATATATATATATATATATATATATATATATATATATATATATATATATATATATATATTAAGAGAAATAAAAACCATTGATGGAACCAATGAACAATTTGCCAAGACCTAAAATTCTTATCCAGATAAAATCTCGAATAAAAACAACAATATTGAAAAAAGAAAGAGAAAAAAGGCCTAAAGCAAACTTGAAGCTTAGATTGCCTAAGCCAAACAAATATATATATATATATATATATATATATATATTTGTATTTAGGCAGCAATCCTTCTTTCATGCACATTTCATTGAAAACAACAGACAAGGTGCTTTTATTTAGTTTTTTAAACAATTTCTCATGCGAAAAATTTAGCCATTTTCAAGGATTTTCAAACCAACACTTAATAATATTAACTTTGAACATGGACATAATATCTTGACCATGTTTTGAAACAAAAAAATGAGAACATTTTATAAAACATACATACAACAAACTATTTCTAATTTTAACAGTTAAAATATAATCCTTGAAAATGGCTAAATGTATAGCCGAAAGCGCTCGGATAAAAAGAACATTTGTACAGTTTTTATATAATTTATCATCTGAAAAGTAAAACATTATTAGATCGCATGAGAAATTGTATAAAAAAACTAAATAAAAGCACCTTGTCTATCGTTTTCAATGAAATGTGCATATATATATATATATATATATATATATATATATATATATGCATGCGCGCGTGTGTGTGTGTGTGTGTGTGTTTAAAAAATTATAGTAAATGTCTGTATATATACAAGTAATGTATGTGTGAATGAAGTATCCACTATATGTCATTTCTCTAAATATACTTTAGGCCCTGTCCATTATACCCCATTCATAGTAATTCCCTTGGGGAAGTGTAAAATTCATTTCTTCCCTCTACTGCTCCAGCTATGGGTTAAATAGCAAGACAACTTGAGAAGGCAGCACATCAAATTGAAGGATGACTCTGAATTTAAACCCAATCTGTCCAAATGATGACTCAGCAAATCTGTCCAAATGATGTCTTTTTTGAGAATTCCTTCTTAATCAACCCAAGAAAGTTTCAGCAACTCCCTCTCCCTCCCTCTCTCTCTCTCTCTCCATATATATATATATATATATATATATATATATAATATATTATAAGCTCTACTTCTGTATGGAGCACTGTCCTTTTGAAAATAAAGCTAAATACTAAGGAACACCGGATTATGCATACATACATATATATATATATATATATATATATATATATATATATATATATATGTATGTATATGTATATGTGATAAAAATATAGTTTTAAGGTATGCTATATTTATGGGTTAAAGTGCTCAATATCAGTGATAGAGCCTGGTGTTGACCTCAGTGTCCACTTATATATATATATATATATGTGTGTGTGTGTGTGTGTGTATGTATGTATTCACTGAAGATTGCATTCATATGAGACAGACTGTTGTCACTTGGTGTTGGCCTCAGTGTCCACTTTTATATTTACATACACTCTATCCCTGATATTGAGCACTTTAACCCATAAATATACCATACCTTAAAACTATATTCTATTATATATATATATATATATATAATATTTATTAACAATTATAAGAAAAACATGTTATAAACTGCTTCATAAATTGAATCATGTTTCAGCACTAAAGGTGATTCTTGAGGTGATGGTGGCTAACTGATGAATAAATGAACATTTTATGGTTTAAAACTAGTAATACCCTGACAGGAAGGAAGTTGGGGGGGGGTACATTTCTAACATGCTAGGGAGTGGCCTCAATTAACCAATCAGATGTTGGACCTCTGATGGGTTTGAAGTTAAAATCATATTGGATTCCTGTTGACTGTACAAGTTATTTTTAATTAAATTTAGATATTAACAAAGTGTCAAGTTTATAGTATTCTTTGGTCTTGACTCAATAACATAAGAATGTAAACTCTCAAGATGAAAGCTAACGATAAGTGATTAAGACTGTGCTATATGCTAGCTTCATACAAGGTTCACCTCGCCATGGTTATTTATTGTAGGCATAAGATTTATTTCTACCAATAAACCTGTCTATGCTTCATATCTATATCAGTGGCTTGACAGGCTAAAGCATGATAAGGTGGTGGGTGGGGGTAGAGAAAAAGGAAACTAGAGCAGCCATTGGATTTTGTCTTGAATATGCAAACCTGTGCTGAGTAGGCCAGTGTTACTTTTACGTTATAGCTGATACACAAAGGTCCCTTTACCCGGCAAGGCAACCAAAAAGCAACAATTTAATTATAAGAGACCCAGAAATTCAAAAGCAGCAATAATATCAACCAAATTATATTTATATTTATAGCTAGAAATGCCCGTAAACATATATACACAAACATCCGCATACATATTGCATGAATCATTCATACAAAAAGTAGATTAGTAAAGTTAATGTTATAAAATGGCGAAATCCATTCGTTAACAAAATTGTAAAGGTGCATTAACCTACAAATCACTCGATGAATGTTATGATCCTTGTTTTTAATAACTACAACTTGTATAAGGTCTTTTTTTTAATCTGCAAGTACTTTCGGCTGTACATACAGCCATCCTCAGGCATGGAAATTAATTTGTTTTTTAGTAAATCCACGTAGTAGCGGGACACGAAAGATTAAATGCGAATCGAAATATGTTATGTTAGAAAATATATATATATATAGTGCTGTTCGATAAAAGTGACTCGCCTGATTTTTTAACTAAATGTTCTCTTCTCCGATGAAACGAAAGTTGAGCTAAATTCAAAGGATAAGCAATCTAAAATCCGAAGAAGAAGCTTTGAAAGCTCTTTGAATTTAGCAGTAAGTACTGTCAAGCATCCGTTCAATGTTCTGGGGATGCTTTTCTTTTCATGGAACTGGTTTCTTAAAACCTATTGAAAAGACCCTCAGGAGCGAGCAGTACAAGAGAATTTTACAGTCTTGTCTGCTCCCTTCTTCTGAAAGGGTGCAAATCAACCCCACCAAGCTCATTTTTATGCAGGATAATGCTCCCTGTCGCAAATCAAAATTGATGAAGGAATACTTTGATGAGAAGCAGGTGAGTGTTATGACATGGCCGCCCCAATCTCCTGACATCAACCCCATTAAAAACTTATGGAGCATTATAAAGTACAGGCTCTCGAGAAAGCAGTTGAGCAACAAAGAGGATTTGATTATGAATTTCATATCAGAATGGAATTCAATGCTTGGAGATGAGATTTGCCAGAACCTAATCAAGTCAATGCCAAAAAGGGTTGAAAAGGTTATTCAAAATAAAGGAGGACCCATAGATTATTAAATATTTCGAACTATATTACCTATAATAAATAAATTATACATCTATTATTCTTTATTTAAAGCTGTTCGGTTATGTTTCTATTGATTACTAGTTGCAGGAAATAAGTGACTCACTTTTTTGCACAGAGTTTTTCCCTAAATCTCATTTACATCCAAAATTATAATTATCAATAGAATACCTTAGGGTGAGTAAACTTTTTTACTAGGTGGTCGGGAAGGGGTCTTTATATTAGTAAGATTTAAAAATTAATTCGACCCCGAAAACAATAGGCGAAAAAATTTTTAAGTTAAAAAAATCAGGTTAGTCACTTTTATCGAACAGCACTATAGATACATACCAATTAACGCCTCCCACACACACCCATATATGGCTACACATGCATACACATATATATAAATATACACAAACACCCAAGCAAAACAAACCAATACACAAATGTACTCAGTATTTGTTTGTATATTTCATGTTTTGATAGTTTACAATACAGAAGTTAACTCCAAACTCATCATAGGTCCGACATTTGGTTGGTTAATCTAGGTCGCTCCCTAGCATGTAGAAATTTCAGTTTTTTCCCTTCCCTCGCTTCCTGTGCTGCTTTTAAACCATAGAATGATCATTTATTCTCCAGCTAACCACCACCACCTGAAGAAGCATCTAAAGTGTTGAAACATGATTGCATTTATGTAGTGGTTTATAACATTATTTTGTTATAATTGTTAATAAATATCATTAAACTCTACTCTGTATTGAGCACTTTTTTAAAATATAATGTTTGAACATTGGAATTAACCAACTTTACACTTGGATATATATATATTTATATATATATATATATAACAATACATTTCAATAAAAAATACAGCTGACCAGAGTATTCCAGGAAGATAATGATTTAGACAAGAACTCTTTGTAATTACAGTGCTCATTATCAAAGGATAGAGCATTAATAATGATAATAATTTTTTTATAATGATGATTATTATTATTATTATAAACAGAGATTCAAAGAATAAAGATATTTCAAAGTCACTATGGCTCTCTGGTCAATTTTGACCAATGCTTAAATCAAACCTCTTTTCTTTCTCTCAATGATTGGTTGGCCACAAAAAGTGCAGATTCAAACATGGCCAACAACTGTAACAGTCTGCTTATAAGATGCTACAAGTCGAGGACTGTAAAAAAAAATGAAAAGAAAAATAAAGAGAACATTTTATTAAAATGGCGAATTGATGATAAAACATTGTTTTTCAGATTAGATAGCATTAGGAGTGTTTAGTCATAACTAATTTCATTAAATGATTATTTTTAATTAAATGATGAGATATTAGATGGCATGAGAAGCATTTAAATGTTATTAATTTCATTCAAAATGGTTACTCTTAAGATACACCAAAAAAATGAATTGACTGAAATGTTGAGATAAAAATAACAATGATAAAGATACTGGTCTGAATAATGTGTTGAGTGAATTCTAAAGACCACTAAACATAACATTCACCTAAGGAAAGCATTTACAGTTGTAATGTTATTTTGTTTATTATTTTTTTGTTTTTTTTCTGTTGCTTCAGTCATGAATTTCTTCCTTTATTATTTTATCTCTCAAATATCTATTTTTACAATATGACACTAATAAAAAAATGTCCATATCTTTAATGATAATTTTATACTTTTATCTTTTCTTATTTATTGATTCATTTCTATTATTGTCATTAAAGTAATAAGTCAAACTGTTCACACCGACATTCAGTGTAAAATATAAAAATGCTCATTGTGTGGCCCAGTGATTCCAAGGGTGAAGCCATCCAGACTTCCAACTTCTGCAGGGCTACACCCATGGCAGTAAGGTCAAGGAGGGCCAAACTGAATGCAACCAAGCCCTAACCCTCCAAAGACCCCCATCCCAACAGTGGAATAGGCAAAGATCTACACAATCTCAACAGCTAAACTGGCAGAAGAGGGCAGCACCAGTTGAGCTGGAGTAACCAAGGCAGACCTGGGCAGACCAAGCATCTGCCTAACCCGATGCAACTAGGTTTGCCAGATCTTGCCTACCTCAACCCCCCTTTCAGTTGCAAGGAAGGTGCTTCTGACCAAGTGTGTTGGCTTCTCTGTCACGAAGAGTTGTCCACCAAAATCAAATTCAGACAAATGGCCTCAACAAACTTGTCTTCATTCACAGCTATCTCCAACACTGCCCCCAGGGGTCGGGTGAAAGGAAATAAGGAGAGAGGATGACAATCTCAATGTGAGTGGGTGCCACTGATGACAATTAGCAGTGCCGCCATTTTGCACATGGATAGGTGTGTCTCTGCATATAGTTCTGATGGACAATCCTGATGCCAAAATTATGCTTTGGTCTTGCCCACCTTCAAGTCAATTCGTTCTGCCTTAGACAATTGACAGTGATAATTATTTTTGCCTATTTCTCCTTAAAAATTAGATTTAAAAAAACAGAATTCCAAACCATATCCGCGTGGAACAAGAAAAGCCACACTATATCAAAATCCACACTGGTCTGAATATGTTTTTTTGTATGAATAATAAACCTTTGGAAACACAGAAAAAAATTGGACAAAATATATAGTGGAAATAACAGAAATAACAAAACAAATACAACTGTCCAATTATGTCGTGGAACAAATAGGGTCTTTTCAACATTCTAACCAATATCTCTGGGCACTTGATTACCTTGTAGCACTTACCTTTTTATTTGTGGTATCGTCTTGGTCCTCAGCCTCTGTCTGGAGATCTTCAGCAAAAACCATTTTATCAACTGAACCACCTTCAGCCTCTTTTTTCTCACTTTCTGTTGTTGTCTTTTTCTTCTTCTTCTTCTTCTTCTCTTTCTGCTTCCTACTCACTCCTTCACTTACTTCCTCTTCTTCAGAACATTCCTCCTCCTTCAAAAGTCAAAATCAACAGACATCTTCTTATTGACTGTCACCGACTTTTTTTTTATGCTGACAACAATTGAAAAAAGAAAATCTCATTTCATGATTTTCATCCTCATCCTTGTTGTCTCGATCACAGTGAGCATACGACCATTGGCAGTTTTTCACTTACTAGTGAGCTTCTGCCCCACACAGTGGTTCAATTCCCACTTGTGTTAATGTGAACAAAAACTGGGATTGATTTGGCTTTCTACAGCCTAGCAACCTTTTATGAGTTATTTAACCCCTTCCCTGGTATAGACGTGTATATAGGTTTTTACCGACATGGACAAATAAACACATCCAAAACATAACAGAAGTGTTTATCGGTCGATCTTGATTCTTTTTAGGCTCTTCTGAACATCAATTGCGTCCAATTATCGACTCCTATGCCTGCTAGAGGCGTTAGTCACCTCACTGGTACGTTAAAGTGCCTCAGTTTCTTAGTTACTATATTAAAAACAAATAAAAAAATTTGTCTGAAAATGAAAACATTTTTCCCAAAACAATTGGCGGGGAAAGGGTTAAAGCTGAAACACATCTTTCTTTACAAGGGAATGTTGCATTAACAATTGTTTTTGAGAATAACAATTATTTTTTTCCCAGATCCAAGCCCTACTGGGAAGATGGATTCATACCTTTCACAAAGTATTTGCACTTAAGTGAATGTAATGAACCTGACTGGAATTTGAACTAGGATCTCCAATTTATCATTCCGGCCACTATTCATGACACCACCCATACATTCTACAAAAACTGGGAAAGGCTGGGTGTAAGTTCAACAAAGGAACAGAAAGTGAAATGTTGCAACAGCAAGAAAAAAAAGTACAAATCCTCTGGGTTCGTTATTGCACAGTGTTGGGAAGAGAAGGTAAATGACACTTGGGACACCTTCACTGCAACGTCTGTCTTCTCTCATGAAAAACTAAAAAACAACATCATCTTTCCAACCAGCAAGAACACCATCCCTACATCTCTTTTTTTACTCTTGCTGTGACTCTCCAACTGTCTCCTAGAATGCAGCCTGACTATATAAGCCTATGACTGGAATTCCTTACCTTCCAGCCAAGTAACATATGATCCCAAAAGTGTTTATTTATTTACTTATATAACAGGGTCGTAACCCTGATTTAACATTTTAATGCATGAGAATACCTAATGATGTTTTCAAATGGGAAATAATTAAAATTAAACTGTGAAAAACTCAATGAAATTAATTAAGCATTGAGGAGAAAAAGAAAAAAAGGACAAATTAAAAATAATTAGAAGCCATCAAATGAGTTTGGAGAACGCTCTAGATTTGAACCTGAAATAATCCAAGCAGAATTAATTGACATTTAGTAAGACTAGATCTTCCCCAACCTACCCACTTGCTTCCAGGACAGTATGACAAGATTCATGTTCTTCTAAAATTTTCCAAATTCCAAAGAAAAATTTGGGCTATGTTTATTTAAAATACTATCAAACCCAACCAATATCTATATCTTACCAAGTCCAATGTTAGTGGCTTTGGGATGAATGCATTCCACAAAGGCCATTTGTTTTTTGTTTTTAAACAAAGAAAGCTCACAAATAGATGCAATAAATTAATGCCAAAAGTGCATGAGATTTTCTTATATAAGCCACAGGCACAGACAGGGATAGAGAGAGAGAGAGAGATCAGCTGACAAGATATTATAACTGATCTACTCATTTGAAGTGTTGAATATTCCCGGACCTGAATTTTTATAATGGATTCAGGGTAGGTGTCACCACTGCTTTCATTTTAGTTCCAGATTATAGTTTCTGTTTTGGAAAGGTTTAAATTGAGTCCCATTTCTTTGGACACTTGGTAGAGAATATTAGTGTTTTTTTTATCTTCAAGGTCATTCTTTATCCCAAATAGGAATACTTATGTAATCAGCATAACCTTCATCATCATCAGTACACTGGCAGTGAAAACAGGAATGCTGTTTTCTATTAGCAAATTTGCTAGCGATGTGGGTATGCAATGCGTTGTAGGGCTGCAAAGGGGAATTAATCTGCATTTGGTTGAGATGAAGGCATGAGGATGAGGAGTGTTGAGAGTCAGTTGCTGTTTATTCTGCCCTGACGCAAGACATGTCTGCACTGTTGCTATTTATCATGCCTGGAGACTAGACATGAAATATTTCAAGTAAGACCCTCTCTCTTTTTCGTCCCTTTCAAACAGCTTATTGTATACATATGCTATAGTTTATCTGTGTCAGAAAAATTTCTGATAAATATATGTATATCGGTATAAAACATTTCTTTGAAAATAATGCATGATTGTCATTCCTTTCTTTAAGCTATTTTGTTTCATCCATGTATCTATCAAGGCGTTACTACATCACGGATATAATAATGAGGAAATGTAAACTGGGAAATATTCTTTTTTGTATAGCACCCCCATTAGTTTAAATAATCAGAATGTTACAGAAATCATTTTGACAATTGTCATCTCGACAAAGATGATCAGCTGAGTGAAGAGGACCTCACAAGAACCAGATCAAACAACCTGACAAAGAGTATCAGCTGAGTGGAGTGGACTTGATGAATGACTTTTTAGGTGAATGCTGACAGGACAAATAACATTGGTTCTCTAAGACAGTGGTCCTTAGCAGCCAAAGACAAGACTGCTCACCTACCAACATGAAAGGAAGACACACTATGGTTAAACCATTTTCCACCTCACCTCACTTTTTCTCACTTGCCTACAGACGGCCCTTACAAGAAGGTTGCAATGGGATAAAGTTTGCCAACTGCTACAATTTTGTCTCATGGTTTTATTTCTTGGGTGACAACAATTCAGCCAAAGAATTATTTTCCTTGTGTTAAACCACAAACATTCATCTAGTAGAAGCTGCACCCTGTGAACAAACCGGACGTTGCTACATGTTTAAGATAAGTGAAAACACAACTAAAGAGTGTTATATTCACATATTTCCTATTAATTTTGTCTGGGTAACAATTCAACGACAGCCACCCAAAAAGATGCACTTTGTTTACCCAAATGGACAAACTAGCTGCAAGTGCCAACATCAGTACACCAAATTCCAATTTGGAAATTGAAAAGTTGGTTTCAAAAGGAACAATTGTGTTAAGTAATGATGCCAATTAGGCAGTTGATTAGACAATAAATGTTTTCTTATAAAAAATGTTTGTCTTTTTCCAGAATAAAAATATTACTTTCAATACCCATAATAATAATAATGATGATGCCTTTTCTCATGACTTCAGACACAGAAAAGAATGCAACAAGAAAGTTCTGAAATTCTGTGAATTATTCCATTATAAACTCACCTTTTTCCCTTGAAGTTTTTCACCTGCTTTTGTCTTTGAAATATTCTTGCTCGGTGAATCTGGAAAAAAAAATATAGGAATGGAATTTTGTGATTCATTTTTCAGGACAGGTATAACAAATTTACGACTCCTGTAGAGGATATGATATATATTTCTTTTTTAATAAATTCACCCAAAGCAAGGTGATAATGCCACTAAGACACGAGGGGCTACTGGGAGTGAAAAAGAATGAGAAGAATTTAGAAGGAACAAGAAACCCAATCCTAAACATGAAACAAGGGCTAAACCTCTACACCTGTTCAAAAGACCAGGGAGAGGTGGGAATTGGATCTTCTATCTTCTCCTATTGAAGAGAAAGATAAATAAATTAATAAAATCCAGGCAGAGATGTTAAAAGTATAGAGTTGAAGTAGACTTTAGAAAAAACCAGAAATTCAATCCTAAACAGGGAACAAGGGATAAATCTCTACCTCTGTTCAAAAGACCAGAGAGAAGGGTAGCTTTGGGATATGAAGTGAGCTATTTTCAGTAACGAGGCAATTCATAAAAGTGAGAAATGATGGATTGAAGAAGTAAAACCTTTTAATTAAAAAGGTGATTTTATAAAGTTATGAAATATAATTTGAAGGTACAATTCTGAGAAAGTCAACCCCAATTGAGTTTGTTAAAATCAGAAATTGTGTACAGGTGTGAATATGGACTTTGTCACTCTATTTCACAACACTATTCTAATTTCACACTAATGCACAACATTGTTTGCAACATTTTTAAAAACTTCCTTAAATGAACTCATCCTTCAATAAACTTCACCTTTATCCCAAACATACATTCCTATCCTGAACAACAATTTCCCCGGAATCCTTCAATTCTCATCTCCAACAAATGTCATACTCTCCTATTTATTTAAAGACATTTTTATGCTTAACATTCTTTTTATAGATACAAGTATTTAAGTAAATGCTCTGTTTATAATAAAAAATATTAAATAACATTTACCGGCCTGAATGTCCGAGAAATTTTCATAGAAAATATTCATCCTTCGACAGGATTCGAACCTGTATCCTATACGGAACCGTTATGAATGTACGTGGAGATTCATGGAAGATTGAAGTTTATAAGCAGTAAATTCGACCTTGCCAACCAAACGATCCTTTGTGGCCGAGCAGTAAGTAACGTCAGACTATATGACGGTTCTGTATAGGATACAGGTTCGAATCCTGTCGAAGGACAAATATTTTCTATGAAAATTTCTCAGGCCGGTAAATGTTATTTAATACTGTTTATTATAAATAAAGCATTTACTTAAATACTTGTATCGATAAAAAGAATGTTAAACATAAAAATGTCTTTAAATAATTGTCGGACTTTGTCCATTTCATAATGTGTCTCCTATTTATCTAATGGTATTCATAATGCCACTGAGACACAAAGAGTTAATGGGTGTGGAAGAGAATGAGAAGGCTTTAGGGAGGAGAAAGAAAAATAAAAGAACAGTGTTATATTCTGCTTTAAATTCTCTTTCTGATTCACTCCACATGCCAACTGGATGCGAATGCTAAGAAACCAAAAGAAAAAAAAAGTTATCCTCTGCTCTGGGGCTCTGAGCATCACATCCAGCCCACAAAACAAAATATAAAAAAAAGCCAATTATGTATGTTGCTGCCAAAGGAAAGACAAGATTAGTAGCCACTACATTTGCTTTTAAGAATGTCACTTATAATGACTGTGACATATTCACTGCAAACGGGCAAGCTTCAAATAATCAGCCACCAGCCTCTCTCAACATCATTATCATGACCTCAGTCAACCCACTCTACACATCAACTGCAGACACTACCAACACTATACTTACTCCAAGTCACTTCCCTTGCCCACATTCCACTCGCATCCTCTGTGTTGGTAATTCTACAAATTTTGTATTAACAATTCTTGTCTTCTTTTTCTTTTGCCTCCCAGCTGTACTTGTTGTTTGCTGACTATGAAATGGAGACACAATTGTTTTTAAAACTCAGGCTATGGAATTATCTGCAAGCCATAACCCACTAAGGAAAGTTGGTCAAGAGGTGATATTTAGGGGTTTTTTGGTGGGTAGGGAGGACAAAGGCAAAGTTAGAGAATTGTTTTTTTTATCACTTGTCAAAAAAAGGGAAGGGAAGGTGTGAATTGCCGAAGCAGTGAAATTTCTTTAGATAAGGGCTGAGGGGGTGCCACAAGAACAGGCTGTCAGGGGAACAGCTGGTGAGTGTCTGATTGGGAAGGTGGAAAGGTTCAAGGAATTGACAACGTCATACCTTTACTGTATGGTCTAGGAGTTCCTACCATTTTACTATCTGTGTCATCTGCATATCTTATTTCAAGATTGTGCCAATCAATAATAAATCTTGGTAGGACTTCTAGTCTTTTTAGGGTCACTTCACTGTAGAAGTCTTCTTTAATAAATAAGTTCATCTTATTTTACCCAAAAGATCCAGTTTGATTTTTTTAACTTCTGGAAACAGAACAGTTTATTTGCACAAAATTTGAAAACAAAAAAAAACAAACACTTACTTTTATTCTTTCCATCCTTTTTCTCTGTTTCACTTGCCTCCTCCTCCTCCTCCTCCTCCTCCTCCTCTTCCTCTTCTTCTTCTTCCTCCTCCTCCTCTTCAGTCTCTTCTTTACTCTTTCTTTCACTTTCTTTCAGTTTTTTGGTCTTTTTCCTTTCCACTTTCTTTGGTGCCTTCAGCGGCTTTATCTCTCCAATTTCCTTGCCTTCTCTTGGTTCTTCAGTTTGAGATTCGTCAGACTCCAGCCTCACTTCAGAAGGTTCTTTAATCTTCTTTTTTTCTGAATAAAGCAAAAAAAAAAAGAAAAAGGGGGTAATCCTCATCCTTGTTTTTTTTTGTCACATCCTTTGGCAAATATCTTAGTTTGCCTTTTATTCCATTTGATCCATGAATGGTAAACAATGATACAGGAACTATTTTGTCCAAGAAATCATAACAATTCACAGGTGACTTAAAAAACAAGAAGACAAAGAGAAAAGCCAAAGGAGAGAATCTGTGGAGAGTCCATCGTTTTCCTATACTTTAACCATTACACACTGAATGTTAAAATCTGCCGCGGTTGGAAATTGCGTTTTGCCTTCACGCGTTGTCCCCCCATAACATCTACTGTAATCAACACCGGCTTTCTTGTAATATTCACTACTACCTGGGGAATCCCATTGTTCTATTTTGGGCCTAAAGACAGCGGTGAAAAAATAGTGATGCTACAGGTGCTAACAATATATAGGCTTGATGCTATACAAATAAAAATTTATAATGAATAAAGAAAAATAACAGCAAAGTTTCAGCAGAAGCTGCCATAAGGAAGAGAACGTGGTCAAGAATGACGGCAGCCGCCATGAGAACGTGGTCAAGGATCACAGCAGCCGCAATAAGGAAGAGAACGTGGTCAAGAATGACAGCAGCCGCAATAAGGAAGAGAACGTGGTCAAGAATGACAGCAGCCGCAATAAGGAAGAGAACGTGGTCAAGAATGACGGCAGCCGCCATGAGAACATGGTCAAGGATGACAGCATCTGCAATAAGGAAGAGAACGTAGTCAAGAATGACAGCAGCCTCCATGAGAACGTGGTCAAGGATCACAGCAGCCGTAATAAGGAAGAGAACGTGGTCAAGAATGACAGCAGCTGCAATAAGGAAGAGAACGTAGTCAAGAATGACAGCAGCCTCCATGAGAACGTGGTCAAGGATCACAGCAGCCGCAATAAGGAAGAGAACGTGGTCAAGAATGACAGCAGCCGCAATAAGGAAGAGAACGTGGTCAAGAATGACGGCAGCCGCCATGAGAACATGGTCAAGGATCACAGCAGCCGCAATAAGGAAGAGAACGTGGTCAAGAATGACAGCAGCCGCAATAAGGAAGAGAACGTGGTCAAGAATGACAGCAGCTGCCATGAGAACGTGGTCAAGGATGACAGCAGCTGCAATAAGGAAGAGAACGTGGTCAAGAATGACAGCAGCCGCAATAAGGAAGAGAACGTGGTCAAGAATGACAGCAGCTGCCATGAGAACATGGTCAAGGATGACGGCAGCCGCCATGAGAACATGGTCAAGGATGACAGCAGCCGCAATAAGGAAGAGAACATGGTCAAGAATGACAGCTGCCACCATGAGAACATGGTCAAGGATGACAGCATCTGCAATAAGGAAGAGAACGTAGTCAAGAATGACAGCAGCCTCTATGAGAACGTGGTCAAGGATGACAGCAGCTGCAATAAGGAAGAGAACGTGGTCAAGAATGACAGCAGCCGCCATGAGAACGTGGTCAAGGATGACGGCAGCCGCCATGAGAACATGGTCAAGGATGACAGCAGCTGCAATAAGGAAAAGAACGTGGTCAAGAATGACAGCTGCAGGCAAAAAAGAAGAACAATAGGTTTAAAGCTCCAAGATGTTGATTCAGAATTGTCCACAGTAAAATAACCCCGTGAATTAAAACATGAAATTAATGATATAGTAATTTTGAGTTCAATCCCAAGGTCAGGTAGTAAAGACTTTTATACTCACTGGAAACACAGTTAGCAATAACTGAACATTACTAAATAAGAACAGGTCATTCCTAGAAATGGATTGTGGAACAAGGACAATCTACCTGGGTAGGTTAAATAGAGGTTTCAGTTTGAAAAATTCCTGATGGTTAGCTGGATTGACTCACACCTGAAGAAGGCTGTGGGGTAAAATGACTGAAACGATGTGATAATAATAACAAAGACAAAGACATTAGTCTCAAATTAAATAATACTAGATGTGTATATATTATTTCTTATGCTCAAGCAGGTTTCCATTTGGGAAGCCATGTCAATTACAAGAATTATGGATCCATTAAATAAAAGAAATCAGCAACCAACCAACTTTCTTCTTCTTTTGTCCGGATTTTTCTCTTCTGATTGTAGTGACCTTTGCTCCTATACATCAATGGTTTTAGAACATGACAAGTCTAGGGAATATGTGGCAGAGGAAGGTCATGAAATCAAGTATGTGGGTCACTTCCTGGTAAGTTGACTGGGGTGGTAGCACCTGGTAGGGTCTCAGCTAAGTATAAAAATATCAGCAATACCTTTATATACATATATATATATATATAAATTACCAACAATGCACCTTCTGTAGTTGAAAGCATACAAACAGTTTTGTTTGGGATATTTGGATTTCGGCATTGAATAGCTCGTGGAGGTTGATGTGCCACTAAACAAAATCAACCAAACACCCAACATGAAAGAACTCTTTCATGACATTAATCCATATAATCTCCGACAACTTCTTAAATCAAACTGTATTCCCAAATATAACATCAACAAAACTTCAACATAAAACACACACATCACTTCCTCTAGTAATTATGTCCACACAAACATGTATATGAACAAAAGCTGAGTATCATCTACCATGTACTCAATTGTGAAAGCAGAACAACATATTTTTATTACTTCAAAGCTTTGAAGAAAATTAAATTTAGGCACTAAATGACCCATAGGGAGTTGATGTGCTGTTAAACAAATCAATCAAAATCCTGGTAAGTTGATGTTCACCTTAAACAAATCACACCATCAGCACATTCTTTCACCACCAATGAACTTTTGCAAAGCCAAACAGTGATAGGGAATGGATGATGGGAGCAGGTTTTGGTTAAACTGGAAGCATCTAGTCCTAAACCTGCACACTGGGGGGGGGGGGGGGGATGTAGTCATCAACACCATCAACATAAAGGAAGCAATCAGTAGAGAAGAAATTAAATTTTGGGATATGATATAAAGCCGACGACAAGTCTAGGGAACCTTTTCAAGAAGATAAAAATAGGGACTATGCTAGCCTACTTGAATGAGGTTAGTCTATATTTAAATTAAACCCACTGTAAGAGAATGGCATCATGATTTCAGATTTTCTCCAAAGAAAGAAGCTTTTCCTATCAAGAATCAGAATAGGGCACACCAATATTACTCACTCATTTCTCGTAAAAAATGAACAGCCTCTTGAATTCACTGTATGTCAGGAGGCAGATACTGTAAAACATATTCTAACTGATTGTAGTGATCTTGCCGCTATATTTCAATGATTTTATGACATGACTAGTCTTGAGAATCTTTACAAAAAGTAGAGACTATTTTAGTTTACTTGAAGGAGGTTGATCTCTACCATTAATTATGACATTAAATAACTCCATTCTAAAACTCATAACTGGAGAGTGATGGAATCAATGATCCAAAAGATAGTTTACAAGCCATAGATTTAATAAACAAAATCTTTTTGGCATTAAATAACTGACAGAGTTGAGGTGTCATTAAAACAGAACAATCTCATTGAAAAGAAATTTGTGGAGAACCATGACTACCTATGTCATAAAAGATTGTGGCATTTAAAAAAAAAGAGTAACTGATACTAATTAACCAGTTAAGCAACAAAGGATGTTAATTCAAAATTTGTTTCTCCTTTAACTGCTGTATACCAGATAATGTTAACATCCCCCTTTTGAAAATCGCACCTTGTCTCCATTTTGTCCTCCACACCCTGCTATGATTAATATCTGCTTTCTGGTGATGCTACTCTCTGGCACTAAAGTTGTTAATAATATATAACTGCGAGATGTATACATTATTATCATTTGTTGTACCCAAGCAGGTTCACATTTCTGAAGCACCGTAAGGTACAAAAGTTAAGGATATATCAAATAAAAGAATTAATCAAGGAACCAACCCTTTTCTTTTGTCTTGATTTTTCCTTTCTCTTCCTTTTTTTTCTTTTTCTTCTTCTTCTCCTGAGACAATGTTATTTCACTTTCATCTTCAACAATCATGGCACCGACAGTAGCACCATTACTCTGTGAACAAAGGAAGTAAATACGTGTGTAATTTGGCAGCAGAAACGTCAAGGTAAGTGTTTCTTCTTATGTATGTATTTGTGCAAATCCATTTTGTCTCTGCAATTTTTTACAAGGCTCGGGAGCCACTCAAGGTAAAGGGTTGCAGAGTAAGATGCACAGTTTATGGGCATAAGTGGAGAACATAATGATTGACTCTAGATTTGAATAGGTTAAGAATTTAGTAATCGGGGAAGCATCCTTTTGGGAGTTGGTTCCACAAAGCAAGCGGTCCATTAATTATACGGCAAAGGAAATTTCCCACCAGTCTGATTAAATATCATTTAATGTAATATATATCAGGATGCAATATATATGTGCATATAATATGGCGAAAGTAGTTAAGTTTATTACTTACTAATTTGTTTGTTACTACTTATCAACTGTTTGCAGGTCAATTAAAGCCAGAAAATACTTTTACATTGTAAGAATTTGAGGGAAGATAATTGTTTAGTGATCCAAGTCTTACTAATAATATTCAGGAAGTATTGAACATAACTGGTCAATGTGGCGGACTCTACCAATAATATAGAAATTCTTCTTCTTGAGACATAAAAACTATAATTATTTAATGATGAATAGAATGTTATTTGTTTAGTTTAAAATTCAGGAAATATTGAACAGAAACAAGAAAACAGTTTGAACACAGGCCACTCTGCTCAAACCCTCAGTCACGATGACTTGTTACTTCATGCTTGCACAACTATCGATAAACAATTCTGTCTAACCAATTTCACTCACAAGGCTTCGGCCAACCCATCGTAGGGTTTTCCATTATATTCCACCTTCTAAATACAGATCAATACTTGTAGATATATATATATATATATATATATATATATATATATATATATATATATATATGTATATATTTTCCAAATAGAATATGAAAAATATGAAAGTTTTCCTATTTTTACTCACAATATTTGGGGAAAAACCATTTGTTTGTGAAATCGGCATTTTATGGTTGGCAACATCATCATTATTGTGAATATTGTTTACTTTCACTTTGTTCATATCATCCATCATCTTTTCAACATCCACAACTGGAAGACGACTTTCTTCCAACGAATCTTTGGAGCCATTTTCAACAGTGACATATCCATTTCTTGCCTATAACATAAAACAACACAACTGAGTTTAGCCATAAGATATAAAGGAAGATAGATACAGAGAAGAGAGACACATACAGACTGAGATAGATAAAAACAGATTAACATAAAACAACACAACTGAGTTTAGCCATAAAATATAAAGGAAGATAGATACAGAGAAGAGAGACGCATACAGACTGAGATAGATAAAAACAAATTAACATAAAACATCTAGAATTTGATCTTATTTTAATCTTACCAAATTTAATAAAAAAACTATTTATTTGTCTATATTTCTGAGATGAGGTATTATGTACAGTATTTACATTAGTCGGACTATTGTCCTCATCTTTGTTGCCATATTTGTCACAACATTTCGGCTGTTGTACGCTCCGGCCTTCTTCAGGTGGTTGGAATTTCGAACTGAACCCTTTATTTCGATCACTGGGGTAGACTGTTCTAGTTCCACGTGCCATGTTTGATGGATGTCAGTAATCAATTATCTCCTGCTAATTTTCCCTCTGTCCTCAAGGACACATGGCACAGTGGATAAAGGCGTTGGTTAGATCCAGTGACAGACCCAAAGAGTGTGAGTTCAATACCCGTGGAGAACTTTCAGAGGGAAAATTAACAGGAGATAACTGATAACTGACATCCATCAAACATGGCTCGTGGAACTAGAACAGTCTACCCCAGTGATCGAAATAAAGGGTTCAGTTCGAAATTCCAACCACCTGAAGAAGGCCGGAGTGTACAACGGCCGAAACGTTGTGACAAATATGGCGACAAAGATGAGGACAATAGTCTGACTAATGTAAATACTGAACTATTTATTTGTTAGTTTCTCTATCAATCAATGACGTTTAACATACATGATAAATGTATATGTAGGTTGGATGGGTTGTTGTTGTTACTTATGGTCACATTTGTTAATCTGACCAAACAGGTAATCCCTGGGATCAGGTAATAAGAATTAAACACAGACACGGTGTATATTTAGGCAGTAAGAATTCAGTGAAATGTTTTATTGAAATTGAACAACCAAGTCCATTTAATCTTTCACTACATTTCCACAGTTATATCCAACTTGTACACAAACTAGAAAAATGTAATAAAACATTAAACAGATAGATAGATAGATAGATAGATAGACTGAGATAGCTAGATAGTAACAGGACAAAATTGACAGATCACATCAGAAGATTTCAATAAAACAATCAATTGCAATATTTATATGGGAAGAGTGCACAATATCAGAGAGAGAGTGTATGTAGATATAAACAGTGTGGACATAGAAACCAACATTGAATGATGACTAGCAGTTTCACTCATGCAGCAATCATCAGTATTTTAATTTCTACATCTATTCTATATCAACAAACACTAGCTTCAATATATACACACAAAGGAATATTGAATAATTCTTGGTATCCTTTGATCTTGATTTTGGAAATCGGTCAAGTTGAGACTTTTCAGCAAACCTTCATTTATATGTGTGTGTGTGTGTGTGTGTGTGTAATCTATCAACAGCAATAATAAGTATTTCTAATATTTATTTTTTACCTTGATAGCATCAATTTCACATTAATTAATAAGCAAGGAACACTAACAGTCCTTGTAACCAAGAGTTATATAATATATAAAATGTAACACAAAATCCATAATATTAAAATGTAACTTAAAATATAATATAAACATAACATAAAATCTGCAAAATTAAAATGTAACATAAATTCTGTAACATAAAATAGATAACATTAAAATGTAATATGAAATCCATAACATTAAAACATATCATAACATCTGTAACATTAAAATGTAACAAAACTGTCACGCTGACATGTGTAAGAGTTGAACCTCCGATATTATTGGTCTGAATTTAAACCATTGATTAAACCTACTTAGAGTATTTGCAAGATAAAGAAATTAAGGTACGTACATCGACAGGTTTGAGCTTTCTTGGAGCTGCTTTTGGCCTGGGGATTTCGGATATGCTTTTCACTGGCAGCTTTCAACGAGAAGAAAATAAATTAAAACTAAAAAGGAGGATGCACAAAGGAGAATGAAAATTGTGAGCAAAAATAGAAAATATTCATAAATATTTCATATTTATGTAAATGGATTTTATAAGCATTTTAACAGCATAATAAACTTGTTTTGTCTGATACTTCAAAATGATTAATTGCTAATATTCAGTGTATTTTCTGGAAGAACATGACATCCGTCACCTTTGTAGTCCTAAAACCTTATATACGTCGTAGACGTCTCTTCTACTCCAATAGCTTCATGTCTCGCACATCTCGCCTATGGAACTCCCTTCCCTATTACTGTTTCCCTGACAAATACAATCTCCAACGGTTTAAGTGTAGTGTCAATCGACATCTCCAGTTGCCTTGATCTATCCGCTTTCCTTCTCCACATCCTTTCATTTTTCATTCCTATCTGCTCTCGCTCCGGATCTTTTGTGGCTCCCTTGCCTTGATCGACCCACTGTCTTTCTCTTTCTCCACATCCCCTCCCTTGCCACGCCTATCTGCTCTTCCTCCAACCCTTCTTTCACCCCTTGCGTGATAGTGGCCTCCAGCCTTGCTTGCGGTGATATGATTAAAAAAAAAAGAAAAAAAAACGTGGCATCAATCTAAGCTGATGCCTCCTTTTTTTCCATATAGCGAAAATCATCCTCCTGCTCATACCTCTGTTTTTCAATAAGCACATACATTACACCCTGCCAATATCTCATAAATAATGGACTCTTTCATTTTGATTCTTGAGGAAAGATGGAAGACATATCAGCGATGCTGTTCGGTTTCAGCGAGAAAAAGAAAGAGAAGGTAATTTTTTTTTATTTTTATTTTTAAGCGTATCACCCCAAGCAAGGCTGGAAGCCACTAGCACGCAAGGGGTTATAGAAGGGTTGGAGGAAGAGCAGATAGGAGTGGTAAAGGAGTGGTAAAGACAAGGTTGTTTAATGGCAAATCCTGTTTATATATATATATATATATATATATATATATATATGCATATGTAAATAAAAAGAAAGAACAGTAAGATATATAATCCGGTGTTCTTATTGATATTTTTGTTTTTACAAAATAGTGCTCAATGTAAATATATACATATATATGATTTGAAAATGAATAGTTTATATGTAGCATTGTGGCACGGCCTCAAACTTTTGAATTGTAGTGTCTGTGTGTGTGTGTGTGTGTGTATATATATATATGTGTGTGTGTGTGTGTGTGTGTATGTTCTGTGAATAATATGAATCAGTTGTGTAAGCCATTATACGTTTAACCAAAAATGCTATATCTTGTTGCATGCACACCAAAAAGAACTGTTTCATGTTTTCATGTACTCTTGCACACAAATATTAATTTAACATGTTGTGGGCGGATGATATAATCCCAGGTAAAAATGATAAAACCAAGAACAAAGCTTCCTAACATTTGCACCTACACAAAACATTCGCTAAAGAGAATGGTGGTAAGGTAATGTTGCTATCTTATTATAGCATCGGTAGAAATATTGTGTGCTATTGCAAGGCCTGCCTAGCATTACTCACCTACAAAAAAATACAAACTTAAGTTTGACTGCTAACACATTCATCCGTATCAAAACATCATCAATTTGAAAAGTTCAGCCATTTTAAAGTAAGGCACATTTATCAAAACATTGTATTTAAAACAAGAAAGATCAAGTCAATTACTGAAATATGTTGTTCTATGTTAACCCTGTAAACTTCCCTGTAGAGCATAGGGCCACAGCCTCAATATACTAGGGCTACAGCTTCACTACACTAGGTGTTGCTGCTGTGGTTTCGATGGACAGTTAGTTTTTACAGGATTGAGTTGCTATCCCCATGTCCAACCAGTTTTAAAATGTTACCCTTCTCCTAGACTGACTGCCAATCAAAGCTAGAGTTCCCAACCTTCACTGCTATAAACCACTTCCTGGGGGTGGAAGAAAAGATGGATTCAGACCCTTCCAAGAGTGAAAAGAAACAAACCCAACAGTCCCAGCTCAAAATCGAAAAATATTTTCTTGTTTTAAATTACCTAAAAAAGGTTGATAAGCCTTAAAAAACCAATCAATCTACCAAAAACATAAACAGAATTATGTAAGGATTCAAATACTGAAGGTAACTCTGAATATGTTAATAAATTTCATTTTATTTGCCAAAATGAAGTCTTATTTCTAATGGTAACTCTAATAAAAACATGGATGGCATTATGTAAGAGTTCAAATCTGCAAAGTGGCACTAAATGTGTCAATGAAAGAGATGTTGATTAAATAAAACCTTCTCAACTAACCTGGCCATTATTTTGGCTGCCATTTTTTAGTTCATCTTCATTCAAATGAATTGTGGATTCAGATTCTTTTTTGCTTCTATCTTCTTCAGTATCTGTCCTTGGTACTGTTCCT
This sequence comes from Acanthosepion esculentum, assembly GCA_964036315.1. Lineage (NCBI taxonomy): Eukaryota > Metazoa > Mollusca > Cephalopoda > Sepiida > Sepiidae > Acanthosepion > Acanthosepion esculentum. Next base: position 4,801,843 of record OZ038506.1, read on the forward strand.
GAAAAAAAAAATAACATATACTGTATTTACCTTCACATAAAATGAACACTCACATAAGATGTCCCACTCCTATTTTACAAGGATATTTTGTGCAAAAACAATTCTAGTATGTTTCATCATATATTTATTGGTATATATTTTAAAGTGGTCATGTAGGGGAAAATGTATGAGGTTGTGCATGCAAATACAATATTGTAAAAATATACTGGAATAAAGTATGAAATCATATATTGTAATGCAGACAAAATAATCAGTAAAGTACAATAAATGTGAATAACTTCTAAGAGTAACAATTATTGGTACAGCATTCAGTTGTCTCATATACAGTGCTGTTCAATAAAAGTGACTCACCTGATTTTTTTATGTTACTTGTAGTAGAAACGACAAAACTGGGGTCACATGTCCAATCTTCCCTTCTCGATAGCCAAAATGTGTGTTCGTCCCACGTTTCGGTAGACACTGGTAAATATACAGCTCACTCTATCGGTAGGTTGAAGCTAGCGTCCAGCTTCCAGACAAAAATAAACAGAGTCGTAACTTAATACGAACCTCTATACTAGTGCACGTCACCATGGTCCCAACCGCACTGCCAGCCAATGTCCCAGACTGTTTTTATTGAGCGAAAATACGACCAACGCACCCAATCATTGCCGTTGGCCTCGCTCTCAATCAGAGTCCCCAGCTCGTCCAATCAGCATGCAGACCGCCACTAGACAAATCTTGCCAAGCAGCATAAAATAACAAATGTCGGAGAATGCACTTTTCTTTTACAAAACAGCAGCCCGACAAGCAAAACATCTTTGGGCGCTTTGACTCCGGTTAGTGCGAATATTTATCGTCACACTCCCCCTGGTCTCCTGATCACACAAATAACAGTGCGGGTGTGGTCTTTTGTTTCGGGTGCTTCTCTGACGGGGCATTATCGGAACTTATTCAGATGACCTATCAGGGCCACTCGGTGGGCCCTCGTGTGAATCGCTAGCTACAGGCTCAATTAGCAATTCGTCTTCCGACGAATCATTCTCACCGTCGCTCACAGAGGGGGTTGGGTTGAGGACAGGGCGCAGATCCCTCACATGTCGAGGAAGTCCATCGACCAATATGGTGTGCTCACTGACGATACCGGTGACACGGCCCTTTTTAAATTGGGTGGTGCACCAACTATTGGGAGGCTTTATCCAGACGGCCTCTCCTATCTCGTACGCTCCACACACTTCTCGTCGATCGGGCAAATCCTGGCTATGTGACCCTGGCCCTTGCACTTGTAGCAAATTATACCAGCGTGTGGACGCGACCCGGGGGAATCTCTGATGCTACTTTGTCTTGCTTGTGCAGCTGCTGCGAAAGATTCCTCCAGGGCTGAGGAATCCTTAAGGATAGTTTGAGCCTGGTCCAGTAGTTCGTCAAGTGCCAGCGTGTTCACACTGGAGTTTGCCTGCAACCGTTGTTTTACTCTGTCTGGAAGCCCTGCTACAAATGCACACACCAACGCTCGTTCGGGCAGTCCACCAAACAGGGTCGCCAGGTTCTTTAATGCAGCCAAATAGACATCCACAGTTTCACCTGGCTGTAAACTTCGAGCCGTAAATTGCTCATACGCAGTACAAGGGTCAACAGCAAACGCGTTGTAAAGTACGGCTTTGATTCTAGCCAGATCTTCTTTTTCCTTGTCACTTAGCTGCTGATACACCGCAAAAGCCCCACCCGTCAACCGTAATGGAATCACCTTCTCGATGTACTTCACTCCGCACAGATGACAAATCAATTCGACCTTCTCCACCCATTCCAAAACAAAGCTGGTACCAGCGAACTCTGGGATCAGCTTTAGGTCGAATTTGTCTCCCATTTTGCCGAAATAGCTTGTTACTTGTAGTAGAAATGACAAAACTGGGGTCACATTTTACTAAGTGTTCTCTTCTCCCATGAAACGAAAGTTGAGCTAAATTCAAAGGATAAGCGATCTAAAATCCGAAGAAAAAGCTTTGAAAGCACTTTGAATTTAGCAGTAAGTACTGTCAAGCATCCGTTCAGTATAATGTTCTGGGGATGCTTTTCTTTTCATGGAACTGGTTTCTTAAAACCTATTGAAAAGACCCTCAGGAGCGAGAAGTACAAGAGAATTTTAGAGTCTTGTCTGCTCCCTTCTTCTGAAAGGGTGCAAATCAACCCCACCAAGCTCATTTTTATGCAGGATAATGCTCCCTGTCACAAATCCAAATTGATGAAGGAATACTTTGATGAGAAGCAGGTGAGTGTTATGACATGGCCGCCCCAATCTCCTGACCTCAACCCCATAGAAAACTTATGGAGCATTATAAAGTACAGGCTCTCGAGAAAGCAGTTGAGCAACAAAGAGGATTTGATTGTGAATTTCATATCCGAATGGAATTCAATGCTTGGAGATGAGATTTGCCAGAACCTAATCAAGTCAATGCCAAAAAGGGTTGAAAAGGTTATTCAAAATAAAGGAAGACCCATAGATTATTAAATATTTCGAACTATATTACCTATTATAATTAAATTATACCTCAATTATTTTTTATTTAAAGCTGTTCGGTTATGTTTCTATTGATTACTAGTTGCAGGAAATAAGTGACTCACTTTTTTTGCACAGAGTTTTTCCCTAAATCTCATTTATATCCAATATTATAATTATCAATAGAATACCTTAGGGTGAGTAAACTTTTTTACTGGGTGGTCGGGAAGGGGTCTTTATATTAATAAGAATAACAATTAGTTTGACCCCAAAAACAATAGGCGAAAATTTTTTTTAAGTAAAAAAAAATCATGTGAGTCACTTTTATTGAACATCACTGTGTATACATATATATATATATATATATATATATATATATATATATATATATATATATATTAGTAGTAGTAGTAATTTTATAAGTATAAGAAATTATACTCATTCAGAAAACCTTCGGTGTCTTGTTTTGCAAATAATCAAACCAATACCAAAGTGGAAAAAAATGTATAAAAAAAGAAAGAACCAAGAACATGCACGTTAGGCGAAAATAATCGTCCAGCATGCAAGTCCAAGGCCCAAAGAAAAAAAAAATAATACGAGTACGCAAAATAACTAAATAAACTGCTTAATACATTAAGTAGAGCAGACCTATATATATATATATATATATATATATATATATATGTATATGTGTGTGTGTATCAGAGAAAAAATGTTATTGGTTTTTCAAATTTTTTTAAGTTTTTGCAAATTAGTATAATTGTTCCTCAAAATACATTGGAGAGACTTGCAGAACTTTAAAAAAACATATCTATGAACACAAAAGAGATCTTATACACAACAATTTATTAAATGCATTAGTTAGACACAGCTTGGTGGTTTTTGAAATGGAGACATATCTTGTTAAAGTCAGCCACAACATTCCACTAAACGACCATTTGATTTGAGTTTAGAAAGATTTAACCTGAGGTTCCAATTGTAAGTAGAATGAATTGTATTTTCCACAAATGCTGTGTTGGTATCTGTTTTTATATTTTTGTATTTATTTATTGGTATTTTCTAATTTAATTTTTAATTTTCCGAGTAGTTAGGTTATTCGTAAATTAAAAACAAAACTTGTCATAAGCATACATAGCATGTGTAAATCAAGCGTATTTGAGTTTTTTGCAACTAGTGGGACTTTTATTTGCTAGATAAAAAAGGCAGGTAAGTGGAGAAACATTTTTTTTTCCTCCTTTTTCTTTGTCTTATTTTATTTAAAATGCAAAGTCGCCATTTTTAACTGTTGGGGCAGGGACATTTGCTATGGCATGATAGATTCCACCCCCACCCTTTACCACAGCACAGTGGTCTTTCAAATGGAGACATATCTTGTTAAAGTCAGCCACAGCATTCCACTAAATGACCATTTGATTCGAGTTTAGCAAGATTTAACACGAGGTTCCAACTGTAAGTAGAAAGAAGCATTTTTCCACAATACTGGATAAATCGCATATTGTTTTAGTGGGGGGGGGGGCAATGGGACTTATATAAAGTTAAAACTTAATTTTAAAAAAAAAGAAACTTTTTTTTCTCTCTTTTCTATTCCCCCACCTCAGTAAGTATTCCAATTGAAACATCGGCGACTATAACCAACTACCTTGCTTGCATCAAACATAAAATAACTCTCAGGACATGGAACGTTCAGATACTGAACAACTGCAGCCAGTTAGATAATGTGAAACAAGAGATAAGCAGGCATAACATCAACATCCTCGGTGTATGTGAAACTAGATGGCCAAACAACGGTGATTTTGTCAGTGACAAACACAGGATTATTTATGCAGGCAGTGAGAAAAACAACAAAAGAGAAGATACATCCTTGCCTTCCGCCCCCCTTTCTATTTTTGTATATCTGCTGAACTCATTCTCTATGCACCTACATGCTGTTTGCTGCCAGTATAGCTTCTTGTTTATTCTAACATCTTCCCCAAATATATCAAGGTCACTGAGCAGTTCCAACAAATCCTTGTGGCATACTTTGTTGTTTGCGTAGTCTATAAAACAACGGTACACGTCCTTCTGCATTAGTATCGCTCTTTCTGATAACATTCTCAGCATGAACATTGCATTCCTTGTTCCGGTGTCTTTAATGAACCTGCACTGTTTTCGTCCTATCTCTGGCCTGATTCTGCTGCGTGCTCCATTCATCAGAATACGGATGATGAGTTTTGTCACGTGGCTCATTAGGCTGATTGTTTGAAGTTCACTTTCGTTTGCACCTGGTTTCTTAGGCATTCCTATGAAGATAGATCTGCTGAGGTCTTACGGTATATCCCTGCTGTTGTAGATTTCATTTATTATTTCTGTGCTCGTGTCTATGCCAAACTCATCAAAGGCTCTCAGCATTTCCGTTACAATTTTTGAACCACTGTTTTTTTTTTTTTAAATACTTTTTAAATTATGTCAAATGCAGTAATTGTGAGTTCAGTCCCTGAGTCAGACAGTGTGTACTCAGAGAAAACAGGGCAAGCAATAACTGAGCTGTATTAAATAAGAACAAGACGAGATGTCCCTAGATATGGTTAGAACATCGAGAACAATCTACCCCCATAGATTAAATAAAACGTTCTGTTCAAAATTCACTGACAGTTACCTAGATTTACATGCACCTGAAACCTGATTGATTTGTTTTCTACAGCTTATCAACCATTTGCAGTTTATTTAAAGCCTGAAATTATATTTAGATTGTAAGAATTCTTTAGTCTACCCCAGTGAGCGAAATAAAGGGTTCAGTTTGACATTCCAACCACCTGAAGAAGACTGGAGCATACAATGGCCAAAACGTAATAATTATGGCGACAAAGATGAGGACAATATTCCAAATAATGTAAATAGTGTAGAATTCTTTTTGGGAGATAATGGTTTAGTGATACAAGTCTGACTAATTAACACATAGCTGGGGGAGAGAAGATGGATTCATACTTTTCCCAAGAGTATTTGCACATAAGTGAATATGAGAAACCCAACTTAAGTTGGAACTTGGCTCTCCAATTAATAATTCCGAGCCATTATCCATTACACCACATGCACATCCAAGCTTATAGCATCTGGTATTCCTAAGTGGTCACCCATTTAGGTACTGATCAGACTCGACTTTGCTTAACTTCAGTGATCATACAAAAACTCGACTCTCTGATTAACAATTCCGAGCCATTATTCATTACACCACCTGCACATCCAAGCTTACAGCACCTGGTATTCCCAAGCAATCACCCATCTAGGTACTGACCAGGCTTTATGTTGTTTAACTTCAGTGAATGTATAGGAACTGTTGCTTCAACATGATGTGGCTGTAAGATGCACCTAACAAAGGCAAGAGGGTACAACGGCCCAAATGTTGTGCTAACAACAAAGATGATGACAATAGTCCGCACGTAAATAATGATAATGCCTCATTCCAGAAACTCATTTTGATTATAAACGAGAAAAAAATTATGAACATTAAATTTTTGTTTGTAATTTGATTGGAATTCTTTGTAAGATGTTTTCAAGCCACAGGCACAATGAACTAATATGCATGTGTCAGCAGCAGACGTACTCACCTTCCCACAGTTGGTAGGATACAACACAAAGTCAGTTTAATGTAGAATGCCCTTATATGTACATATATAGATCAAGGACAAAATGTTGCCTAGTTCCTCTGAATACTAGTATTGGTGCCCACCAACTTTCCCTCTTTAGTACAATGAGGGGAGTACTGCCACAAGATTGGAATCCCCCTGGATCAGGCTTCCATCATAGCATAGAGAGGAGAATACATACAGCATTTCCTCAGTTATCTAGAAACCTTGTGGCAGAGTTTGTAAAAAATATGTTCAGATAATTCAAAATTCAGGATAATTCAAGAAAAAAGTCATTTTCTGAATGAAATTTAACATCAAATAATATTTTCAAATGCTTTCTTCAACATTTTGCCCAGATTATTTTTTATGAAAAATACATCAGTTTTTATGTTTCTGTCTGGACTCACATGTTTTTTTCTGTTGTTAACTTCCAAAGCGGAATTAAAGTGGATGTATTTGTAAAGATGGCTTCTGGTTGAAAGTGCAACCAACTAAAAGAGTTGTCAAATATAATTATTGTTTTGGAGCTTGAAATTGAAATTTGGAACAATGACTATGCTTTTCTAAATTCTCAAAATGCTCGTCTGAGATGAAATATTAGAATGAGTTTAGTTTGCATAACTGAAAAATGTTTGAATTATTTCAATGTTTCCCTTCATTTCATGTCCAAATAATAAAGGAACAGATAATTTAGGAAGTACTATACTACACTTTGATCTCAGCAAAAAGGTTAAATTTTGTGTTTATGCATGTGTTAACAGTATTAATATCAGTCTAGCATTCATCCTTACTTTGAATATTGCTGCCACATCTGGTCTTATGCTCCTGCTATATATTTAAACATTCTTGATAAAATTCAAAGAAGAATCTGCAATGTTAATGGTCCTGACCTGATATCTCACTTTCAGTCCCTTTCCCACCACCAGAATGTAGCTTCCCTGTGTTTTTTTGATAAATACTTTCATGGTAATTGTCCTGATAAACTTTCCTCTATGGTATCCAGACTTTATGAACTTAAATACAGTACTAGATTGGCAGCAAGGTCCCATCATTTTACATTTGAAATGGCTAGACGTAACCATAAGTTCTATACTAAGAGTTTCTTCTCTCACACTTCTCATTTGTGGAACTCTCTTCCAGCTTCTTGCTTTCTAGTCAACTTTGATCTTCAAAAATTTAAATGCAATGTCAATCATTATCTACTGTCTTCTTAATTCTTGTTCTTTCATTGTCCTCTCGCCTTAACAGTGTTTTTTCTCATATTCTCTAACACCCAGTAACCCCTTTGCATCATAGTGGCTTTATTACCTTGGTTGAGGTGAAAAGATTAAAAATAAATGTACCATAAAACTTTATTAATTCATTCATATATAACCAGCCAACAACAAAGTCGCAAAGAAATTTACTGGCCAAAATCCTACCTAGTGATAAACTGTTCGTCAGTCTTGGTAAATGCCGAACTTCAACAGCAGGGGCTATGGAATTCTGTAGATGATCAGAGTTGTCAAGAAGCGGTAATGTTTTCCCAGACAAAGATGGAAGTGTACGGTTAAGGGAAGAAAAGGAAGAATCCTGCAAGAATAAATGCAGCAAAAAACAAATAAATCAAAATTTATAATTGACATTTACAGGAAAAAGGAGTTTTTGGTTCAGACATAAAGTATGTTCCAAATTATCAATTCGAAATCTTGTCTATCAGAGAATCGGAAAATTGGGAAAAAAAGAGTGAAATTAATCCTGAAAAACAAGCTTGAAATTAATCAATATTTCAATAACAGAATAAAGAAAAAAAGCAAACATATACACAATACAGGAGGCAAATGGGAAAAGAAAGAGAGAATTAAAATTAAATTAAACATATAAAATAAAGTTGATGATGGAATCAGAGAGAGCTGAGCCCCAAACAAATTAGATGTAAAGTCATTAACTTTGGAATTTCTCAGATGTGGTCGTCTATCTCTCTGATAAAGAAAAATATTTGCATGGATTTCTGAGCTGAAATCTGATCCAAGAGGGATAAATTCCTTAATACTACCATTCTAAACCACAAGGTATTCCACATTAAAAGTTGGGGAAATGTTGTTTTTTGTTGGGGTTAAGTGTTTTTTAGGACAATAAACCCACTGAGATAATCCTGATGAAGGTGGACATTTTTACATACATCAATGTCAGGCTGGGAATGGGATGCCCAGGTGGGTTGGATCACTTATATAAACCAGTGAAGCATTTGGCTTTGTCTGTCATCAGAAGATCTCAGGATGAGGTGATAAGAAAATCCCATCACTCAAGATCAAGAACACACATGCATTCTGTGGACAGAACAGACACAAAGAAGAGTGTGCTGAGTGACATTTGCTGTCTTCACAAGTTGTGAAATTTGTATTTTTGTCATCACATGTATGCTCTAGGCTGCAATATTGACATGAACAGGAAGTTGGAACAAAGAGCCAACAATAATTTTGCATTCACTTTGGAAGTCTGCTACAGAAACATTTGAGCATGCTTATGGCAATGAGACAATGGGTCACACGCAATGTTTCAAGTGACATGGGCACTTCAAAAACAGAAGAACATCCCTGGAAGATGATAAGCGATCTGGAAGATCCACCGCAAGTATCACCCCCTCGTCCCGGAAATACGGAAAAAACTAATCAGCCTGTGCATGAAATCATCGGAGGACAATAAACATTATTACTGATGTTGTTGGTCTGTCATATAGCTCCATGCAGGCAATACTAACGCCCGAATTGAACATGCACTGTGTCATTGTCTAGTTTGTCCCTGGCCTGCTGACAACTGAGCAAAAAGAACAATGTGCTGAAGTCTATGAAGATCATCATCACCCATCTGTCATGTCAAGGATCATCTCCAATGAGTGTTGGGTCTATGGGTACAACCCTGACACAAAGCAGCAGTCAACACAGTGGAAGAGCCCTTCATCTCCACAACTGAGGAACGTAATACAAAGTCGCAGCTCAATCAAATTTTTTTCAATCAATCAATCGTTTTGTTTTTTTACATCTGTGGTATTGTGCGTCAAAAATTCATCCCCCAGGGCTGGATTGTCAATTGAGAATTCTGCTGCAATGTTTCGAGGCATTTGAAGAAGGACGTTTGGGAAAAACAATCAGATCAGTGGAGCATAAATAATTGGATTCTTCACAATGACAATGCACCTTTACTAAGCGCTCTCCTCACCTGTGAGTTTCTAACCAAAAACAACATTGCATCACTTCTGCACCCCACCCCATTCACCAGATAGACTAGGTGCAGACTTCTGTCTCTTCTCCAAGCTAAAAATACAGCTCAACGGTTGCCATTTTAACACTGTTGCCAAAATCTAGATTGAATCACAAAGGTCCTCAACTTGCTTATGGAAAACAACTTCCAGACTGGATTCCAAAAGTGGCAGGAACTATGGAACTGGTGTGTATGCTGTGCAAGGCAACTATTTAAAAGGAGATTTTATCTTAAAACTCAGATAAATATATTTTTTTTAAAACATTACAAGTACAGGAATTTTTTGATACTACCTCATATATTTATATATATTTTAATGTCACTACTTGCAACTTCTGGGGATATTCTTTTAAAAATAAGCTGGGCTTACTTGGGCTACTAACGAAAAGAAAATCAGTTCAAATTTTATTAGCACTCCATTTTCAAATATGGTTCAATTATCTACTTCTCATGCAATTAAGCCACCATGACACTGCCTTGTAATTCTGGTGCAAGGAGAATAATAATGTCAAGCTTAAACTTACTGTTGTCTGTCGGCGCCGGTCTCTTGCTGACAATGTACCTGAAAGATTTTCTGCATTTTCCAGCAGAATTTGATTTTCTTTAGTGCTCAGTTTGGGAACACACTCAAGACTGTCACCATTTTGAATGCACCTGTGATGTGCCAACACCATCATGTGACAACCTCCACAGGCAACCTGAAAGAAGGAACAATATCCAGTCAATCAAATCAGCATTTTTTAGTCTTTTTACACACGTCTGTCGGACAAGGGAAAATGATGCCTCAACATTGGCCTTATGTCTTCTTACTTTGATTCACTTCCTAAGCAGTTCTTTCAAGTTTAAACTGACTTTAACTAATTTCTACCCAAGATTTCATCTGCTATGCTAATGTACTTGATACATTTTAAAGAAATAAGAGAATTTGGTGTATTCTACATAACATTACATGAGATCATCTATTTATAGCCCAGAATAGACAATAGCAGTCCCCTAATAGACAATATTAAAAACGGTCCCCTAATAGACAATAAATATTATCAGCATCATTATTTTTATTGCCTGTGTTGTTTCCCAACAAAAAATAAAACAAATGAAGTTGGACATTTTGGGGGGCAATTTTTTTTACGTTTTATATTACTGATGAAATCTAGTAGTTTGGGGGTCAGTTGTTTGCCATGATTTGGGTTGTGGAGGGTTTACAGAAGACTTCTTGTGGAAACCGTATTCATTGTGTATGCCTAAATTCCTACTTAAACCTAGAATATCAGAAGTTATTTTAAAAATGTATGTGAACTCCTGATCAAACAAATGAGTATCCATTTAAAAAATAACATTTAAACAAATTAAAAATTTGTCAGATTTAATCCATTTCCTAAAAAATTGTCTTTATTTACGTTAAGCAGATATGTATCTTTCGAGAATTTGGAAGATATAAGTTCAAAAGCACGATTATGTAGTTGGATATTTGGAGTGGCGGGGATTTTTTTGTGCACATGTTTTATATTTTACTGATGAAATCTACTAGTTTTGGGGCTAGTTGTTTGCCACAATTAGAGTTGTGGACACTTTGTAGATGGCTTTTTGGGGAAACTATTCATTGAGTATGCCTAAATCTTTATTTATACCTAGGATGTGTGAATTTATTTTAAAAATCATTACTATATAGAGTTATTTTATAAATTGGTAATTAACATTACTAGAGTTATAAAGAAAATTAACATAATTGCATATCAGATAGATAACATGAACAGAGTCAATGCAAGCTCATATATATATATATATATATATATAATGACATTTGTCACTTTTTGCAGAAGACCATCTCTTCATTTGTTAGCTTTTTTTGTGTTTTTCATTCAGAATTTTATTATTTTCATCATTTCAAGCTAACACTCTGCTATGGGCCTGTAAGTGATTCTTAAGACCAGTTTCACTTTTACAACCACACAAGTGGCAAACACAAAATTTGTTCCTGTTACTTATGTCGGAAACTCACCTGTCCCTGTGTACAATCCTGTGACATTTGAGTTCTGCAACAGACTTATAAAACCTTGTCACAAAACTCACACAAGTAGCCTGCAGGTTGCATTCACAGGAGTTGCACCTGACCTCTCTGCTGTGATGTCATGTTACTGGCTAAACCAGCCACCAAAAGGGTGACTTTTCCACAAATACTGCAAGTGTGTTGGTGTCCTAACAGCTCTGGGACAGATTCTATTTCTCCCTTTCTAATGGCACACTTTTTGTTGAAATGCACAATTCTCTTCTTCTCAAAATTTTTGCAGCATTCCCAAATCAAACTTTCCCAGCCGGATCTATCTGCAGAACGCCAAGAGTTGTTAGGTTACATTTAACTATGTCCTTAAAACGTTTTGGGGACTTATGAACAGGTCAGTTACCTTGTACCAACTCACCCTAAAAAAGTCTTTTAGGCAATCTGTCATCCTCCATATATGTCAGATGACCTGTCCAGTGCATTTGATTACGGAGTAGTTTTCTCTATGCTGGCTATGTTTGAGTGCTGAAGGACATTTGTATCTGGTGTACAAGACTGGCAACTGATGTCCAAGATCTATCCCCAACAACAGTTTCCCAGTCTTCAACATAAACGCCAAGAGTCTTTAGGTTACATTTAACATTATGTCCTCGAAACGTTTTGGGGACTTATGAACAGGTTGATTAACTTGTACCAGCTCAAAATATATATATATATATCACACACTACCCATAATATGAAATTTCCTCCAAACTATAAACTACAAGTAATACCATCAGAGGAAGCCATCTTCAAACTGAATAAGAATTTAAGATAAAACAAAATCTATCAAATTGTTGAGGGGTCAAAAGTCATGGGATAAATTCAGCCAGAAGAGAAAGAACAAAAATAATGAAACATTTTCATAGCACAGGAAATTTTACTACTGACCTTGTCAACAATGAATGGATCGAATCTATGAAGCCGAGATGGCTGGAACTGATTGGAGTAATTGTCTTTTCCTTGACCAAGCTTTCCATGTCTTCCATCTCCGCATGTGTACAGGTAGCCGTCATCTGCAGTCAGAAGTCATAAAAGAAACAAATACTCAAATAAATCTTTTTCTTTTTCATCTAAAATTATAGCAACTTCCATTAGTAAAAAATTTAAAATGTTTTTTCAACCTGTAACAAAATAACTGCACTATATAAAACATTATTTAATTTCACAAAAGAGCAAATATTAAGATAAAATTGTGTTGCCCAAGAAAAAAGAAAATATTAATTCTAAAGACTTTCAGAACACATTCATTTATTCATAGATTTCTTTCTTCCTTTCTTTTTCTTTCCTTCGTCTCTTCTTTCTTTTTTTCCTTTCCTTCGTCTTTTCTTTCTTTCTTTTTTTCTTTCCTTCGTCTCTTCTTTCTTCCTTTTTCTATTCTTTCTTTCCTTTTTCCTTTCCTTCTTTTTGCTCTGTTTTTACTTCCTTCCTTATTTCTTTTTCCATTCATTCTTCTTTCCTTCTTTCCTTCTTTTCCCGTCCACTCTTCTTTCTTTCTTTTCCAGGCCATTATTCTTTCTTTTTTTAAATAAAATGTTTCACATTTATGTTCTTGTAACATTCTCATATTAGTGGAGTGGAAAATAGAATCAGTGAGATGAGTCTGTTGCATTCACTTTCACACAAATGCCTTTGAAAAAGACATGAATTTATCTCTTCACTTTCCAGCTATAGGTTAAATAGCATGGGAGATTGAGCTCTCTAACCTTTAAAGGGTAAGCTGTCTAAGAGAAATTCATAATTCCAAACTAGGGAGAAGACAGGAAACCACTCTTTCCTTAGAATTCATCACAATTCACAGATATTAAGGAGGAGGATCCCTGGAGAGTCATTTCACCTCAAACAAGGCAATAAAGCCACTAAGATGCAAGAGATTACTAATTGTTAGAGAATATGAGAAAAATATACAATTAATGAGAGAGGACAATAAAAGGACAAGAATTAAGAAGACAGAAGATTACCATTGACATTACATTGAAATTTTTGAATATCAAAGGTAACTGACAAGCATGGAACCAGAAGGTAGTTACACAAGTGGGAAATGCAAGAAAAGGAACTGTTAGCATAGAACTTACAGTTCCATCTAGGAGCCATTTCATCTGTAAAATGATGAGACCTTGCTGGCAATCTAGTACTGTGCATAAATTCATAAAGTCTTCTATTATCAGCTAATGAAAATGTGACTTCAAATTATTTGGACATAATCTTGCTTATCAGTGTGAACTGTCAAGTATTGCCTCTCCCACATACACACTTTCTATATTTTCTTTTTTTTTTAATCATTTCACTCCAAGCAAGTCAATAAAGCCACTAGAATGCAAGAGGTTACTAAGTGTTAGAACAAATATTAAGGAGAGAGGACAATAAAAGAACACGTATTAAGAAGACAGAAGATAATGATTGACATTGCATTTAAATTATTGAAGATCAAAGTTGACTGGGAAGCAGGAAGCCAGAAGAGAGTTCCACAAGTGAGAAGTACAATGGGGAAAAAAAATGTTGGCATAGAACTTAGTTACATCTAGCCATTTCAACTGTAAAATGATGAGACCTTGCTGGCAATCTAGTACTATGCATAGATTCATAAAGTCTTGGTATCATAGAGGATAGGTCATCAGAACAATTACCATGAAAGTATTTACAGGGAAGCTACATTATGGCAGCAGGAAAGGGACTGAAGCCGAGATGCCAGGTCAGGACCAATAACATTGCTGATTCTTATTTGGATTTTATCAAGAATCTTTAAATATATAGCAGAAGCACAGGACCATATGTGGTAGGAATATTCAAAGCAAAGACTAATGGCAGACTTATAAATATGTAAGATAGATTCTGTTAAGAAAAATTGTCTTTCCTAGATGAAAACCTAGCAACTGATTCAATATAATCTTTCCACTTCATGTCAACAGAAAACATTAGTCCAAAAAATATGGACACAGTTATATGCATGTCACTTAATAGAGACTTTGTTCTGAGTGGAAATGAGTCAATAGTAGAATCTGAAGAGAGCTTATGAGCAAAACATTCTGCTTTATCAGTAGAAGATGGTAACACCTCAAATTGAATAAAGAGAGGAGGGATAGAAGATTTCCTCTTCTTTCAGACACTATTTCAGAGCTGCCAGTAGTGATGAGAACCAAACCTCTTAGAGGCTACACGGTGCCTCATTCTTTCAGCAAAGAAAGACTTAACCTCTTGGCGGACATGTTTACAATTATTTCAATCAGACACAAAGAGACGTCTGTTGCAATCAGAATTGTCAGGCTGCTACACTTGGAAAAAGTGTTTCCCGTCGGCTATAATGGCTGGACAGGCCAGTGTGAACGAAGGAGAAGACTTTGATTTCACCTGATGTTTGTAAGAAGGTCCAAAAGCATCAATGCCAATGGGTTAACGAAGAAGAAACCTCTGTGGCACAATACTTAATAGGAAGGTTAAAAATATCAGTCCAAGGTGCATCTCAAAGAAAGTCACAAAATGAATCCCAATTAGTACACTGGTATCAGAAAAAAGTCTTGTGAATAGGAGGTTCCTCTCTAATAGATGACTGAAAAGAAATTGTCTATAGAAACTACAAGATCCAAATTTCCAAGAGGACAGAGTTTGGATGCTCTACAAGAGCTCTTCTTTCTTTCTTTCTTTATTAACATGTTCTACATTTATGGTCTTGTAAAATCCTGTCTGATGTTATCAAAGAAGACAGCTGAATTAGCAAGCAGAGTTTAAATTCCAAGCAAGTTGATTGCATTCCCTTTCACACTAATGCACTGAGGAAAGGCATGAATCCATTTTTTTGCTCCTACCTATGATTAAATAGCATGGTAGACTAAGTTCTCTAGCTGTGAGTGGCAGTCAGTCTAAAAAGAAAAATTCTAAATTCAAAACTGTAGAGAAGGCAATGGGAAACCATTCTACTTTCTTTCCCAAGAAGTCATGGCAATTTGCAGATAATAAAGACAAGAAATCTGCAGATAACCATGATCAGCTACATCTTCATAGGATATGGCATTTAAAAAAAGAGATGAAATTTCTTTGTTTATTTTTATCCACAAGAGTAGGAACATCAGAGTTGTTTTATTTTCATTATTTTGAATTAAGCCTTACAGAATGTGTAGGCTGGCCCAGAATGGCAAACTACTGGTCAGAAGCCCCCCACTCCTATTGGCATGGAATCCTGACAGTGATGGATTGCCTTTGAGGTTTAATATAAGACAAAAACAGCACAAAGACAAGGAGATGGCTGCAACAATTTGAAGAGTCAATACACCTCCCACACCGAATTCCTCAGTGAGGCAAGCCAACATGTGGCGATGAAATCCTAGCCAATCTGTTTTTACAATTATCTCAATTCTTCCTAGAAACGATGTTACAACTACTGTCCCTCATATAATAAAAGTGAGATAAGAAAAGAAATTGTCCGTTGTTGTTGCAGACTTTGATATAGTCTTGGGGTCTCTGAAGAATTGAAGCCAAAGCTGACATGAAATACAACATAAGGGAGGTGCCTTAAATGAACAAAATAAGAAGACCTGATTTATTTGAACAGTTGTCTTCATTTTGGTTGTTATAGGCATATTTCAGCCATACTAGTCTCCCGCCTTTTTCAGGTGAATGTCCTTATATCCTTAGACAATCGCCTTGCAGGCATAAATATTAATTAAGCGTTGCCGTTTACTAGGTGCTAATGAGTTTAATGCCTACATGCAGCGCAGGTGAATCCAGCCAAATGAGAAGAAGGAAAGAAGTAATCAAACAAATTACTATATATTGTGTATAATACAAGAAATTTTGAACAAAAATTAAAGGTAAAAAATGAGGCGGGGACATATACATTTTCAGAAAATTTTTACTCAGCTTAAAAAAAATCATATTTGAAACAGTAAGATTGCAAATACACTCAGATATCACAATAGATAATAAAACACAAATTATGCTGGTGTTGATAACAATTTTTTACAAAAGGTATTTGATATGTCGGATATATTTGTTTTCTCCCTTCAGTCTTAATGAAAAACAATATTTCTTATTTTCATAGTTTATTAATATATAGAAATAAATAAAGTCATATCAAACAGAAAAGTATGATAAATTAATTAACACCTTAAAATGCATTACCAGTCACACGTCTAATTAGTAATTTTCCATGAAAATTTGAAAATAAGTTTTGAAACAGAAATTAGAAGAAACACACAATGGCTAAACATCCAGTTCATTTCTATTCTTTAATGTCGTGAAAAATTAATTTTATTGAAATATATATATATTAAAAAAATTACATAGGGATGTCTGTATTATAGTCGTATTATGCTCAAGGACGTAATTTATTGCCTGTTTTGAGCTTCAGAAACACAGGTCGTATTACATTCAAGTCATATATGCCTAAGAAAATATGGTAGTAAAAGGACAGAATGACAGAATTTTAGTTATCTCCCTTAGTTATATTCCGCAGTTATCTCCCTTAGTATAGACACCAGAATGAGATTGAATAAAGAGTTTAGTTTGAAATTCTGCAAATCTTTCCAAATACAGAAGGAGGCCAAAAAGTAAAATGGCTGAAATAAGATGAGGGTAACAGTAAGTCTCTAATGATAATTTCTCATCTTGGTAATTTAGACAGAAATAAGAAGTATTGCTTATTCATGGTTAGGAATTTCAAGAATTATTTCTCTCTTTAAATTACTTTCATTCTATCATTTCGCCCCAAGTAAGGTGATAAAAGTCACTAAGATGCAAGGGGTGAAGAAAGTGAACGAAACTGAGAAAATGTTGTTGAGAAGAGAGGACAATAATAAATTCATAGAGTCTAAAAATATATTTCAATATGTTTCTATGTAAATACCAAATATAATCATTTCAAGGCAATAATTGATTACCAAATACAATCGGTTGTCTACACTAGTGTTATGGCCAATAAAAGAAAACCATTAATTCATATGTTTTGGCTACAGGTCGACTCGTTTTTGGATAAACATACCAGATTTTATCACATAAAAATATTTTTTAAAAATCTAGTCGTAAACACAAGAATTTTAGGATTTGTGAAACCGAAGCACCAAAGGTGAAAATATAAACCATTTATTCTTACAAAATACTTTACACTGAAACATAGAAAAAGATGTGTGGATTTATGGGAAATATAATCTGAAAACAAGAGCCCCAACCTCTATAGACAAGGCACATATCATTTATTGGCCATAACTCTAGCAATGTCACAAATATCAATGATAATTATAATTTACTAAGAAAATAAAAAAAAGAAGGAATTTATTTAATTTTTACCTGAGAGGAGAGCCGTGTGGTTTTCCCCACAGCAAATGGCAGTCACTTTGAAAGGAAGATTTAATTTCTCTGGGACTGAAAGTTGTTGCTTGGATGTTCCATGACCCAGTTGACCATTTTCTCCATTTCCACAAGTGTAGACTTCTTTCTGATCTGTAAATGAGTTTGTTTTTTTTTAATTCTGAAACACATTGTTTCTAGGCAACTTTCATTTACCAAATACAATTATTCCAAGGTAACCATCAATTATCAAATACAATTATTTTCAGGCAACCATTAGTTGCTAAACACAATCTCTTTGTAGCAACCTTCAGTAGCCAAATCCAATTATTTCATAGTAACCTTAAATATCAAACATTTTTTATGGCCTACTAAATACATATCTAACACAGACAATTTTTTGATAACTCCACAAGACTGCAATATTTGTCTGCTTTTCATATGAACAAATTACGGGCAATTCTTCAGATACTTTTTATCATTTAACGCATTTCGAGATATGCCTAAATTCTCAAGTAAAGTTTTACAGAATATCTGAGAAGTCTAAGGTTAAAAAAAAACAAAAAAAAAACACAATTTAACACTCAATATTTGATGCAAATATAAATTATAAATTTTACATCACGGAAACAAAATAATAAAATGAAACAAAACTAGAGTAGTCTCCCCTTATCCACAAGGGACATGGTGTCACACCCATCTTCTGGAATCTAAAAATACAGATGTTGTTGATAGTACACACACACACACACACACATATATATATTGGCATACAAAAGTTTTGTTCCCCCTATAGAAAATGATTATACATTTTTATTTTATTAAGACGTTAAGATTGCTTAGCAGTATACTTTTATCAGTAACGTCTGTGGACCTTGATTATTGGAAGATAAGTTGATTTTATAGGTGCCGTGTAGCAGAGGACATGCCACTTTATAAGTAGCATGAAGCTGAAAACAAGACCATGCAAAACTATTGGACGAATGAAAGATCTGAGATGATAAATTCATTATAATATGTAAATTCCTAAGTAGGAATTCTTCCATTTTATTAATATGTGTGAAAGGTGCCTTGACAAGTCATTGTAGATGAACATTTGCTTGCTTTTTACACTGAAATCATGGCTAAAATTTCTGCTAAAACAAAAATGAAGGTTGTGAATTTGAAGGTGAAAACAACTAAATGAGAGATAACCAGGCAGCAGATGGAAATTTCTAGAAACAGAATTCAAACCATCCAAGAGACGGAAGTGTTTTAAATTCAAAGAAAAGTGAGGTGTGAATGCAGCCTTAACGGAAAGGTTTCAGCTGATGCAGTACACAGAGTATTATGAAAAAACAATTTGAACTGGTGTATAGCAGCAAAAAAATACCATTGACCAAAAAAAAATCGAAACAGAAGATTGAAGTGGTCAAAAACATCTAAAATGGGATGCCAGAAAGTAGCCAAAAGTAATTTTTAGCAATGAATGCAAAATAGAGTTACATTCTAATGCAAGAGAATATGAAAGAAGACAAGTGAGAGAAAGAAACAATGTAAGATACCAACGCAAAGATGGTAAACTTTGGTGGTGGACCCATAATGCTGCTGTGGGGTTGCATCAAAGGTGATGGTAGAAGAAAATTGATAAAAGTTGATGGAAACTAAAACAGTGAAAACTAATTATATTAGTTTACAACAGTCGAGTTTTCTGCCAGTCTATGAAGATGGAGAAATCTTTCAGTATGACGGTGCTCCTTGCTGCACAACATGTGCAACAAAATGGTTTCTTCTGGATGAAGACGTTCAACTTTTGGAAGTCCTGATCTCAATATAATTAAACCACAGTGGTGGGAACTGAAGAAATAAATGCTCCAACAAAAACCACCTAATCTCCAAGAGCTTTGGGATTACTGCCAAGAATGGAAAAAATTCCCAATGAGAAAATCTGAATTTTATTAATTAAATTAAAATATGGATCTTATTAATTAAAATACAGTAACTTCTGGCCATCAAAGATCATAAGATGTATTGAGAAAAGGATGCTGCTAATCACACAATTTGGGGGTAAAATTAATAAAAGTTGTTAATTTACCAAAGTGGCCCAAAAGTTTTCCATGCCAAGTTTGATGGCTGTTGACGTGTTAATCAAGTATGACTGTTTCTTACACATTGTGTGTGTGTGTGTGTGTGTGTGTGTGTTAACATATGAAACACAACTGCGTTACATAGAGAATTTACACTGTTAAACTAATTTTACACCAAATCATAAATGTATGTCACAAAAATACATTTGATTAAAATTATAGGCAAAATAAATTACTAACTACAAATTGAAATATTATGCTAAAACTTTTTAAAAATATCAATTATTTTGCTACAGAGTAAAAATAATTTAAATAAAATCAGTGAAGTATGTACAAGTGACCAATAAATTATGTGATCTACAATGGCTCTTGAGCCCTGCAAGGAATTTTCACATTTTTTTTACTCTTGTTTTGATTGCTTATCAGATTGCACATTGAATTGCCACAAGGAATACACGGGGGAAACTTCAAGGAATTTAAATAAAAGATTATATGAACACAAAAGGGATCTTTTACAAAACAACACACTTAGTGCATTTGTTGCTCAGTGAGTCTGACCATAACTTGGATTTTTAAAATGCTTCTCTAATTAAAAAGAAAGTTATTTACTAACATGAAAATGTACAGAAAGTGGTTTAACTGCTAGATCATCCACAGTAAATTTACATTCAGATCCTTACATTTCACCTTTCTCTTGGCAGATCTTCTATTATCACAATGTGGGATATTTTATAACAAAAGTGATGGAAACATGAACAAAAAGAAAAACTACATGAAATTCTTTCAGTAAATT
The DNA here is from genome assembly GCA_964036315.1 of Acanthosepion esculentum. Classification (NCBI taxonomy): domain Eukaryota; kingdom Metazoa; phylum Mollusca; class Cephalopoda; order Sepiida; family Sepiidae; genus Acanthosepion; species Acanthosepion esculentum. The sequence goes on from OZ038506.1 coordinate 4,822,340, forward strand.
TTGTATCTCGCCATTTATGGTCAAAGCAAAAGTTTCTAGTATTAGATGTTTGGGTGGATTATCAGATGCTATAGGTCTGACCAACTTATTAATACACCTTCCAAGGGTTTTACTTTGTTGGATTATGACCCCTGACTACAATTAAAGGCAGCTTAATTTTGGAATGGCATGTTCTCTTTTCCCTATAATTTCAGAATGCCACATGTTTTTTCACTCTCGTAAAAATAAGTACTTCAGAGACATCAACTAAAGATGTTGTTGAATTATCGGTAACTTCAATGATTTCATTCATTCCTTACTTTTCTGTAAACATGTTTTGGTTTTGTTAATACATTTATTAATTGTTGTTTGTTTAAATACCATGTCTTGTGTCATTTTAACCCAGACTCAAATGAGTCTACAAAAATGACCCCAGAAGTTGTAAAAAAAACTTTTTTTTCCATTCTGTAACAACTGACAAAACATTGCTAGAAACACAAACAAATATTAAATGCTGATGTTTTGATCCAATTTGGGTCGGATTAAATGAAGATCAAACTAAAGGACTTGTGCCTGGTGAATGGGGTGATTAAATGTGAAAAAATGTTCGATCGAATTTTGCTCAGATTCAAATAAGGTCAGCTGACAGGGCTTGTATCTGTTGACTGGATTGGTTACAAGATCAACTGATATGATCGTTCGTAAAAACACAAATATTAAATATGATAAAAAAATCTCTCTATATTTCTGAAATGAAATATTGTAACTATTTACACTATTTACATTGTTCAGAATGTTGTCCTCAACTTTATTGTCATATTCACAATGTTTCAGCCTTTGTACACTATGGCCTTCTTCAGGATCTGTCTATATTTCTGAGATGAAGTATTGTAACTATTTACACTATTTACATTGTTCAGAATGTTGTCCTCAACTTTATTGTCATATTCACAATGTTTCAGCCTTTGTACACTATGGCCTTCTTCAGGATCTGTCTATATTTCTGAGATGAAGTATTGTAACTATTTACACTATTTACATTGTTCAGAATGTTGTCCTCAACTTTATTGTCATATTCACAATGTTTCAGCCTTTGTACACTACGGCCTTCTTCAGGATCTGTCTATATTTCTGAGATGAAGTATTGTAACTATTTACACTATTTACATTGTTCAGAATGTTGTCCTCAACTTTATTGTCATATTCACAATGTTTCAGCCTTTGTACACTATGGCCTTCTTCAGGATCTGTCTTTATTTCTGAGATGAAGTATTGTAACTATTTACACTATTTACATTGTTCAGAATGTTGTCCTCAACTTTATTGTCATATTCACAATGTTTCAGCCTTTGTACACTATGGCCTTCTTCAGGATCTGTCTATATTTCTGAGATGAAGTATTGTAACTATTTACACTATTTACATTGTTCAGAATGTTGTCCTCAACTTTATTGTCATATTCACAATGTTTCAGCCTTTGTACACTATGGCCTTCTTCAGGATCTGTCTTTATTTCTGAGATGAAGTATTGTAACTATTTACACTATTTACATTGTTCAGAATGTTGTCCTCAACTTTATTGTCATATTCACAATGTTTCAGCCTTTGTACACTATGGCCTTCTTCAGGATCTGTCTTTATTTCTGAGATGAAGTATTGTAACTATTTACACTATTTACATTGTTCAGAATGTTGTCCTCAACTTTATTGTCATATTCACAATGTTTCAGCCTTTGTACACTATGGCCTTCTTCAGGATCTGTCTATATTTCTGAGATGAAGTATTGTAACTATTTACACTATTTACATTGTTCAGAATGTTGTCCTCAACTTTATTGTCATATTCACAATGTTTCAGCCTTTGTACACTATGGCCTTCTTCAGGATCTGTCTATATTTCTGAGATGAAGTATTGTAACTATTTACACTATTTACATTGTTCAGAATGTTGTCCTCAACTTTATTGTCATATTCACAATGTTTCAGCCTTTGTACACTATGGCCTTCTTCAGGATCTGTCTTTATTTCTGAGATGAAGTATTGTAACTATTTACACTATTTACATTGTTCAGAATGTTGTCCTCAACTTTATTGTCATATTCACAATGTTTCAGCCTTTGTACACTATGGCCTTCTTCAGGATCTGTCTATATTTCTGAGATGAAGTATTGTAACTATTTACACTATTTACATTGTTCAGAATGTTGTCCTCAACTTTATTGTCATATTCACAATGTTTCAGCCTTTGTACACTATGGCCTTCTTCAGGATCTGTCTATATTTCTGAGATGAAGTATTGTAACTATTTACACTATTTACATTGTTCAGAATGTTGTCCTCAACTTTATTGTCATATTCACAATGTTTCAGCCTTTGTACACTATGGCCTTCTTCAGGATCTGTCTATATTTCTGAGATGAAGTATTGTAACTATTTACACTATTTACATTGTTCAGAATGTTGTCCTCAACTTTATTGTCATATTCACAATGTTTCAGCCTTTGTACACTATGGCCTTCTTCAGGATCTGTCTTTATTTCTGAGATGAAGTATTGTAACTATTTACACTATTTACATTGTTCAGAATGTTGTCCTCAACTTTATTGTCATATTCACAATGTTTCAGCCTTTGTACACTATGGCCTTCTTCAGGATCTGTCTATATTTCTGAGATGAAGTATTGTAACTATTTACACTATTTACATTGTTCAGAATGTTGTCCTCAACTTTATTGTCATATTCACAATGTTTCAGCCTTTGTACACTATGGCCTTCTTCAGGATCTGTCTATATTTCTGAGATGAAGTATTGTAACTATTTACACTATTTACATTGTTCAGAATGTTGTCCTCAACTTTATTGTCATATTCACAATGTTTCAGCCTTTGTACACTACGGCCTTCTTCAGGATCTGTCTATATTTCTGAGATGAAGTATTGTAACTATTTACACTATTTACATTGTTCAGAATGTTGTCCTCAACTTTATTGTCATATTCACAATGTTTCAGCCTTTGTACACTATGGCCTTCTTCAGGATCTGTCTATATTTCTGAGATGAAGTATTGTAACTATTTACACTATTTACATTGTTCAGAATGTTGTCCTCAACTTTATTGTCATATTCACAATGTTTCAGCCTTTGTACACTATGGCCTTCTTCAGGATCTGTCTATATTTCTGAGATGAAGTATTGTAACTATTTACACTATTTACATTGTTCAGAATGTTGTCCTCAACTTTATTGTCATATTCACAATGTTTCAGCCTTTGTACACTATGGCCTTCTTCAGGATCTGTCTATATTTCTGAGATGAAGTATTGTAACTATTTACACTATTTACATTGTTCAGAATGTTGTCCTCAACTTTATTGTCATATTCACAATGTTTCAGCCTTTGTACACTATGGCCTTCTTCAGGATCTGTCTTTATTTCTGAGATGAAGTATTGTAACTATTTACACTATTTACATTGTTCAGAATGTTGTCCTCAACTTTATTGTCATATTCACAATGTTTCAGCCTTTGTACACTATGGCCTTCTTCAGGATCTGTCTATATTTCTGAGATGAAGTATTGTAACTATTTACACTATTTACATTGTTCAGAATGTTGTCCTCAACTTTATTGTCATATTCACAATGTTTCAGCCTTTGTACACTATGGCCTTCTTCAGGATCTGTCTTTATTTCTGAGATGAAGTATTGTAACTATTTACACTATTTACATTGTTCAGAATGTTGTCCTCAACTTTATTGTCATATTCACAATGTTTCAGCCTTTGTACACTATGGCCTTCTTCAGGATCTGTCTATATTTCTGAGATGAAGTATTGTAACTATTTACACTATTTACATTGTTCAGAATGTTGTCCTCAACTTTATTGTCATATTCACAATGTTTCAGCCTTTGTACACTATGGCCTTCTTCAGGATCTGTCTTTATTTCTGAGATGAAGTATTGTAACTATTTACACTATTTACATTGTTCAGAATGTTGTCCTCAACTTTATTGTCATATTCACAATGTTTCAGCCTTTGTACACTATGGCCTTCTTCAGGATCTGTCTATATTTCTGAGATGAAGTATTGTAACTATTTACACTATTTACATTGTTCAGAATGTTGTCCTCAACTTTATTGTCATATTCACAATGTTTCAGCCTTTGTACACTATGGCCTTCTTCAGGATCTGTCTATATTTCTGAGATGAAGTATTGTAACTATTTACACTATTTACATTGTTCAGAATGTTGTCCTCAACTTTATTGTCATATTCACAATGTTTCAGCCTTTGTACACTATGGCCTTCTTCAGGATCTGTCTATATTTCTGAGATGAAGTATTGTAACTATTTACACTATTTACATTGTTCAGAATGTTGTCCTCAACTTTATTGTCATATTCACAATGTTTCAGCCTTTGTACACTATGGCCTTCTTCAGGATCTGTCTATATTTCTGAGATGAAGTATTGTAACTATTTACACTATTTACATTGTTCAGAATGTTGTCCTCAACTTTATTGTCATATTCACAATGTTTTAGCTGTCATATGCTCCGGCCTTTTTCATGTGATATATGTTGTAATATGAGCTCTAGGAAAAATGGTTACCGAGACATTAGGTTTATAAATCCCAAAAATCCATACACTGATGTTCCCAGGGACACATGGCCCAGTGTTGGTTGAAGTAATCCAGTGATTTGACCCAAAGAGTTGTGAGTTCAATACCTGATCACAGCAGAGGTGCACAAAAACTTGGAGTGTTGAGTTACTAAAGGGAATTAACTGAAACTGAGATATCCAGAAAAGGCATGGCACGTGGAATTAGAACAAAATCTAGTCCTGTAGACTAAATAAAAGGTTTGGTTCAAAATTTCAACATATATCACCTGAAGAAGGCCAGAGCATACAAAGGCTGAAATGTTGTCAGTGTGATAATAAAGACAAGGACAACAGTCCAAACAAAGTAAATAGTGTAAATGATAAAAATATTTGATCAAAGGACTTGAACTGTTGAAAAGAGAGTTTTCTGAAATGTCAGAATGAAGATGAGTTTTGTTTTATTTTATTTAATTAGCTAAACAATTATTTGAGTTAGCAAATCTCACAAAAAGGAATCACGGAAGAGAGACAGATAAAGTGAACCCCATGAAATGAGTGGCTTACCAGTCAGCAAGACAGTGTGAGATCCACCACATGATAGAGCTTGAATCCGCTCACCCTTGAGCAACAGTTTCTGGGGTTGTCGGCAATTGCAAATATTATTCCCAAGTCCAAGCTTTCCACTATCCACCTCACCAAACACAAACACCAATCCAGTTTCTGGAAAAAGAAATTGGCATTAAAAAGACAGAATGATAAATAAGTCAAAGCATTTACATACTAATGACATGATACACTGATGCAAATGTTACCAGCATTTTTTTTCTCTTAACAAACCATTTTATTCATAAAATTCATAACATCATTATTCAGTCACCAAGGTATTCCCTGACTTTCTCTGACCTTGCATCATCTTTCACCTAAATTGTGCATTGCCTCATAAAAGAACAATTCTAAATATGATTTAAGGAATTTTAAGGAATCTTTTGAGATCATTCAATAAACAATGATGCATGGCGTGAAACAAGCAATTGTCTAAAGATGACAAATTTGAAAAATTTTCTGCTTGAACAGAAAAAGCTCTTTTTGCTTCCAAAGAGTCATTCAAACAAGCCAATTGCTCACAGTGTCCAGGTTCCCCCAATCCCTAATAAAGAATTTTCTTTAAATTCCAGTAAACACAGAGAAAAATGTGCAAAGTTCATTTCAGTCAAGATCTTGAAGGTCGTCATTCCACTATGTCTTTCAATTAAGCCAATTGCTCACTGTATCATTAAACACTAATAGTCTGTCCATGTTCAAGCAATTTATAATGAAGAAACCTGTTGATTTCAATCTGGGTAGGAATGATTGCAAAACACTTGCTCTTCTCCTTTTATAGGCAAAAGCACACAAATGCATGCTGGGTTTTTTTTCTTAGCCAATAAAATAGGCTGGTAGTTTGACATGACTCGGTCCCAATCCATCTTGTCTAGAAGTCAGAATGTTACATTTGTTAACACCAATCCTTAGTTTATGAACTTTTTGCCTCCTTACTATTAATTTGTCTTGCATACATTGTTTGCTTGCTTGATATTATTTCATTTTGCCCTTTTTTTTATTGCAAACTTAATTCTGTTTGTTGAACAGTTCTGTTATTTATTTTGCATTTGATCATGGCTACTCACTCACCAGGTTATCAGCCCAGGAACAGAACATGTTTCAACAGTGATGAATGAAAATGAAAACTATGGGAGGTAAAATTTTTGGGTTACATGCAAATCCAAAAATTACACAAAACAATCTTGGCACCATTTGATCATCCTAACGACGAAGAATAATGTGAAAAGAATGTGAACGTGTTTGCCGAATTAATTCAATTTCTCGATGATCAAACTGTCTCTTATTATGAGAGAAGCCCCTGACAATGACAGAAAAGTGCTGCAAATTTTGAGAGAGCGCTATTTATCAAAAGGAAAACCAAAAATAATTTCCTTGTATACTGAATTAACCTCTCTATGCAAAGCAAGTACCAAAATGATTACTGATTATATAATTAGAGCCAAAAACGTGGCCACTATATTAAAAACGTCAGGCGAGGTAATTGATGATGGTTTGCTCATAGCTACAGTCCTAAAAGGCCTCCCATTTGAGTTCAAACCATTTACAACTGAAAGACAAGCTACTAACGTTTAGTGAATTCAAAGTAGCATTGTGAAGCGTCAAAGGAACTAAAAAGACGATTCAGGAGAATGACAGTGAAAATACCGTAATGACTCTCCAAATGCTAAGACCAAAGCCACACACTAAGGTTCCTACCCATTTTACATATGGTAAACTTGGACAGATAATGAACATTCATTTCTCTTTTCAATTGGACTAGATATCGTTTCCAACAAAAACAATTTACTTGTTGACTGTGGCACTACCATGCATGTGATTATTGATGAATCTAAATGTCTTACTTTCGATAGTAATGATTTTAATCCAGAAAATCATCATATTGAACTGGCTGATGGCAGTCAAAACAGTAACTTTAAAATGCGGTGATGCTCAAGTAGCTATAATGGATGTGGAAGGAAATATGTGAGATTGCATTTTAACAGATGCTCTATACGTCACTACATTCAGTACAATCTGCAACCAAAAGAGCGGCTTCTGTAAAATTTGGCTGTAATTACTCGGAACTTATCTACCCTAATGGTGTAAAATTCGACATAAAAAGAAATGAATGCTGATACTACTTAAATACTGCAGTAACCTCAAAACTGCTACGTGTATAAAACAATGACATGAAATTCTTGGACCCTGCAATCTGAAAGACATTATACAGCTACAAGATGGATGGCATAAAAATTGTTGATAAATCAGAAATATATATAAAATATGTATCCAAGGCAAAATGATACAGTATAAAAACAAGCTACCCAACAAAAGGGTAACTAAAATATTAGACCATGTTCATTGTGTTTTAGCCGGTCCAGATGAACCAAGATCTTTGAATGGCTTCAAATATACACTTTGTTTTTTGGACGATTATTCTGGTCTAATTATGGTTTATTTTCCGAAACAAAAAAGCAATGTTTTTTGTTTTTTTTTAAGCGTATCACCCCAAGCAAGGCTGGAGGCCACTATCACGCAAGGGGTTATAGAAGGGTTGGAGGAAGAGCAGATAGGAGTGGTAAAGGAGAGGATGTGGAGAAAGAGAAAGACAGTGGGTCGGTCAAGGCAAGGGGGTTACAGAAAATTTGGAGTGAGAGCAGATAGGAATGAAAGATGAAAGGATGTGGAGAAGGGAAGTGGATAGATCAAGGCAACTGGAGATGTCGATTGATGCTACACTTAAACCGTTGGAGATTGTATTTGTCAGGGAAACGGTAATAGGGAAGGGTGTTCCACAGGCAAGAGGTGCGAGACATGAAGCTATTGGAGTAGAAGAGACGTCTACATCTAACAGTTTCAACGGTGTAGGGGTGGGAACGGGATGCCAGCCTCGTAGGACGTTTAAATTCACAAGGGAAAGCAGCTCCTCGGAGCAATTACCGTGAAAGTACTTGTAAAAAAGGCAGAGCGAGGCAACATCGCATCTGTGAGAGAGCGACTGCAGACGAGATGACAGATCAGGGCCAATCTCACCACAAAGAAATATTTGGCTGACATTGCTTTATATGGTTCTATAAAACACCTAACAAGTGATAACAGCACAGAATTCACTTCTGAAAACTTTGAAACTTAGTTAATAATCAGATTAAACATGAGAAATTGGTTCCTTACTCTCCACACCAAAATGGTACTGCAGAACGATCTTGGCAATCTCTATACGAGATGGTTAAATGTCTATTAATAGAATCGAAACTACCAGAGTTTTTGAGGTCATATACTGTTATGACCTCTGCATATATTAGAAATTGGTGTTACAGTCAAAGAACTGAAAAAACTGCCTTCAAAATGTTCACAGGTCGCAAACGTAACCTCTTGTCAATAATCAGACATTTGTTATGTGCACATAAAAAGAAATTGGACACTAAAGGTGGAAAAGCAGTTTTCAGAGGCCACAATAAATCAAGTCCCGTCTATTTAACATACATACATACATACATATATATATATATATATATATATATATATATATATATATATATATATATATATATAAGCTAAGAATGTTAAGAGTAAGGTGTATTGAAAACTTTGAAAATCTTACATCTGACAATTCTTTACTTCCAGTTTGACGTTACTCAGTCCCGATCTGCCTCATCTAGAAGTCAGAGCGCTACATTCACTTGCCTGAACTTGCTTTTGTGTGTCAATGCCAATTCTTAGTTTGTGAACTTTTTGCCTTATTACTCTTGATTTGGCTTGCATTTATTGTCTGCTTGATATTATTTCATTTTTGCCCTATTCCTTTTTATTGCAAATTTTGTTAATTCTGTTTGTTGGACAGTTCCGTTATTTTGCATTCTGACCATGGCTACTCAAATGGCTAGAAATAAGTCATGTTAACATCTCCCGCAGCCATTACAGCCAGGACCTAACCTTATTGCAGCCGGAAATCCTTGCTAATCATGACAATTTCATCCCCAACCAGGATGGAGCAGTAAATTTAAATTAGATACATGTAAATTAGGTTACAGAAATAAGATTAAGTCTGATTTCTGTGTCAGTTAAAACCGACAGTAATGCTCACTGCACTGGGTGAGGATCTCGGAGCACATATTGATGCATCGTTGTCAGTGACGATAAGCAAACATGGCTTTTTTCAGTTGGTTGGTGGGCTACTGCATTTGCTTGGCAATATCTGATGATGTTAAGCACCATAAGTATGATTACTTAATCATGCATAGAAAGTGTAGTCGTATTATTCATAAAGTGTCTACCATGAATGATGCTGCTTTGTGACCAGTGGTTTAGGAAGGAAGGAAGATTAAGATTACTTAAGCAGGTGTTACTGTAGACTGGAATTTCATTTCCTGTCAATAGCCCAGTTGTACATGCTCGGGCTTCTCATATTAAACTGACCTTGTTTGGGGGGGGGGTGAGTAAATATAAATTACTCTCGAGTACTTTGTAACACATTATTTATCATCTCTCAGTTGCATTGCTGTCTTTGAGCAGAGTGCGCCCAGGGGTGGCTCCATCAAAAGACAAAGTCGCAACTGAGGAAAATTAGAAAAGTAGTGCCGGGGCTTTTTAATCTCAGAATTCATGGTTAAATTGAGATCCAATTTCGCATTTATTCATATAGATTCCATAATATAGGCTTTAATTAATTAGCTATTCTGTTTCTCTAACACTTCAAATGTTGAATGTATAACTAATTCTAATTTCTATTTTCCCATCTTTACACTATATTTATTTTATCTTATAATTTGTCCCCTGTTCTGTCACCCATGAAATAAAAATAATTGTTTGTACAGAAAGTAAGGATCTACGTACATCAACTTGTCTTTAAATTAAGTGGCAGCAGAAGAATTATTGTTGAACTTTTAAAAGGTAAGCTTAAATATTAATTCAATACTTAAATGCAGCGATCAATTTTGAGTTCTTCTGTAGTTTATTGATGCCTATCGCATCTACTCCTCCCTAGCTATTGTGATGATGGCCAAGCCAAGAGTCCTCCACAGGAGCTAGTTTAAATGCCAGTCAATAGGGCAGCTTTTAAGCTAGTTTATAATAAAACATGCATGACAATTTTGGATACAAAAGAAAAATAGGAGTTACTCCCCTTGAAACATGAAAGCAATGATAATGGCTAGTATAATATATTAATATATATATTTATAACTTGCATAATCTGGCAACCCTGAATCTGAGCTCAACGAAAATCGTTCCCTGTGCATAACTTTTCTAGGGCTTTTAAATGAGCTATGAATCTGTTATAACCTAGGGAAGGTTACGGAATAGAATAATCAAATGAAGGTTGGTAATGAACAATAATACTTAGGACAAGAACAACACATATAAGATTTGCAAGTGGTGCATAGAAGAAGTAGTCAACTGCTAGAAGTGAGTCAAGTGAATTCCATAATGAATCTCCAACTGCAGACCAACATACAGTATTTACTGCTGTATTTATGTGAATGGGGACATAACCATTATCATCTGTAGGTATGCTACAACAGAATCATTGAAATCAGACCAGTGGCAGCGGAGGAGTTGCTTGGACACACACATGCATAAACACACACACATACTGTATTTTATATATAAGAAGAATGCATCTTATAAGCAGAAAAATACAGTAGGCAGACAAATAGTTTACACAAGAGTCATACATGTAGACACAAGTCAGGTTTATACCTGAAGCTGCTACCTGAATGGCAGCCCCCCCCCCTCTTTGATGAGGAATGTTTTACCCTTCTGTTGTGGATTCTATACCTATATTCAAAACCTGAACAAACATGGCATCAAAATTATCTGTCAGAAATTAGCAAAATGATGTGCTTGGTGATAATAAAGTAAAAACGTCTTACTTGTCAGCAGTGCAGTATGATAATAGCCAACAGCAATGCTAACTACAGGCTCCCCAATGGACAGCAAGGTGGGGACAGGGTTATCTTCATTGCTGCCAGTCCCTAACTGGCCTTCACTGTTGCCACCCCAAACATAAACATCACCATTTCCTGTAAATAAACACATTAGGTTTCTTTCAAAAGGGATAAAACTTGTTTCCTTTGTGGAAAACTGGTTATGGGGAAGAAAGAAATGGAATCTTTGCTGAACATATTCTGCTGATGCATTTACCTGTGAGACAAACGGAATGATCAACTCCAGCAGCCACCATTTTGTATTTGCTATTTGGAGGGAAGCTGTCCACCTGAACGGGAGTTATGTGTTTGTCAATATCTTTCACTCCAAGCTGACCTTCCCCATTGGAACCAAATGTGTACAACTGACCAGACTCTACAGGAAAACAAAAAAAAAACACAGAAGAAATATAATTTATTAAACTAAAATAAAGGCAAAGAGTTTTGAACAAAAGGTAATTAATCAAATTTTTAGTGTTGGTAAAATTTAAAGTGCAGTATTGGCTGATCAATATTCATACAGAAAGTGAAATTGGCAAGCCAAGTTCAAACTCTGGCTTAGTGTTTTTCCATTCCCTTTGGGAAAGGCTTGAATCCATCTCTTCTCCTGTCTGGCTGGCTATAGGTTAGATAGCAGACCGAGCCCACTAAACTTAGGCAGCTACCAGTCTAAGAGAAGGAAATCTAAAATACTATGTTCAACCTGACTAAAGAACACATTAGAAATGTTGTACTCTATGAGTTTTCATAAAAGGTGTCAGCACAGGTGCAGCAGGAAAATGCATCCATTGCACTTAAGCAGTCAATGCATTTCTACTACCAATAACTTTGTCATTTGAAAGCAGCTTTGCACAAAAAACATTCATCCTTAGCGAACAGAAAGGGAATAACTATCCATCATGATAATTAACAACATCCTCACATTGTATGAAGACGTTGAACATGAGTTGGTCTCATATTTTACATCAAAACCTCAAGAATATTACAAACATGGCATCTATAAACTTATTGACAGATGGAATAAGCTGCTAGGAAACAATGGATGTTATACTGATGATTCAAATATTTCTATAAGCATTAGTATCTTCATTTGTAATAGACACAATAAAGTCAAGCAGAACTTTTGTTCCAATCTGATAATCCCACCATTTTCCATTTTTCTCTTCTTCTTCCTCTTCATCTCTTAGAATTTTGAATTACTGAATTATTTTCTCATTCAAAGTTACAACTATTTCACACTTTTATTTGAACTTAAAAATTAGATCAATGTAAATCTTTGGCAGATGAAGGGAATAAAAGTCCTGAAACAAGTACCAACATTCAATAAAAATTAAGTCCTAATTAATATATATATAAATATAAATTCAGATATAACTAAAACTCTATCTGTGAAAAGACAATATGAATAAAGACAGAAGGAAACGTTATATTTGCCGGCACCCTTTTATAATCTGATGGACTTCATCAAGACAAATGTAAGGATTTTTATTTTGCAACAAACGTAAACAGAAGTAAAAATGTTGCTAGTTTTTCAGATTTTTTAAATTTAAATCTAAGATTGCTCATAAATGTACTTTAAACTGAAAGTCAAGATCAGTTATGAAGGATGCTCAGTGATGTAATTTAATGCCTAATAAATGAAAGTGAGTAAATGGTGTTATTGTCAAATTATATATATATATATATATATATATATATATATATATATATATATATATATACATACATTTTATATATATTGATAATATTAGTGGTCTCTCTCTCTCTCTCTCTCTCTCTCTCTATATATATATATATATATATATATATATACATAAATTCCCAAGAGGATAGAATCCAGGTAGAACTCAATGTCCAGGACAGAGTAAGAATATAATATAAAAGGCTCAAACAATTCAATACTTTTGAATTTGTAGGTCTGATGAATTGAATCGTGATTACGATTCCAATGTAATAAATTATAACCAATTACATTTTATATATATATATATAAAATAATGGACTCTCTCCTGTCAGTTTCGGCGTATGAGGATCTGACAACTTAACCAATTCATTCAGTTATGAATTTTGTGCAATAATCTTAAGTGGCACTTAAGACACGCAAGTGATTTGCAAAGGAGGCTGCATATGGAGAAAGAGGGAGGATTGTGGGATGAGGTCACTGTTAGATTGGCTGACCTTTTAGATCTTGCTCTTGCTTCTTGAAGACGATTCAGACTAGCAGATTGAAAACTGCTGAGTCCACTAAAACACGTTGATCTCCATTCCACCCACTCCAAGGCTAAGCGCTCAAGGGTGTTATGTGGTATATTGACAGCTGACAAGTTGCTTTTCAGCTTGGCTTTGTATCTTAGCCATGGGCGTCCTACATTCCTGTAGCCCTGATCTAACTGGCTGTACATTAGGATCTTGGGTATCCTGTCATCGGACATTCCCAAGACATGACCAGTCCATTGCAACTGAGACTGTATGAGAAAAGTCTCGATTCCTCCAATATTACACCTGTTAAACAGGTCTACTTTGGATGTCCTGTCTTATATATATGTTTAATAATTTTAATATATATAATATTATTAATTCAATAATACTAAAATCTGTTACTCAGTGATCGGGTGGAAATAATATGGAACCAAACTATCATTTAACATATACCGCAGGGGTGGCAGTTAACTCCTACTCCGGATGTGTATTTTTAATTAAATATTTATTCTTGTGCCCACCTGTGGCCATAAGCTCACTTGTCTTATTCAACAGCAGGGACACCTATTGATTGTAAGATCATCAATTTTTCAGTCAGGCACAAATTAAAACCTTTACAAACATTATATGATCTGGATTTAGTTGGCACTTTCCATGTGATGGTAGGTGATTCTTTTCTGCGGTAGATAGAAAGAACAGTGCTACTGTTGTATTTTATGTTGTTAAAACTCATCTTATGGTTGTAGAATAGTCTTTTCCATTCACCCTCAACAGCTCTTATATAGTATTTTGTCTCTCCACCACCAATCACCTTGGCTTCATAAACAATGTCCCTTACCAAACACTCTCCATTCACTATATATATATATATATATATATATATATATATATATATATATATATATATATCCTTGCTTGACCCAGCTAATGCTCATGAGGAGTGGCTAAGTTTCAATAAGCAGACGTGGCTCTTGGGGGTACTGTTCCGAGGCTATATGTATACTTGGATGAGTATTGCTGCAGAACTGAGTGAGTAGCAGCGCTATATCATGTCTAGTCTATGTCTTCTTCCTCACTGAGGTCCATGGTATGGTTGGTATGACATTTGCATTGTATCGAAATGGTCCAGGTTCAATTCTCAGTAGTGGATGTGCACTGCTGATGAGTCCCAAAGTGGACGAAATGGCCATCCAGTGCTTTCTGCATTATGTTGAAGATTATTCTGGGCTCAATGAATTACTATATATGATTACTTTAAATCCCCCCCAAATTTTTTCATGATATACATATATATATATATATATATATATATATATATATATATATATATATATATATTAGTAAACTGACAATAAGTAAAATTGCCTCACCTGTTGTGACAATAGTGTGGGACCTCCCACAAGCTACTAAGACAACTTTTTCTTTCTTCAGGTCTACAAAGATAAAAACAAAAACAGAATATAAACAAAATTCCTTTTTACATATCTACTTACTGGATGTAAGCCCTAATGGTTATCAATATGTAAAATGGAATTGGTGAGCCAAGTTCAAATTCCAGTTTAATCTGTTGCATTCTCTTTGCACAAATGCCCTTTTCCACCCTAAATTCTGAAACATGGAGAAAACAGCAGCAAACCACTCAGCTATCTTTCCCAAGAAATCAAGACAATTCATAAATATTAAAGCAAAGGAAACAAAGTTTATCTGGATATATTAGGTGTGTCTCTTGGAAAACAGTGCTTTTTCATTGCTGGTAAATATGGTATCTGCTGAGATAAATACAAGTTATCACCCCTTTCATGTTAAGGAAAATAAAAATTTAAAGTTACTCTATAAAATGGTAAGCATGAAAGAAAGCTCAGTGGTAGAGCATGGGCGAATAAGCCTTAGGGTCTCATTCATGGATGTTAGAAGTGCTTTTTGCAAAACTGACAAACAAAAGGAATTAGATTATTTTAAAATCAGTAAAGAAGTAATTTTATCTCTTATGACCAACTTTATACTTGTAAAATCTGCCTATGTGACATACAATCTTTTCTGGCATTTAAAAATTTCTTCAAAATTTATCCTGAGTCTTTGAGAACAAATATTTGTATCAATTACAGGCCAAAAGCTGATTAAGACAAAAGTATTTTGATACAAGATAATAATTTGAGATGTTTTAGATCAGGGTTTCTCAAACTGGGTGATAACGCTCACTGGTGAGTGATTTCAACAGTTGGGCTGGCGATGCACAACTGGACAGAAAATGGTGAATAATTGGAAATTTTGGTGTGCTATATAGGATTTTGAGTATTAAAAATGTATTTTAACATATGCAACTCAAAAATAAATATTCAAAGGAAATATGCCAAGAACCTGTATAAAGAAAAACAAAAAAAAAACAAGAGGCTAAATATTAATAACTTGGTCACATTCCTAGATAAGATCTAAATACCCTGCAAACAAGAAATATTTTGGTATTTTCTATACTTTTGAGAAGGTTCATTAACATTCAAATAGTTCTTCAGACAAAATAACATTCTTTTCAAATATAAATTAGATGAGGGAAGATCAAGAACAACAAAAAAATGTTCGCTGACTTTTGATTAGTTGCTAGTAAGGTATATTCTTCTTAATTTTATAACTATTAACAAAAACCGTTTAATATTTTGTCAACACTTGCAATACTAACTGCGGCCAGAAAACTAAATTATATAAATAGTTTTCAATGAAGTTTCTTTACGAACCAGTAACAAACTTTTACCAAACAATTTTGGTATGCTTTTGAATATTTACTATACAGGTGGACAGTGGGAAATTTTTCTATGTGAAAGTGGACGATGACGAATAAAAGTTTTGGAACTCCTGCTTTAGATGATCTCTGTACTGGAAAATATAATCATTTAGTATTATAAAGTTATAATAAATAATAGAAAAGTACTCATTAGTCCTTCAGCCGTATTAGTAAAGCATGGTAAGTTTACTTATTATTTGCTTGTAAGTGGCATGAGCTAACCATGGAATTGCTGATTTGTAGACCAGAGTCAGGTTACCCTTGATTTTTCTTTTTTGTATTTCAATACAAGGTAAAACAGGAAAATGTTAAAAGTACATCAGATCAGAAGAATACTAAATGAATAATGGAATTTTGAATACAGAACATCAAATGGTTGTTTGTTTTGAATGTTTTACTCTGTTTCTTTGTTTCAATGGAATATTCAGAGATGACATCTTATATTCCTGAGAAGCTGGAATATGGCAATGGTAATATCGGTCGTTTCCCTACAAGAAAACATTCAGCATTCAATGACCGAGCAGCCAGTACTGCTTTCGGTTGAAATTTATAAAATCTTTCTCTTAAAACAATTTCTCAGGAAAAAAAAGTTTCTCAAGTCGAGTTGCTCTTTCCTGGATTGATGGGATTTTTCTTCTTAACCTTTTGTTTAAAGTCGTGTAGAATGTCAAATTCTTGATTAAGTTATTATTTTCTCTTCAACTTACAAATGCTATCCATTTTAGTTGTTGCTGCTGTTGTAAGTCCTCAACTGATGTGGTTTCTGTTATTTGGTACATAATTATATACTTTTATACAATGTTTGAAGGGTGTTCTACACCAAGAACCACATGCTTCACTCATTCACATGGTTTCTTGGAAATAATAATAGCACCAAATAAGAAACTCAATTCACCTAAAATTTAAGTCCAAAATTTAATTGGATAAATTAGAAAGGCATCACAGATTCCAAGAAAGGAACTAACAAATTTAGTGGTCGTGATGATCAACTGATGAAAACTGACCAGCTAAACCGAGTTTAAAACAACACACACCATGCTACCCATCGGAAAAAAGTTCATCTCAGAGTTTTAGGCAATTTATTTTACTCACCCTTAATACAACATGGTTTATCTCTGGGTATAGTGTCTCCAAGACCCAACTGACCCCATTCATTTGAGCCAAATGTGAAGATTCGTCCATTTTCTGAAAATAAAAATTTAAAAAATTAGATTTTTGCGGAAATTAAAATTGGCAAATTACACTTATTTCCATGGCCAACCATAGTCATTAGGTCGACTCTCACAGGGCCAATCAGAATTCCTCCTGGCAGTGAATAAAAAGAAACGGCAAGTCCCTTTCTATCTCTTTGTTCTGCCTCTGGACATTGGTCACAAAGTACGACTCTTTTTTCATTGCTTTGTCATCGTAGATAGACAAATATCAACAACTCCCAAAATGAAGCCCCCACAACCAGGACATCATCCTGAGTATGACGATAAACTACATCTGGCAGCAAGACCTCTGATCAAGGGGATTGGAGCTTTTGAGGAGCATGAAACTTCTTCTTAATTATTTTTGTTCCCAGGTCCATCCTTACCCTGTATGGTAGCATCTGTTAGCGTCCAATCAACGTACATTTTTATAGCAAAATGACAATTTATGCAACACTAAAAAATACATTTTTATAGTAAAATTTCCAACAATATATTTTAAAGTCAACAAACTATATATCTAAAACATACCTTTACCCTGAAAGCATAAAATCATGCCCAAAATTTTGGCATTAAGTAACCCATAGATGTTGATATGCTGCTAAACAAAATCAACCAACCAACAACCAGGACACATTTCATTGTCCTTCAGGTATACAGTGATTCCTCGTTTATTGCAGTAGATTGGTTCCGAGACCGGCTGCGATAACTGAATTTCCGCGAAGTAGGGACGCCATATTTACAGTATTTATTTAGCATGTATTTGGACTTTTAAACCCCTCCCTGTACTGTTAACAACCCACCCATTACAGTACTCTATTAATAACAAGGACGACAGTTAAGCAATAACACTTCTTCCATTTCTTGCTGCGTTTCTTCTTCTTCTCTGGCCAACTTCATCAAGTCTTCGAGGTCTGCGTCGGTTAGCGGCTGGGAGTGGCAGTCTAAATAACTCGTCGATGTCTCCCATGGCAACAGCCTAATAAGACGTCGATGTCTCCTGTCATCATGCCTGCAAAGCCGTCACCTCCAATGATCGCAGCCAACTGCAAAGCTTTCTGTACTGCGGAGTGTTGGATTTCAGCAGGTGTAAATCCCTTGTCGTAAATAACCTTGGGCAACAAATTCTTCCAGCTCGCATTAATGGTGGCAGGCTTCATTTCTTGCACTACCTTCTGGATATTTTGGAGGCACGTAGCAATTGTGCACTGCCGCCAGTATGCCTTCAAGTTAAATTTTTCATCTTTGTCTTCTTGGGTGGCAAACACAGAAGCAACCAGTTTCATCAGGACATTCCTCGTTGAACGACCTGATAACTCTCTAGTCCATTGGCTGAATAAGTGATGTAGTGTTGGGTGGCAGGAACTCAATCTGAATGTCCTCGTGCAACAGATCAGTAGTGTGGCCACTAGCATTATCCATAAAAGAAGGATTTCGAATGTCAAGCCTTTCTCTAATAGATACACCTTGACTTGCAGGATAAAAGATTGGTGGAACCAATCGAAGGTCAGCATCTTCGTTATCCATGCCTTTGGATTGTGCATCCAATGTACGGGTAGCAGATTCTTGTTTTTGTTTTTTAAAGCCCTTGGGTTTTTAGACTTGTAAATAAGTCCGGGCTTTAACAAAAATCCCGCAGCATTGTCACACATCACGAGGGTCACACAATCCCTTGTATGCTTTAAAGCCAGAGGCTTTTGCCTCCTCTTTGCACAGGAAAATTCGCGACTGCATTCTTTTCCAAAACAAGTCCGTTTCGACCATATTAAAAACTTGTTCGGGCTTGTATCCACCTTCGGAGATAATCTTCTTGAAAAGGACGCTTTTTAGGTTGTGAATTACTGGACGTCCCCGGTTGCGTATCTTTTATGCTTCTTCCTCTTCTTCGTGGTCGCCACTGTCATCCTCAGGTTCCTTAGCGGTGAAAGTCTCATACAGGCTCCTAGCCTTTCTTTGGATGGTGTTCATATCCAAGGCTATGTTCTTTTTTTGGCAGTCGGCTATCCATACGGCCAAAACAGCTTCCATACAGATGATAGTCTTATTACGAGCCATAACCACTCTCTTCGCCAAAGGTGATGGCAGCCGTCTTCATAATGTTAGCCTCGTCCTTCTTGATGTAGCAAACGATGGATTTGTTCACACTAAAATGGAGGGCTACGGCAGCGAAAGTTCTCCCTTCCTTCAACATATACAGAAGTTTCACCTTCTCAGCGATCGTCATCATTCTTCGTTTGCGTTTAGGCTCAGTACCAGCCTTGGAAGAAGCAGCACGCTTGGGAGCCATTGCTGGGGATGAAAACGCAAAGTTCAATGCAAAGAAACAAAAAAAATCACACACAGCACAGCGTAAAGTAGTACAGTAAACTGCTCAATGAGAAAGCTTGAAGCGGAATGGCCGCACAAGAGAGAGAGAGAGACAAGGGAAGATGCTGAGGATCTGAGCATCGGTCAAAGCACCAATCACAGACCAGATTACAAAATAGAAAGCTGTGATTCATCTTCTTTCTCCATTGCACCAATCACAGCCCATCTTACAACACACTCCGTCACCAAGATGGTACGTTTGGCATTTTCTCAACAACAGGATACGTGGGTACTGTATGCACATCGCATTCTAAACGGTTCTTTTTTGTCATGTGACTTACAAGTTCAAATACCCCTGTATATGTTTTTTTGCTATTTTACGCTTGTTTTGTTGTTCCTAGACTAGGACATAATATTTATTATTAATATTTTAATGGGTTTAATGAAAAATTTTAGGTGTTCATGTGTTCGTATATCGCATTTTTTCTAGAATTTTCCGGAAACTCTGCAATATATTTTCCATATATATATTTTAAAAATCTGCAAAGTCGTGAATCCACGATAGTAGAACCGCGAATTAGCGAATGATCACTGTAGACACTTTATATACCAATTACACATATACACTTTTCCTTATTATTTGTTTGATATAAATTATTGTTTAAGGATTCACTTTTAAAAGCTTTATTTAAGAAAAGAATAATATCCGCAACAAACCTATACATACTAAAATGTTATTTTATAACAAGTCATTACACAACTTGTACTTAACATATCTTGCTAAGGACCTTAACACACAGTCCTGAGATTCTTTTGGAAGGGTATTTTACAACTAAAAAGCAGAAAGACAAATACTGAGAAAAGTTTAAAGACTGCATACAAAATACACATGAGAGAAGCTGAAATATTACTAGCCACAAAACTGAAAACAGTCGGCCCCCAAGGGGACATTTGGCATTTTTGGAACATTTCCCATTGATATATGCAAGATCAAGTCTAGTAATAATTTAACCAAAATTTGCACACGTTGAACAATTTATTTGTAAATGATCAGTTTCAGATTCTTACTTTTTGCATCCCTTTTCATTTCATTTTAGATGATTAGTTCCAAATGTTTTTTCCCCTCTGCCATTCTTTTCATACGAAAACATTATTTGGAATCTTGTTGCAATGGATGTTATAAATGAAAGGCAGGTTTAATTTGAAAAATCTTTTTCAAAAATTCCCTTATACAAAAGTGAATTGTAAGGTTCCACAACACAAAATTCAGTCAAATTAACCCACAATCTTTTGCATACTTTTTTGCCAATCACAAACACAATTCACCTAATTTCAAATAATGTTAACAAAAAAAAAAAACAGAGACAAAAAATTTTTCTCACAAATGTAAAAGCAAAATTTAAATCTGAAAAATGTAAAAAAATTGTTCTCACGAAGATATTTAAAACATACTCAGTTCCTTTCATATGTTAAATAAATAAATCTCAAAAATGACCTACAATCTGTTGTTAAATTAGCCAACGAATAGCTGGTTAATTTTAACACCACCAAAGTGAGACTGTTCTCTTCTGCCTGAGAGATAAGAGAGTGACTCACTGCGCCTACTCACACTAACATTTCTCACTGACATGAAGTGTGTAAATTGTATATCGAAACAGTTGCTAAGTCTGCAGCTAGGAAAGCTAGACTATTTTTCTCGACAGAATCTATTTTACATATTTATAAGTTTACCATTCATGCTTTAATGACAGCAAAATGATTCCATAGCATTGATGGTGAGCTGAAAAGCGATGTTCTCATCAGAATCAAATTATGGAAAACTGATGAATATAATGTCCTGTGATATTCAAATTTTGTGAAAAATCATTGTTTGATGATATCTTCAGCTCTGTGGCCGAATTGGTAGAAGCACACTTTGACATATATATATATATATATATATATATATATATATATATATATATATATATATATATATATATATATATATATTTTTTATTTTAAGAATTAATGGATTTTATTTTGTAATCTGTCATTTTTATTATTTCAAACAGTCTATATTTCATCTACCAGCCGGCACACGTGCAGGCTGGGTGATTGAAATAAACATTATTTAAAATATATATATATATATATATATATAAAAGTGGACATGGAAGTCAGCACTTAGAGGCGACAGTCTGTTTCATGCTAGTGCAATCGTCAGGCAACTAGTGCTGTTATTTTTCTCGGCTATTTATATATAAGGGTATAGCCGAGAAAAATAACAGCACTAGTTGCCTGACGATTGCACTAGCATGAAACAGACTGTCGCCTCTAAGTGCTGACTTCCATGTCCACTTTTATATTTACACATGCTCTATCTCTGATATTGAGCACTTTATCCCATAAATATAGCACACTTTAAGACTATATTTCTTCATATATATATATATATATATATATATAGGAGAATATAATATATATTTCTATGTATTAGAATATGTTAGACAATTGAAGCACTTCCCATGGGTGTATAGGGATAACTAACATTTACATCTCCCCGTCCCCACTACACATAAAATTCAGTCAATCAGAACTTTAGTCTGATGAAGTCATTTTACAGAATGAAATTGCTTATATATATATATATATATATATATATATATATATATATATATCTCCAAATGAGAGAAAGAACAGATGGAGTAAAAATCTACTGTTGGTAGCATTTACTTTTAAAAAATTGCTCAATACAAAGTAGAGCCATATATTATTATTATTATTTTTATTAAAAGAGATTATAATAAAAACATTTTTGAAAACACAACATAAAAGCTTTCATGTTTCAATACTATCATTGTACTTCTTCAGGCAATGGTAAGTAACTGGTGATTAAATGATTTTTAAGGAAATTAAAAAAGAAAGTGTTACCTCTTTTCCGACAGTTAAAGTGGGGGGGGGGCATAAGGTCAGAATTAAAAATAGACTTGTGGGTGTGTCTTGATTGACCAATTAAATGTCAGATCTATGCTAAATAGAAAAGTAAGCTCAGGGGGTGGAGGTGGGTGAGTTATATTTTATGTCATGATAAACCGGAACATAGACATTTTATCATTGACGATTGCGGAAAATATTTCAGAGACAAACGTATGATGATTGTAGAAAAAGATGACGGGTTCAATTTGCTGAGGAGTGGGGTGGGGGTAAATTAACAGAAAAATTTTTTTACATTCAAGAAGCTTTTTAAAGGGGCCTGTAGATACCCATGTCTGAAAGAGACGCCATGTTTTCATTTTAAACAGTGTATATTACATCCATCAGCCTGCTCACTAGAGAAAACTTTAAAGATAATTGTGAGGAACGAGAAGACTCAGCTCCCGCAAAGCTAATTTGCTTGGCATGTCAGGTCTTGTTGAAAGATCGTGACCGCCATTACAAGTGAAATGGATTATTCCAAAATTCCTATCTCACGTGCAGACGTACAATGAAAAAGAATAAGAATTCAAACCAGTTTGAATTTATAAAATAGGAAGTCTTGTATGCAAATATTAGTTCCCCCCAAAGCAGGCATAAATACCGAGTCTATGAGGAGGGTCAAGAAAACTTTGTTTGGCGTGACATCATA
Organism: Acanthosepion esculentum; assembly: GCA_964036315.1. NCBI lineage: Eukaryota > Metazoa > Mollusca > Cephalopoda > Sepiida > Sepiidae > Acanthosepion > Acanthosepion esculentum. Next base: position 4,845,511 of record OZ038506.1, read on the forward strand.
CAGACAGATGAACGAGAACAAGAGAAGAAAGAAGAGGTCAGTCACTTGAAAGCAAGCACCTTAATCCATTTCAGTTATCACAAACAACTGACGACCTAAATTAACCACAAGGTATTTTGGCTGTACTTTGATAAAAATAGACTGCTTCGATTTGAAATTAATACCGGAATTTGATGGCTCCCCTACTGGTCTGTCTTTTCTTGACTGAGAAGGTGGTGCGTGTCTGCAAAATATTCAAAATCAAGGAGCCTGCATTGGTCATCCTGTTGAGGCTAACAGAAGGCCTTGTGTAAATCAGAGGAGAATGCTCTGGCAATTGTCGTGTCCCCATAGCTCAGGAGGGCCCCAAATGCTACAATGTGTTGGTGCCAACCACTTTTCCCGAGAGTACAGGAGTCAAAGTAATACAGGGAGCAGGAATTATAGTAAACCACGTTGCTATTGCTGTAACAATCTGAGCCATCTAGGGTGGAACTGTTCAGGAAACGAGTTTGGGGGCAAGGAACCGTCGCCACCCTTGCCCCCAGTCAATCAGTAAGTACGGATTTGCCCATAATCAGGGTATGTGTGAATGGTGTGCAATGTTTGCTTCTCATAGACACAGGATGTTCCCATTCAATAACCAATGCAAGTGATTTGGAGTGATTTCAATCCTAACAGGGGGAGGTACTGCTTGACGCATCTGGGGTTTGGCCTTAATGTGGCTCCCCTAATTATGAAATCAATCATTAAGGCAGTGCTAGATCAGGATGAGCTGATGAAAGAGCTGCGTCAGCATATGTTGACGACATATATGTAAACGAGGACATACTTTTGGCGAATGAAGTCAGGCACAAATTATAATCCTTCGGCTTTTCTAGCAAAGACCCCCTATTCAATTAAAGGAGGGGGCAGTTGTGCTTGGGCTTAAATTCTGGGGGGAGCACAACACATTGTGGTGGAAGTGAGGGAGCTCAGTTCTGGAACTCCCCAACTACACTAACGCGAAGCACTGTATATTCCGTATGTGGGAAGTTAGTGGGGCACTTTCCCGTCTGCGGGTGGCTCCGTGCAGCCACAGGAATGATAAAAAGACGAGCGAGCATGATAACAAACAGGTGGCATGACACTATAAAAGACGCTCATCTTACGCAGATGATTGTTGAAACGCTGATTAGAGTGCACCAAGATGACCCCGTTCGGGGAGACTGGTGTGTGACTGGAGAAGAAGTCAATGCATGGGTTGAAGCAAGCTCCCTGGCAATGGGTGTGGTACTGGAAAACCATGGAGTTATACTAGAAGATATGTGCTGGCTTCGACCAAGAAATGGTGTGCAACATATAAACCTGGCTGAATTGGTTGCCACGTTGAAAGGTATAAATCTCGCATTACAGTGGCAGGCCAAGGTGGTACACCTATACACAGACTCGGTATGCATGTACCAATGGCTACAGAATATCCTGACAGGTAAAACCCAAGTAAGGATGAAAAATGCAAGCGAAATGCTAGTGCGCAGGAGACTGGATAACCTACAGCAGCTAATCGAAGAATATAGTTTGGTAATTGACGTCAAACTGACTACAGAGGAACCTGGCCAATAAGTTGACTAGAGTACCAAAAAGATGGCTTGACATGTTGAAACAGGGATCAGAGCCACCTATGTGCACAGCCCTTACAAGCCAGGTGACCATCAAACAAATCTGTGCCATACATAGCAAGAGCAGTCATCCTGGTGTTCAACATTTGACTTACTTCATCCAGAAAGTATGGACTGCAGTGACAAAAGCGATGGTTAGGTTGGTCGTACGAGGTTGCAAGGAATGCTGTGTGGTGGACCCTGTCCCAGTCCAGTGGAACAAGGGCAAGCTTGGGGTAGACAAAAACTGGTGGCGACTGGGTATGGACATGACACATCACAATGGCAATCATTTTCTAACTTTGACGAATTGCGGCCCAACGTGTTTCATTGTGTGGTGCCCACTGGTGCGACAAGATGCATTATCGGTTATACAACAATTATGAGCTACCTTCTATGATCGTGGTCCCCCCATTGAAATATTGACAGACAATGCCCCAACTTTCTGTAGCCGAGATTTTGGTCTGCTCTAATTCTTCTCAAGAAAAAGCATGTCAGGAGGAGGAGTCAAACACTTTCTCAGGTGGCACACAGAACCAACCATTTTGACAGTATCTTTAGTGATGGTTCAGATATATGAGTCCTGCTTCAGCTCTGGATTACACTTTACTCCCAATAGATATTCGGGGCAAAGTGCCTCAATGAGTGTACAACTATTTTTCAGGACTTATATATGCTCTTCTCAATGCTGATGAAAAGTTACAAGGTTGGTTTTGGAAATTAATGATACAAGCCAGTTTTTTACCCCCATAGAGCAATGAGGACCAGGTGAGGGAAGAGATCAGCTGCCAGGCACTAAACACCCAAGAACCAATGGTTCAGAATGATGTGTTGAGGGTTAATTGTGTCAGCTGTGAGTCAAACCGACAAAAACTCTATGAATAGCTACCAGTGACCAAGGCTGTGTGTTCATCTCCACAGGCCAGCTGTAAGATGCGGTCATTTCGTACCCAGAATCTACTGGGTTCATTTCCAGCAAAACGTGAACGCCCAAATGTGAAGATGGCACCAGTTTCTGAAAAGAGACAGAAAAAAAAAAAATCAGTATATTGAGGAAAAAAACAAAATAAAAAGTGGAAAATGTTTTTCAATAAAATCCTTGATTTAATCCAAAAGTTCAAAACCTTTTTCAAGGTTCACACAATTTCCAAATTTTAAAATCTTTTGCGTATCCCCTGAGCCTAAGACTAAAATATTGTTTTAGAAAATTCAAAATTGGCAAATTTAATATTAAGAAGTATAAATAAGAAAAGGTTAAAACTGATTAGCTATCTACATAATACTAAAAGTCTGTGATTGCGGGCGTGCTTGTGTGTTGCGTCCGTCCAGTACATAATGATTTACGAGTTAAGTATTTTTATTTTATTTTTAACTTTCTACAGACAATTTTTTTACTTAAATTATTTTTAAATTAAAGACAGACACAAAGAGATCCCGATTTGCTATTTCGTCCAGTTTTTTGTAGAGTAATTATTTATATTTCAGCTTTCTTTAAACAAACAATATTTTAAATATTTAAAAAATATTTTTTTGGCATATTTAAAAAAAAAAATAGATTATTAAAATATATAAGGGAAGTAACCGGACATTAATTTACTACAAAAGTTGATTTACCTCCCTTATATATTTTTATGTCGGAACAAATATTTAACTTCCATTTGAAATTACTATTTTGACCTTATTTTTTACCTTTCATGACCTTCAGAGTTAACCTTGATCAACTTTACATAGACTATGAAATTTCCTGGCTCATATCTACATGCCAAGTTTAGTTGAACTCTATCCAGTAGTTTCTGAGTCTATAGCAGACAGACACTTCATTTTATTTGTAAAGACATCTCGGTCCCAACTATCTTGCAAAAATGACCATGAAGTTGCAGTAAAACACTGAATAATCATTGGATGAGTTGCTTTTGGAAAACAAAATTATGCTGAACTCAATCAAGAATACCAATCAACACTAAAATAAAGATATACCTTACATACATATATAGTTGTTTTATATGGTTTACATTGTGTGATATGTGATTCGGCTAAAATCGAAACATTTCAAAACCATATGATGTGCATCATCACAGATCACAAACTAATAAACAAAGTGAAAGTAACCACTCTTAGAAATGTGACCAATTTGGCATCACTCTTTGAAATCATCTATAGCAAATCCTTGAAACTATTTGGTTTGTTATGTTTTAAAGTATATCAACCTTTTTGAGGTAATGAAATGCCAGATTTTGTCATTTAGATAAATAATAGATACATAAACACATGTTTGGTTTGCACAAGAGTGAAACATGTAGACACATGTTTGGTTTGCCTAAGAGTCAAAATGACAGACACAGGTTTGGTTTGCATGAGAGTTAAAATGGTAGGCATAGGTTTACTTTGTATGTGAGTCAAAAAGGTGGACATAGTTTTGGTTTGCATGAGATTCAAGAAATTTAAACTAAGTACTCTAAAATGAGGGCACCTTTATGAGAAAATTATTTCAACACATTAAAAGATCTAGTGCAGGTTTCACTAAATTGTGTCTTAAGGGTGCCAGGTGAAAGGTGAAAACCAAAATAGAGGTGGAAGGGTAACAATCATGTGGTCCCTAACTAATGAGCAACAGACACTAAATGGCGGGAAATAAGTCATGTTAGTTTACATTACAATCTGCCAGCCAAAACAGCAATTATTAAATCAAGATTTTACTAATAAAAAAACATTTCATTTTATGATTTCTCTTGCTTTTCTCAATTAACTTTGAAATTCATTTTAGCTTCCAAGTTTTAAATTTTAGTTTTATGCTAACTGGGATAATCAATCTCTGTACATGTCCTTCGGGACATAGAGGATCAAGACTCTCCATACTTTGTCTTTCGTTGTTCTGACATACATATTTTTGTTAGACATCAGTATTTTAAAAAATCCATTATCTGTCATCAAAAGGCCAACTTTTTTTTTTTTTTAACATTTTTAGAAAATTGAAAAAAAAATTCCAATTCAAAGTTATTGTAAAATTTTATTGTTTGTTTTTTTTTTCCTCTCCAGTTGACCACAGCTAAGACCTTCATTTTTGAAAAACAATTGAAAAAATTATGAATTTATTTGAAAAGTTTTAATTGAATTAAAATTCAATTAAAACTTTTCAAATAAATTCATAATTAATTTTTTCCACCTTTTTAATCTTTTAAGATTAAAAAGGTGGAGAAAATTAATTATGAAAAACCCACATAAGAACAGATCGAAATAAATATCTCATTGTAATTGGTTCATATATTTTATAAACTTATAAATAAATATTGCTAGTGGAGTCAAAAGTATATAGTACCAGCAGTGTCAAGTGTATAACCGTTCTTTTTTTTTCCAGACACAACAGTTAAAACATTGCCAAAAAATCTAATTAAAATACTGGGAGAAAAATGTTTTAACTGATTCTTCTGGCACAAACATCACATCGAGAATTTAGAAATTAATTTATATTCTTGCTTGTTAATTATTTATGATTATTTTTATAAGAATTTACAAAATGGAGGCAAAATTGCTTTCTGAAAAAATGCTGCTGTTTAGATATCCTCCATTTACAGCTTCCCAGATGAAGCATCTTCCATAAAAGCAATCACTCTCTCTGGTTTTAACTCTTGAATTTCTGCACAGATGTCTTTGATGAAAATTACTATAGAAAAAGTGATATAAATTACTATAAAAAAAAGTGATATAAATTCTCTTTAGTGACCATCTTTAAAATAAACCTTTATCAATGTTGATTCTTTTTACAACTTATCGTTCGTCCTGGGTAAGATGTTAAACTACATCTGCGTCCTGGGTAAGACGATAAACTACATCCAGCAGCAAGGCCTCTGATCAGAAGGTTTTGAGGAACATGAAATCACCTCTTAATTGCTGATGTTCCCAGGTCCACCCTTACCCGGGGTGTTAGCACCTGTTAGGGTCCCAGCTATGGGAAAATAGTTAACTATTACCAGCAATATTTTTGAAAAAAATTATTACCAGCAATACAATTTTGAAAGAAAAGTATTACCAGAAACAGATTTTTGACAAAACAAAATATTACCAGTAATAAAAAATTATGTCAGCATTAAATAACCCATTGAGGTTGATTTGCCGTAAAACAAAATAAACCAATCTAAACCAAAGAATACATATTCTATTCATACGAATCTATCCTAAAAATGTTGTCGGCATTAAATAACCCATTGAGGTTGATATGCCGTAAAACAAAATAAACCAAACCAAACCAACTTATCATGGGTTATTTAAAATTGACACATATTTTGGATTGTAAGTGAATGTAAGAAGTTCTTGTGAGTTAATATTGCATTCACAGTTTCTTGGAGATAAAGATTTTTCTAGATGTCAGTCCTTAAACCATATCTGGCGGGAAGAGATGGATTCATATCTTTCCCAAAAATATTTGCATGTAAATGAATGTAACAAACTTGATTGGAATTCAAATTTGACTTTCTGATTTCTCATTCTAATCTGCTATTCATTAAACCCCACCAATACATCCAAAACTGTTTCCAAGAAGATTGCTGATAAATTTAAAAGATTAAAAAATAAAAATGAAAATACCAATAAAATAAGGCAAAACAGTCCAAGTGTCAGACTTTTAGGTTTTAGCTTGTTTTTATTGGTTATCATTTTTGTTGATTTTTTTTTAAGCAGCAATTAAGAGAATTAAAAACAGTTTTTTCATTTTTTAATTAATTTTAAGTTTAACCTTAACATACTGCAGGTGATTTTGTTTGCAAAGTAAAAAAGTTTATCCTGCCACAGCAAGTGACTCAAATGAATGAATAATAGCGTGTTTGAATTTTGTAGTTGTGTTGTCGGATCCTGCTATGGCAACAGAAAATGACTATGACTGAAATTAAGTAGTACAGTAGAGGAGCCGTGAAAACAATGGCAAGGAAAGTAGTGAATAATGCAGAGTGTTTGTTTAATGGTACATCAATTCTTTATGGGTTATTAAATGTCATAAATTCAATTTTCTTAGGAGTTTTGAACTAATAAAAACACAATATTTGATACTGCTTTCACAATTGAATACATGGTAGATGATACTCAGCTTTTGTGCATATACATGTGTGTGTGTATGTGTGTACTAGAGGCAGTGTTTGTTTTATGTTGTAATTTTGTTGAAGTTATATTTTGGGATACAGTTTGATTCCTTTATGGTGTTCCTTCGGAGGATTGGCGCGATTGCCTCTCGATTAAGGAACGAGCCTCGCAAAAAGGAGTGGCTCTTGCAGCATGTCTCACTGGCGACGGTTCGAGGTAATGCTTTCTCCATTGGCAGAGGATAGAAAAAATTGTTTATAGTTACGTTGTTCTGGAATTGTCATCACTGGTCGACTGAACTTGCTTTGTTTCAATGACTTTTGTTTTGTTATTATTAATTACTTTATACCCATTATTACTAAAAAAAAAATCGGCTTCCAAAAATTAAAAAAAAAAAATTCTCAGCAATGTTGGGACTCGACGCTTTTTCTCAGAAATAGAAACTTATATGGATTAATGTCATGAAAGTTTTCTTTCATGTTTGTTGTTTGGTTGATTTTTAGCAGTATATCAACCTTTATGGGTTATTCATTGCCAGAATCGAAGTATTTTGAACACAATCTTATGGCTTCAGCTAAATATATTTTGAATGCAATTGCATGCCTTCAACTACAGATAAAATGTATTGTTGGTAACTCTGCCATAAAATGTATTGCTGGTCATTTTGGTATAAATATGAATTGTTGGTAATTTTACTATAAAAATGTATTTTTAAACTTTTATAGTTTTTTTACTTCTGTTTGGGGGTTCACTATTTGCCCATAGCTGAGACCCTAACAGATGCTACCACCCCAGGTCAGGGTGGACCTGGGAATAAGAGCAATCAAGAGGTGGTTCCATGCTCCTCAAAACCTCCAATCTCCTGATCAGAAGCCTGCCTTGCTGCTGGATGTAGTTTAACTAATTTTCAACATGTTTCTAATTTCTTTTTTTAATCAATTATCTCCAATGCCACTGAGACATAAGGGCCTACTGCAAGTGAAAGGGAAGGAAAAAACTTTAGAAGGAACCAGAAATGCTAAACAGGTAACAAGGAATAAATCTCTACTCCTGTTCAAAAGACCAGGGTGTGGTGTGAACCGGACAATAGACAAACCTATCTATTTAAGTTGAAGTAGACTTTATAAGGAACTGGAAACCCAATCCTAAACAGAAAACAAGGGATAAACCTCTACTCCTGTTCAAAACACTTTCTGTCTGAATTCATGGGATGAAGAGTTATTTTACATGCAATCTATTGTCCACATATTTGTTGTTGTTATCAATAATAATAATAGATCAAAATAAGAACTAGACAAGATATCCCTATATTCATAGGTAGTGGAATGAGAACAATCTTCCCCCATAAATTAAATAAAGTGTTTCGTTTGGAATTTCCTGTAGGTTACCTGCATTAACATACACCTGTAGGTTTCAATGGCTGAAAGACTGTCATAACAACAACAAAGATTAGGACAATAGTCTATGTGTAAATGTTTCTACTTCTTCACACTTCAAGATTTATTATTAAATAAAGGAATCTTCTTCTATGGGCCGTGTCCCTTCAAGACATGGACGATAATGGTACTCCACAACTTCCTGCTTTTTGTAGCTCTATGTAAGGCTTCTTGCTCTCTTAATCCCTGTTCTGACAACTTTACTTAAGCTCATTAGGTAAGTTACTTGTTGCTTTCCTCTAGCCATCTTGTTTTCAATATGTCCTGTGAGTGTCAAATTCTCCAAGCCTTATTTTCTCATTATATGCCCAAGAAATTTCAACTCATTTTGATGCAAAATATAAGTGTCTTTTCCATTTTCTCTATTATATATATATATATATATATAATTTGACAAATGGAAAACATTTAATTGAAAATAGATTTGATTACATATTTTTTCTTTCTAGGCTTCATCAGATCAAAAAATGTAAGAAAGAAATATGTGTATTTGTACATATGCTGAAATAATGACTCCTGCTACTTTTTCCCTAAGCTAACACTTCTCTTGATTAAAGAAGATAGAAAATGAGGACTTAAAAAAAAGCCATTCATTTTTATTCTGTATCTTTTCTTTATAATTCTTAGTACATGTTGAAAGTTGTTAATATATTTTCGAAGATTTTTGGTATTGAATTAAAGGCAAATCCTCTTTTCATTTTCAGAATGGTTCAAAAGCAAGACATTCATTTAGCCTTTTCTGAAATGAATACAAGGCAAATCCTCTTTTCATTTTCAGAATGGTTCAAAAGCAAGACATTCATTTAGCCTTTTCTGAAATGAATACAAGGCAAATCCTCTTTTCATTGTCAGAATGGTTCAAAAGCAAGACATTCATTTAACCTTTTCTGAAATGAATACAAGGCAAATCCTCTTTTCATTGTCAGAATGGTTCAAAAGCAAGACATTCATTTAACCTTTTCTGAAATGAATACAAGGCAAATCCTCTTTTCATTTTCAGAATGGTTCAAAAGCAAGACATTCATTTAACCTTTTCTGAAATGAATACAAGGCAAATCCTTTTTTCATTTTCAGAATGGTTCAAAAGCAAGACATTCATTTAGACTTTTCTGAAATGAATACAAGGCAAATCCTCTTTTCATTTTCAGAATGGTTCAAAAGCAAGACATTCATTTAGCCTTTTCTGAAATGAATATAAGGCAAATCCTTTTTTCATTTTCAGAATGGTTCAAAAGCAAGACATTCATTTAGCCTTTTCTGAAATGAATATAAGGCAAATCCTCTTTTCATTTTCAGAATGGTTCAAAAGCAAGACATTCATTTAGCATTTTCTGAAATGAATATAAGGCAAATCCTCTTTTCATTTTCAGAATGGTTCAAAAGCAAGACATTCATTTAGACTTTTCTGAAATGAATACAAGGTAAATCCTTTTTTCATTTTCAGAATGGTTCAAAAGCAAGACATTCATTTAGCCTTTTCTGAAATGAATATAAGGCAAATCCTCTTTTCATTTTCAGAATGGTTCAAAAGCAAGACATTCATTTAGCCTTTTCTGAAATGAATATAAGGCAAATCCTCTTTTCATTTTCAGAATGGTTCAAAAGCAAGACATTCATTTAGACTTTTCTGAAATGAATACAAGGCAAATCCTTTTTTCATTTTCAGAATGGTTCAAAAGCAAGACATTCATTTAGACTTTTCTGAAATGAATATAAGGTAAATCCTTTTTTCATTTTCAGAATGGTTCAAAAGCAAGACATTCATTTAGCCTTTTCTGAAATGAATACAAGGCAAATCCTCTTTTCATTGTCAGAATGGTTCAAAAGCAAGACATTCATTTAACCTTTTCTGAAATGAATACAAGGCAAATCCTCTTTTCATTGTCAGAATGGTTCAAAAGCAAGACATTCATTTAACCTTTTCTGAAATGAATACAAGGCAAATCCTCTTTTCATTTTCAGAATGGTTCAAAAGCAAGACATTCATTTAACCTTTTCTGAAATGAATACAAGGCAAATCCTTTTTTCATTTTCAGAATGGTTCAAAAGCAAGACATTCATTTAGACTTTTCTGAAATGAATACAAGGCAAATCCTCTTTTCATTTTCAGAATGGTTCAAAAGCAAGACATTCATTTAGCCTTTTCTGAAATGAATATAAGGCAAATCCTTTTTTCATTTTCAGAATGGTTCAAAAGCAAGACATTCATTTAGCCTTTTCTGAAATGAATATAAGGCAAATCCTCTTTTCATTTTCAGAATGGTTCAAAAGCAAGACATTCATTTAGCATTTTCTGAAATGAATATAAGGCAAATCCTCTTTTCATTTTCAGAATGGTTCAAAAGCAAGACATTCATTTAGACTTTTCTGAAATGAATACAAGGTAAATCCTTTTTTCATTTTCAGAATGGTTCAAAAGCAAGACATTCATTTAGCCTTTTCTGAAATGAATATAAGGCAAATCCTCTTTTCATTTTCAGAATGGTTCAAAAGCAAGACATTCATTTAGCCTTTTCTGAAATGAATATAAGGCAAATCCTCTTTTCATTTTCAGAATGGTTCAAAAGCAAGACATTCATTTAGACTTTTCTGAAATGAATACAAGGCAAATCCTTTTTTCATTTTCAGAATGGTTCAAAAGCAAGACATTCATTTAGACTTTTCTGAAATGAATATAAGGTAAATCCTTTTTTCATTTTCAGAATGGTTCAAAAGCAAGACATTCATTTAGCCTTTTCTGAAATGAATACAAGGCAAATCCTCTTTTCATTTTCAGAATGGTTCAAAAGCAAGACATTCATTTAGCCTTTTCTGAAATGAATATAAGGCAAATCCTCTTTTCATTTTCAGAATGGTTCAAAAGCAAGACATTCATTTAGACTTTTCTGAAATGAATACAAGGCAAATCCTTTTTTCATTTTCAGAATGGTTCAAAAGCAAGACATTCATTTAGACTTTTCTGAAATGAATATAAGGTAAATCCTTTTTTCATTTTCAGAATGGTTCAAAAGCAAGACATTCATTTAGCCTTTTCTGAAATGAATATAAGGCAAATCCTCTTTTCATTTTCAGAATGGTTCAAAAGCAAGACATTCATTTAGCCTTTTCTGAAATGAATATAAGGCAAATCCTCTTTTGATTTTCAGAATGGTTCAAAAGCAAGACATTCATTTAGACTTTTCTGAAATGAATACAAGGCAAATCCTTTTTTCATTTTCAGAATGGTTCAAAAGCAAGACACTCATTTAGCCTTTTCTGAAATGAATATAAGGCAAATCCTTTTTTCATTTTCAGAATGGTTCAAAAGCAAGACATTCATTTAGCCTTTTCTGAAATGAATATAAGGCAAATCCTTTTTTCATTTTCAGAATGGTTCAAAAGCAAGACATTCATTTAGCCTTTTCTGAAATGAATATAAGGCAAATCCTTTTTTCATTTTCAGAATGGTTCAAAAGCAAGACATTCATTTAGCCTTTTCTGAAATGAATACAGGGCAAATCCTCTTTTCATTTTCAGAATGGTTCAAAAGCAAGACATTCATTTCGCCTTTTCTGAAATGAATATAAGGCAAATCCTCATCTAATCCTTCAGAATGGGTTGAAAATAAAAGATTTGTTTTTTGATCTATACGTGTTTTCCATGTCGACAAAATATGTTTTTAAGACAGGATACTGAAATCCCAACAAATTTTTAAAACATATATTTTAATTTTATTAGAATTGACATTTTTTTTTTCTTGAAAGTTTCCAAGGGAGGTGGAGTAAGAGTGGTGTCAAGGATGTGGATCGGAATTTTATCATTATTGCTGTCCCAAGAGTATACAGGGACCATGTAGGCCAATTCTTGGCATTTCTCAAGCTATTTTGGGATGGTTATTGCCAGTAACCTCAGTAACCTTTTCCACTTGGCTAATAATGTGTTATCCTGTCAGCTTATTCTATATTATGAGGAGAGTAGTGCTGCCAAATTAATTATAAAAGTATTAAAATAATGTTTAGAGTGAAAAGCATTTGATGTTTATATTTAAATGATATTTTATTTGAAATGTAAAAAAGTATTTTTCCAACAATGTTTTAGAATTTAATATCAAATCAGTTTCACAATTCTAAACAGTTGTTTTATTAGAATTGAAATTTTTCTAGGAAGTTTCCATGAAAATATGTAAGTTGCAATAAGAGTGGAATGTTTTAATTTTTTTACTGAAAAGACACCAGGACTCCTTAGAAAGAAAAGAACTCTCATCTCCTATGGAAACAACTATCAAGAACTTTGCCTTTTCCAAACTGAAGAGCAAAAGGAGAAGAGATGGTATTGTAAAATGGGAGCTTTATCCAGCAGCCAGACTTTGTCCTGCAGGTAATATGCAGGATGTTGTCTCTGCTGTATTGGGCCACAATGGTCACTAGAGGGTCTGCACCAGACACAGAAAATACTCAAAGTGCCAAATTTACCTTCATTGTGTGGTAAATAATTATCATGAAAGTCAATTTTAAAATTACTATTGCTTTTAACTTGTAAACTCATCCTTGATTTGGGGCTGTTGTTTTTTTACATTTTTAAATGACTTTCTTTTTTATCCAGAAAAACAAATGTTTTTCAAATAAATTTTTTTATTAAAAAAAATTAAATAAAATGATAATTTTTTTTGTACTGTGCATTTTTTATAAACTTTTAACACGCACATACACACACACACAGAGAGAAAAAAAAGAATATAATTCGTTTATGACAGTCATAATAATTAACACATCTCTCCAGGAATAAACAGAAGAAATGGTAGGGATTGGTAATGTTTTGTTTACCGAGTCGTAAATCTTTTAGTGGTGTAGTCAGTGTGAAAAATAACAAAAAATAAAAAGTATTTTCTCCCAACTTACTTCATTCTCTCTCTAAGCTTTGTTGGCAAGATCGTTGTTATTGTTTAAAAAGAACTTATATCGCACGAGACTTGTCTAATGATGAAAAAAAAAAAAAATTTAGATTAAAATAATAGTTTTTTTAACTTCTTTGTCACTTTTAAAAAACTCAAAATATTCTCGGCTAAAGTTTAACGTAAATTTTCAAAATTTTTAATAAGTCCAATTAACTTATTTCTTAAATTGTAATTAAATACAGCATCCAAAAATAAAGAGAAACTAAAGTTCAAATCCTTTTTTTAAAATCCCAAAACTTTGTAATTCGTACACTTGTTATCTTCACTTCATCTTTTTGCGAAAATGACAAAGCAACAAGCACCTTAACAACGAGATATATTTACATATATTAAGATTTTTCTGTGACAAAAATGCGAAGCATATACCTTTCTTACACGTGCGTACATTTGCAGAAATTAACTCAGCGCCTGTCTGCGCAGAAAATCAAAAAGAAATACTTAAATTCTATGTATTATTTACCTGGTATGTCGGTTTCCGACGCCATCTTTGTTACCAATATATACAACTGGTTACTGGTCCCAAGGTAGCGTAGTAAAAGAGAAATTTTCGTCGGAATTATCTCCCCCTGATTTTTCTTCTTTTTTTTTAAAACTTAGTGAAAAATTGTATAAAATTAATTTCTGTTTATCAGAGAGAGCGCTGGAAAATTCTTGGACCGAGGAAGAAGGGATTAAATAAATAAATCTGACTTTTGGTCAGATTTTTGAAAGTTTATTGCACTGGGAACTTTTCAGCACCCATTTGTATATTTTTGAAGTCATGCAGTAAAATTGTTGCAAAAAGACTGAAAATAACCATTTTTTTTGTTACTGGTGTCTTCCACATGGTTCAGTCATTGGTGACTAAACCAGTTCCCCCACCAGGCTTTTCTGGTGAGGAGGATGGCTATAAAACCAGAAGGATTAAAAACTAAACCTGTCACTGGGTGACGAACCTTGTGTAACAGAGTTTGTTATAAATGATAGAAATGAAAATGCATAAAACATGCAACGATAACAAAATTAAAAATTTGAGACACGTGTTGACATAAATAACAAGAATTTTAATTTTCTTTTTGTGATGTGAATTACAAAATATTGGTATAGTGTGTGTAAAAAAATGTTTTCAGTGTCTCTTGTTTAAAAGTCAGTGCTTACTTGGTTTGGTTCCAAGAATTTCATTAGTGAGGATGGCGTTTGAAATCGTCTGTTTTCGCTCTTCACGGAGTGCTGGCTAGACGCGCGTTTCTGAACTGCTACTTGTCTACTCATCACTGACTACTGCTACAGGTACCCTAGTTTACTGTTTTCTACTCTACTGATTCTCTTGTGATAGAAGGGTCGTTTTTATAAGAGTTAAGATAATGAAGTATCCTTCTTTTCTATCATCACCACTTTTTCAATTGTAGCCATTTATAACTATGTGTTTTTTTTCTAGACATGTTATTGTTTTTAATTTTTGATTTTTGAGCATTCTAGTTTTTCTTGAGCTAAGAAAGTTGTATTTCATTTTTTTTTACATAAATAATTGATATTAATGCTTAAATGATAAATATTTTTTGTCTTCGCTTGGCTATTATTTCATTTTCTTATTTGGTTTGGTGGTATCTTAACTATTAACTTATAATAATTAATTATATATTAATAAATATTTATTGCTGATGTGAATAGTGCTCGATGCAATATAATTTATATCTCTGTTATATTGCATCAAGCACTATTTTATTCACATCAGCACTCAAAGTGCAATATTTAGATTAGTACAACCGGTAATGAAATAAATGTATATTTATTAATATATCGCTTCTTCTTCTTGGCCTGGCTTCACGAATGAAGATTTATGAAGTGGGCTGTCCATGTTGACTGCAGGCACACTGATGGCCGACTAGGCCAATGCAGGACAGGCAAGTCCGGACGCAGCGACTGCAATTAAAGGTCTGGTCTGGTCTGGTATAGCTGTTGAGGCTTCCCGGTCCTTTCTCCCACAATGTTTCTCCTTCACGCTGGCCCTGTGAGAGTCCTCAAAGGTGGAGATGGCCTGGTGCAGCAAGTGTCGACCACTGGTGATGGTTAATGTGGCAGGTACCAAGGGACTTCAAGAGGGAGTCCTTATAATGCTTCTTTGGTGCCCCTCTATCACAGTGGCCAGTGGAGATTATGACATACAGGGCTATCTTGGGCAGGTGATAGTCCCTTATTCTGGAGATGTAACCTGCCCACTGTAGCTGTGACTTAAACAACATGGCTTCAATGCTGGTGATTTCCACCTGTTCAAGGACCTCCACGTTGGTGACGTAGTCACTCCAGTGAATGTTGAGGATGGTACGGTGACAACGCTGATGGGATTGCTCAAGGAGTCGTAGGTGATGGCAGCAATCCCTCTTTATTACAAGTTTCATTAAAGATGACTGACAAAGTAATGCAATTAAACTTAATCACAGTAATTTAGCAATCATCTTTAATGAAACTTGTATAAAAGAGGGATTGCTGCCCAAATACACACACACATATATCCAAATGAGGGGAAGAACAAAAATACACGGTTCATAGCATTCACTTTTTAAAAAATGCTCAATACAAAGTAGAGCAAAATATTATTATAATATCTTTATTATAATAAATTACAATAAAATCATTTTACATCGCTACACAAAAGCTTTCATGTTTCAATACTATTATTGTACTTCATCAGGTGATGGTAGATAACTTGTGATAAAAATAATTTATTGGGGAAATTTAAAACCAAATTGTTGCCTCTTTTTGGAAGATAGTGGGGGTATAAGGTCAGAATTATATATATATATATATATATATATATATATATATATATATATATATATATATGAATACAGGGTGCAACGAATAAATTGCACAAAAATGAAAATAACACTGACATCTCAAAAATATCTTGAAACACTAAAGAGTAAACTTATTCAATAAAATCGCCATTGACTTCAACCATGGCCCCGAGACTTCTTCGGAATCTCCTGCAACTCTTCTGGACGATCTCCTTGTTTAGGTTGATGAATGATGTCATAATCCTTGTCTTCAGTTCATCTTTGGTCTTAAAAGGAATTTTGTTTGTCTCTTGCTCAACTGCACCCCACACATAAGGGGTGATGTGGTTGCAGAAATTGTCTGACAGTCATGACTGGGGCCTCCTGCTTGTGTGGCATGGTGCAGAGACCTGTTGCCAGACATAAGGTCTTCCAGCAGTCACCCTCTTGACCTAGGCATGTGATGTAGGCCTACATGTTGAGTCTGAGGCCCTCATCAACAAATTCTGGAGTTCTAGAACGAGCAGAGTGAGTTTTCCAAGTTGCTGTACCTTCGTAATCACCATTAGACTCCTCCAACTCTTTCCAAATCCCCTGCACTATCCTCAGATTGACACCCAAACACTCTGAAATGTCCGTATTGGGCTTCCCATATGAATGCCAAGCAATACAGCATGCCATTTCCAAATTTCTGGCGGAGTGAATTGTGTCATGGCACTCTTTTCCCCACAGACAGTGCCCAACTGACCCTACTGTACTGTTCAGTCAACAATATAAAAAAACAAAAAAAACAACATGCATGCACAAAATTAAAAATATAAAATGGCGATAATTTATCCATCACATCCTGTATATATAGTGAGCTTGTAATTTAAAGCAATTAAGGGTTTTTAATTTTTTTGCTCTCCCAAAGCACTTGATGTAGGCCTCCGTGTTGACCCTGGGTCCCTATGGAAAGATGGATGGAGGCACAATGTCACCATCACTTGTAATCACCACTAGACTCATCCATCTCTTTCCTAATCCTCTGCACTGTCCTTAGATTGATACCCAAACACTCTGAAATATTGTATTAGGGCTTCTGGTGCAAATGCCAAGCAGTACAGCATGCCAGTTCCAAATTTCTGACAGAGGGAATTGCATCATAGTGCTCTTTTTCAGACGATGCCCACTGAACCTACTGTACACTACAGTTGACAAAATCAAAAAACACACACACAGGAAATTAAAAATATAAAATGCCAACTATTTACCTATTGCATTATATATATATATATATATATATATATATATATATATAAAAATAAACTCAAGCAGACTTAGTATTGGTCATACAACTTTGGTTGTCCTGTCAGTGGAGTATAAAATATGCTGGCTACATCCCCTGCAATTTGGTTGACACCTTCGTCCATTCTTGGGTATGGTTGATTGATTTTTATTTTTTTTTACAGTTTATCAACCCTTTGCAGGTCATTTAAGGCCAAAAACACATTTTTGTAGTATAATAATAATTCTTTTTTTATTTTTTTTATTTTTTTAAGCAAGTGAATATTGCCTCATAATGATTTATTTTCTACATACAAGTCTATTTAATCCAAAGCTAAAAGGTAGAAGGTATGATTCATATCTTCCTCAAGGGTATTTGCACATCACTGAGCGTAGCAAACTCAGCTGGAATTTCAACTCACCAATTTCTCATTCCAAGCTACTACCCCTCACATCTATATTTGCTTATAGACTCAAGTATAAACCCAAACCTACAGACTCAAATATAATCTAAATAAATAAATGGCAAATTCTGTCTGTTCATGAGTCTGAAACCCCTCTAACTCTGGCCACACTTGTTCTATATATACATATACCATTTTGGAATCAGGATGATCCCAGGATTGAAAATATGCCCTTCATTTGGTTCTTGAACATCCAGCATCGGGATTTGTGTCCAGATGAGAATGAAACATTTCAAATTTTAAAATAACTGAAAAAATTAGTGATTTAAAAATGTTTCATTTTCAGGTTAGTGGATAAGTTGTGAGTTCAATCCCTGGGTCTGGCAGTGCTGTAAAGTCACATCTTTTCAGCAGAAGCAACAATAAAGCAACACAGAAATGAATATGACTGGTATATTAACTTATAGAAGTTTATCTCCTTTAAGCAAGTCATATCTTCTTTAAATATAGAAAATGAAGAATAAGATACCCTGGTGGATTGAATAAAATGTTTGGTTTGATATTCTATGGCTATTAAGCATAAGGACAGACGCACCTGAAGAAGGCTGGATGTCTAAAATACGAGTGTTATCACCAAGAGGAGCAAGCTGGTACAAATAGCAAAGCATATAATAATAATAATTCCTCATCTCAAAAATATCAAATAAGATCATTAAATTGGTAAAAGTCAAAATGTTGAGAGTATAATGACCAAGATGAGAATGCTGGTCTGAATAGCAAAGAATACAGTAAATCATGATCTCTAAAATTCTGACAAAAACGATTCTGATCAGATTTGCTTGAATTAAAAGAAGATCCAACTTGATTGTATCTATTGTCTGTAACTTTGAGAAGATACATTAACATTTCCAATGCTTGATATATTGAACCTTTTTATATGATTGCTATTATAAATATTACAAGTTCATTCTTAAATGCTCACCAGGATAGTTTGGCCAAAGATCAATGTTAAAATCCGTTTTATTTTTTTTTTTACTAGCTTAAAAGTCACACTTTGTATAATCCAAATCTTAGGTAATTCAATGAAAATGAATTCAAATTTTACTCTCCAAAAACCTAAAGTCATTTCATCCAATCAGATTTCTTGCCATATCAGCAAGAGTCAGCTTTGTTTGCATAAACAGTCAATGCAGAAACCTTTCGTACTGTCTGTTTTCTTAAATGTTCTTCACCAAGATAGCGTGCAGATAATTATTCTCCTTATTGCCTGTTGTAATTATAAAGATATCAAAACCTGCATTTCTCAGAGACCTGGAGCACATTGCAATCACAGGATTTGTTCAATTCCTAAACCCATTTTAAATTGTCATCAAACATTTTGCCATGTTGGGATAAGAAGGATCTTGAACAGAAAAATCAACATCTTTTACCAAGTGTTCCAAGAAATAAGATTCAAGTTAAACTTTTCTGAAACAGAAACAATCAATAGGAAAAGAATAGGCTCATAACATGCAATACCTCCAAAAGCAAGCTAGCAATGTTTCATCATCTCAGAATTTTCTCAAGGCATCCTGAACAGTAGCAATTCCCATGGTTAAAAATTACTTTGAGCAAGTGAGGTCTATGGGTCTTGGTTTAGAACAGACTTCTTTGAACCTGGTAGACTGGCACTACAGAATCACAAACGAAGAATGGTACAAAGGAAGAGAAACATCACTTAAAGACTTTCAACAGCAGCAACAGCTAAAATGGATATCACGTTGCTTTATAAAAATAAAAAAGCAATGACATAATAGAGATATTGATATTCCCCATTAACTCAAACAAAAAATGAAACACCTCCATTAATACTAGAAAGTGCAATAACAGTTACTAGACTTGAGAAATCTATTTTCCTTGTTTTAAGAGAAACATTTTATAAATTTCAACCAACCTCAGCATTGGCTGCTCGGTCAATGGATGCTGAATGTTTCTTTATAAGGAAACAGCTAATATTATGATTAGAGATGAGGAGAACAGATACTACACTTTGATCCCAGTCTGATGGCCAGGGAGTGAAGAAAAGCGTAACCCAAATGGCATTGGCTGTTCAGTCAATGAATGCCGAATGTTTCCTTATAAGGGAACGGCTAATATTACGATTAGAGATGAGAACAGATACTACATTTTGATCCCATTCACACAATGAATGCCGAATGTTTCCTTATATAGAAATGGCTAATAAAACCATTTGACAATGGTAATGGAGTTAATGGTATGTAGGATGTAGTTAAAAAAAAAAAAAAAAGAAGAAAAAGGGCGAAAATGAGGGGAAAAAAAAAGAACAAAAAAAAAAAAACAGTGGGACTGTTTGGATGTGATCTACTGCCAATATCTAGACTATTTATCATGTACTGTGCACAACTTAAACATTTTTTGCAGCAAAAATCATAGAATTGCATCCAGGAATGAGCTATGTTCAATTTCTTTATGACAATGCGCATCCACACATCACAAGGCTGACTTTCCAGAAACTACTAGATCTGGGATGGGAAGTTCCTCTGCACTTACCCTGCAGCCCCAGACCTTCCTCGACTGTCATCCCTTTGTCTCCAGGAGTAACACAATATAAAAGAAATCATTTTAAAAACAAAAAACATACACACACACAAGCTGGAACTATGATTAACAGAATTCTTCACCTCAAAGATCGTCCAGTTCTACTGAAATTAAATTCATTACCTGTCTGTTAAATGACAGGTCATTGACTCGGATAGTGATTATATCGTTGATTGAATACATTCTCTATTTTTTTTAATACACATTTTGATTTAATGTTTTTTTCCTTTCAGCCAGATACATCCATAAAGATGGCTGCCAACAATCCATCAGATCTCACAGGAGTCAAATCAGTTATGAAGTTTTTTTTGCTTTTTTTTTTTAAATCATTTCACCACAAACAAGGCAATAAAGTCACTAAGATGCAAGGGATTACTGAGTGTAAGGGAAAATGAGAAAAGAAAAAGAAACACTATTAAGGAAAGAAAATAAAAGAATAGGAATTAAGACAGAAGATAATGATTGACATTGCATTAAAATTTTTGAAGCTCAAAGTTGACTGGGAAATCAGAAGGCAAGAAGTGCGAGAGAAGAAACTGTTAGCATAGAATTTACAGTTGCATCTAGCCACTTAACCGTAAAATGATGAGACTTTGCCACCAATCTAGCACTGTGCTTAAATTCATAAAGTCCAGGTCTCGGAGAGGAAAGTTCATCAGAACAAATACCATCAAAATATTTATAGAAAATACACAGGAAAGCTATGTTATGGTGGTGAGTAAGTGATTGAAGCTGAGATGCCATGTCAGGACTAAAAACATTGCGTATTCTTTGGATTTTATCAGTCAGTCTGGAGATCCTCAAGGAAAACCTGAATAATTCACACGATCACAACCAATGTGAACAAGATGTCATATCACAAATCCCATAACCCATTAGTGGCATAAGGGTACCGCATGTACTGCAGCCATAGAAGCATTGGTGTATCTAGGACAAGTTAGCTTGACAGAAGCTATCACTCTTCAGGCTGGTTTCGAATCCAGAGTTTTCTTTCTCCTAGACTGCTTGACAAACAAGGCAAGAGAGTGCAGCCAACTCTGCTGGAACTGTAAGAGGAGTATAAAGTAAACAATTTTTGACATACAGAATTGTTTACTTTTTTATTAATAAGAAATCAAACTGAATCATGATTTGGTTTATCCACATTTCAAGAACAATAATCCCATAAAAACAAAAAGCTACTCCACAAAAGTGATAAAATGTAAATAATTTTGATTAATAAAACTTTATTGATTAACATCAAAATACTGTGAACAGGTTTCAAGTTTGAATATTGCAGATGAAATATCAAATTTTCACTTTTTCAGCTTCTCTCTTATCAGAGGTTCAAGGAATATTTTTTCCAATTAAAATATTTGTAACATAATTTTTTAAGACATCATTCCAAAAGATATTCAAACTATTGAACTCGTTTCTTTTGGGTGTTACAATGTTTCTGCAAATTATACAACCTTCTTCAGGGGTACAATCCATACAGGAAAAAAGGAGACCTCCTTTGGGTGAGAACAAAACAGAAAATAAAGGGTGCAACAGAAAAACCTCACCACATTAGCAAACCATGATAACACCACTGTCAGTAACGTGGAGGTATTTCTGCCATGCCATATAGTAGAAGGATTTTTCTAGAAAAAGATTCATTTCTCTTCTCTTACAGATTGTGCACCTCAACTGAAACATTTTCATAACAAAAGGATCACAAACAAGTTCAGTCATTCAAAGAACTTTTGAAAATTTTTAGATTATATTTTTTTTGGGGGGGGGTGTTTAATTTAAGAAACATTGATACTGAAAGTGTTTTGTTTTGTTTTGTTTTCCTTAACCTAAAAGTTGCCAATGTTTTAGTTTTTTTTTTTTTTGTTTTTTTGATCCTTGTATATGAATGAACCTCCCATTGTACCTGGTCACTTCTCAATCCAAAATTTAAAATAATAGTTATTTTTTGGTTTCTGCAGAAGTGTGCCTCTTCAAGAAATAATCATTTTCTTTTCCCAAATTTCCTTTCAGACTACTATTGAGCAAGCTCTCACAAATATCAATTTTATTTTTTGAAAAGGGGGTTTAATTTGCTATGTAAATACATTGTAAACTGATCCCCCTATGCAAGCAAAAAAGTATGCTCATACCACATGGCAAGGCATATTTCTACAGAATTTTAAATAAATTTTAGCCTAAAATAGAAAAGTTAATATTTAAATTATCTAAAGCATATACTTACTTTCCTTTTTATGTTGTTAATACTCGAGAGTAGAAAGTGTTAAATAATTCTGAAACGGTCATGAAATATATATTTAAACCAGAGTCTTACTTCATTATTATTATTTTTAATTATTTCTTTTACCTTTTATTTTGGGGGTGGGGGTGTAGGGGGGGAACAATTTACAACGACTATCCATAGCAGAGTATTCCCCACCCTTAAAACTTGGAAAATTAAATACATACTTAAACCTTATTTGTAGTGGATACTCATATTTGGGAGGACACTCCATTTATTTATTAAACAGCATGTTTACTTATTTTTGTCTACCAGCCTGAATGTTTGAGAAATCCTATTAAAGAAAAATTTACACTCTTTGGCAAGATTTGAACCTGCATCCCTCTGGGCAAAGGGAGCTATAATTAAGTCATATATATATATATATATATATATATATATATATATATATATATATATATATATATATGTATATATTCAGATAGAGTGTATCTGTAAAGGAACAAAAATCAATAAATAGACAGGAGGAAAACCTATTCATTTTGTCTTCTAAGGGACTTTAGCAATGCAAGTGTGCTTTGATAAAGTCACTCAGAGGACAAAACATGTTGGCTAAGAATAGTTCTGCCTCATTTTTATATATATATATATATATATATATATATATATATATATAATCCCTCACTGGTAGCACAACTTGGTGGGGTGGGTTAACAATATGTATATTTATTAATATATACTTAATAGCTTTGTTTTATTACATCGAGCACTGTTTTATTAACACCAGATATATATATATATATATATATATAGCTGGTGTTATGTGCAAACTTGGACCTCCATGTCCACAAAAAACAGTGTGTTAAAAAGACAGTTTTTCCATAGACACCACTATTATTTTAACTCCCTTCACTCTTTGACAATGTTTAAAAAA
>OZ038506.1:4871235-4943735 GCA_964036315.1 Acanthosepion esculentum
TTCTTGCTTGTGGAACACTCTTCCAGCTCCACGCTTTGCCACCAACTTTGAACTTCAAAAATTTAAATGCAATGTCAATCGTTATCTACTGTCTTCCTGATCACTCTTCTATTGTTCTCATTCCTTAATAATGCTGGTTTTCTAATTCTTTCACACCCAGTAACCCCTTGCATCTTCGTGGCTTTATTGCCTTGTTTAGAGTGAATTCAACTATAAAAAAAAAAATAGTTAATCTGATTTCAAAACAACTCCCCAATTAAATCATTCATTTAACAGAATTATTTCATTCAACATTTATGTGTTTTTTTTTATCAGCTTGTTATCAAGAAAGACTGAAGCACGGAACAAGCATAAATAAAAACGGATCTTTTCTTTCCAATTTATGCAACTTGCTAATGACTGTAAATTGTAAAACAATCTGGACAGAGAAATAAAGAAGCAACAGAAATAAGATAAAAAGATAAACTAGTCAAAAATGTCTACTATTTATATCCTATTATAAATTCTATTATAATTGTACTTGGCCCACCTTTCATTAGTTAGCGCAACTGTTATGTCCTGTCAATACCTCATAAATAATGGACTATTTTTAATCACATTTAAAGTTTTATTTGGTTTCAGTGAGAAAGAGAGAGAAAAAATAATCAGATTAAGATAAGAACAGATACTACACATTGATCTCAGCCAAAAGGTCTAGAAACAATGGAAACTGCATAAGGTAATCACAAAAAATCCAATTACCATAAATTAAATTAAATAACATTGTCTGCTGAATTATTTTAAAATTATTATTAAGAGAAACATTTGCCAGGCAGGGATTTAGCTAGAAAGAAAAAAATAAGGAAGATAAAAGTATTTAACATCTCCTAATACCTCATAAATAATGGACTATTCCATTTTAATCCAGTGGAAAGAGGGGAAAAGATACTATTTGATTTCAGTGAGAAATTAAAGAAAGGAAGATAAAAATGTTTAACAGGTTTTTCAGTGAAATAGAAAAAGTTGACAATTTCCAAATCTTTTCATTTGTACCCCCGTACTTCTTAAAATAACAACCAGCATTCATATTTATGATTGTTATTGCAATATTTTGTGAAAATTGTTAAGCTCAAATATTTAACAATGCAATAGGGGAAATTCTACGGATATTTTATTGTCGTAGAACTCACCATGACCTTACTTAATCATTATCTTAAGAGTTAAGAATTAAGATTCCACTGAAAATTTAAATAGGAAAACTGAAAATTTCAAAGGTTTTTCTAGTTAAAAATAATTGACAATGCTTCATCTAAGAAATTCAAACAATGTAATTACTAAAAGCAAGAGATAAGATAAAAGCAACAGAAATAAGATAAAAAGATAAACTAGTCAAAAATTAATAATGAACAATGTTTCATCAAAGAAATTCAGACAACATAATTACTAAAAGCAACAGAAATAAGAAAAGGAGATCTAGTCAAAAATTAATAATAATTGACAATGCTTCAGCTAAGAAATTCAGACAGCTAAAGACTTACCTATTATTTTATACAAGAGGAAACATTATCAATCACTTTCATTAATTTTGATCCCTATCCCAACTTTTCCAGCTCCCCCACCAACCTACAGTTGATAATGTTTTACTAATATAAAAATAAAAACGTAATTAGTGCAGCTACTAAGACTACAAGTGTTAAAACTACTATGTCTACTGCTCCTAGTGGTAAACAAAATCCCAAGAATAAGGTGTTAAAATTAATAATCAAAAATAAATAATAAATCTATATCATAAGAGAAGAACCGATTATCTGTCGGTATGTAACACACACACATATCCACCTGCACTAATGCAAAGCTCTTCAGTAAAATGAATGGAGCCCTTTGGCTGATTGGCATTTGTTTACATTTGTAAAAAGAATACGCTAGATTTAGTTGTGTAGTTCTACCGAGTGAAGATAGCTCTGGCTGAAACCAAATTAGTTGTGTTTCAATTCTGGCGTGAGGCATTCGGAAGTATAGTCGCACTGGGGAGCTGTGATACAGCGAAACAGTACTGTCTGTGAATGACATAATTTAGCTCTTGAAAATACATTTCAATTGAGCACTGTTGAGTGATAAGCTAATTCTATAAACAACAGCCACCTGCACTAATGCAAAGCTCTTCAGTAAAATGAATGGAGTACTTTGGCTGATTGGCATTTGTTTACATTTGATAAAACAATACGCTAGATTTAGTTGTGTAGCTCTACCGAGTGAAGATAGCTCTGGCTGAAACCAAATTAGTTGTGTTTCAATTCTGGCTTGAGGCATTCGGAAGTCTAGTCGCACTGAGGAGCTGTGATACAGTGAAACAGTACTGTCTGTGAATGATATATATATATATATATATATATCAATGATGGACTCTCCTGTTGTTTTTGACATATGAGTGCCTTTCAGTTCAGTTGTCATGCTTATGTTTCATACGAGACAACAATCCTGTGCGGGATTTGCAAACAAATCCACATGAAAGGCATGCTGAAGGGGTGACCGACCATATGAGCCCAAGATTTAGTGTTAATTCTTTTCAAAGTTAGTTATACCTCGGTAGCAGGTGTTTCACCAGTTTCCTCGGTTTTCAACAGCAAGTTCGAACTCCTCTATAGGGATGTTTGCAGCAATTAAATTGTATCTAAGTTTATCCTTGAAGCGTAACCAAGGACGGCCTACATTACGCTTACCATGAAAAGACATTCTGAAGACATGACCGGCCCACATGAACTGTGATTGCATCAGAAAGGATTCAATACAACAGGCGCCACATTTGATGACAAGATCAGGGTTAGAGATTTTGTCCTGCAGTGTATAACCACATATTGAACGAAGACAGTGTTTATGAAAAGCATCAAGTTCATTGATGTCTGGCCTGTATGGTGTCCACGATCCTGACCCATAAAGAAGGGTGATAAGAATGACTGCTCAATAGACTGATTTTCGTTTTCAGTGAAATCCCATGAACATCCCAGAGGCGATGCTTAAGCTTGCCAAAGGCATTGGTTATTTTGATATTCGGTTAACTATTTTGTCATCCAAAGAGGCACTTGAATTGACTTTGCTTCCTAAGTATGAGAATGATTTCACATACTTCAGGTTGTCGCTGCCAACAGTAATGGGAACGATTTGAAAGGTACGAGCAAGTGGTTTTTGTTTTACACCCACAACCTGCTTAGGTGTAGGCCTTGGTTGATGGACAACTTCAGTTTTCTTTATGATTATAGTTAATCTGAATGCATTGCAAGCGGTGGAAAATCAATTGACAAGTGCTTGAGCTTCTTTGATTGAGGTGGCCACAATTGCAGCGTCATCAGCAAAGAAAAGATCACAAATAATGCTTGCTCAAGTCAGCGATTTTGATTTAAAACGTTGATGGTTAAAGAGGCCGCCACTTGTGCGGAATTCAAATTTTACACCCATGTCAAGATCACTAAAAGCATGGTGTAGCATGACCAAAAAGAAGAGAGCAAAAAGTACAGGAGCCATGACACAACCAGTGTCAAATGCTTTGGTAAGATTGATAAAGACAGTATAGAGTTCATGGCTCTTCTCGCAAACTTTCTCAGAAACCTGACGAAGTGAAAAAAATCATATCACTGGTTCCACGACCTGAACGAAAAACCACACAGATTTGGGATAGATGTCATCAATGAGATATTTGATTATTCTGTTGAGAATAACACAAGCGAGAATTTTGCCAGTGATACTCAGAAGTGAAATGCCACATGAATTATCACATAAAATCATTTTGCCTTCGTTCTTGAACAGATGTTTTATGCAAGCATCTTTGTAGTCCTATGGAACAGAACCGACCTTCCATACGACTTTAAAAAACTCAAAGAGTTTCTTAACCTAGTGTCTTCCCACCATATTAATCTGGGGGGGGGGGGGGATAACATCTTTTCCAGGGGCTTTGTTCAAGTACAATTGCTTGATAGAATCGTGAATTTCCTTTAGGCATGGCTCAAGAAACAACTGGGAAATTTCTGGTTGCTGATGAATTGAAGCAATGATGTTGTCATTGATAGCAGAGGTGGAACTAAGGACACTTTCAAAGTGTTCTTTCCATCGTGATATAATTTCCTTCTTGTCTGTGTGGAGTGTGTTGCTGCCAGACAACATAACAGGTGAAATTCCATTTCCTTGTTGGCTGTACACCTTTTTAAGGCCTTCAGAGAATGTTTTGGGATCTTTTCTGTCAGCTGCCGCCTGGATTTCCACAGCCTTAGCAGAACCAAAAGTATTCTTCATTTTTCTGAGAGCATTTTGCACTTCCTGCTTACACTGCTTATATATGCGATTTTTCTGATGGACAATTTTTGTTGTTTAAAAATATTTTGTGTGAATCATGCATCTTCTTGATGAGACATTGAACGTATCATTTACATCAAACCAGTCCTGATGCTTCCTTATGGGAAATCCTAGAACTTCAAGGAAGCTGGAATAAAAGGCATCTCAGAGATTTCCAGGAGGATTCAATGTCTTCTGAGATCACAAATGAATCCAGGCTCGAATCCAGTGTGTCAGAGAGTTCTTTCTTTCTTAACATCAGAATTCAGGAACGAGATGCTGATTTGTTTAGGAACCATACTGCTTATATATATATAAGTCTTGGCAAATTCTACTCTGGGTTGAGAAAATAGAAGAAAAAATTACATTTAAAGCCTAAAAATATCAAATAATTACAAGATTTTATCAAGCATTTTGGGAATTGTTAGTTTGTAAATAGAATTATCGGTTTCTCCTTTTAATTTTGTACATATATTTTACAGCTATCATTGAATAAGAATATCACTGCATGCACATGAATGTGCATGCACACAAAATTTGAATTAAATGAGCATAAAATTTGCTTTCTGTTTGGCAACAACTCCTGTGTAATAGGAAAACGAGTATAAGCTGAAATGTCTGGCCCTTTGAAGACATTTTTATGACTCCTGTATTTAATTAGAATATATTTTCTTATATATGCAAATTTTAAATGGACAAACAATTTAGTTTTGAAATTTGATCATCTTGGTATCTGCAAAGTGAAAAGGACTGAACCAGCACATAATGGAATCAGGCAACTTTTGGAAAACTAAACTTAAAAATGTGACCTAGTGTTGTGCACCGTTTTTGTCACAGAAAGGAAACATTTCTTTTAATCATTTCATCCTAAGCAAGGCAATAAAGCCACTAAAATGCAGGGAATTACTGTGTGTGTATGTGAGTGTGTGAAAGAATATGAGAAAAAGAAAAACATTATTATGGAGCAAGAACAACTGTGTGAGGATGTCAAATTTTCCTCTCAGGCAACAACCACCAAGTAACAGGAAAAGAGTATAAGCCAAAATGTGAAGTCCTTTGAACTCATTCTTACGACACCTTCTGTATTTAGACTGAATTTATTTTCTAATAAATGTTGTCTCTTAAATGAACAAACAATTTTGATTTGATATTTGATCATCTTCCTGTCAGTGAAGTGACAAGAGCTGAACAAGTTACAAGTACTGAACTAGTGATAAGTGTCAGGTACTGAACTTATTAAAATAGAACAAATGATTGCATAGCCTTCACCAATTGTGTCTCACCTGTCTTTTTGCAAAAACAAAATAAATCTGCAAATAATTTCACTTTTAGCTTATTTCGAATTCATTTTTCCCCAATTCTCAATTCATTCAAACTTCATTTTGAATTGAAATAAACATCAGTGTTGAAAAAGCTATTTTCTATTTCTGTCTGGCAACAACCCCTGGTTAACAGGAAATAAGTATAAGCCTTCTGTATTTAAATTTAATACATGAATGCAGTCTCTTAAATGGACAAACAATTTAAATTTCACTATCCTGTCATCTGCAAAGTGACAGGTATAAAATAATGATAAATAATAATAATAAATGAAGGTAGTTAAAAATAATTAAGACTTTGCTTTAGCTAAGAAATTTGAATAGGATTTTTAAAAAATTTTCAATTGACAAAAATAAAACCACTTAGAATTTGTTTATTTAATCCACAAAATTCTAACAAAGCAGACCAATTCATTAATAGTGACTCACCCGTTTTTTTGTACAGCCAGACTTAACCAAAATGGCAAAGTCTCCAATTTCATGAGGAATTTCATGTAGGAAAATTGTAACGGTTGTGAGGACACCAATGTTATGACCAAGAAGGAAAGAAGCTCCAATAGCAAGGCCGTCAGTAAAATTGTGGGCAAAATCTGCTGCCAAATTCAAGTAGCCAGCAACAGCAATGTCTCGGACTTCAACCACTTCATCCACATCAGGTTCTTTTTTCTCACTGTCCTTGCTTTCATCTGCAAAAAGAAAAAAAAATAAGCTAATTAAAAAAAATTCATTAACAGATTATTTTAAAATTAACTAATATCAGAGAAATCATTGTCGTGTGGAAAGAGAGGTGAACTGATTGTGAAAAGACCTGAACAATGTCAAAATTTCACTCTTGTCAAGTTGCATTCTGTCAGGGAATGTTACCACATCACTGTTTACTTCTTCATTATCGCAAATTCCTGCGAGTGTAACAGCGCTTCCAGTCATCATGTTTGGCTTTGCTGATTTAGGTTCTTGTAAAATCTTGATCAGAATTTCTTTGGAAAGATCATGAGCCACCTGAAAATGCTTTGTTCAATCAGCAGACATCAGAAGTCGGTGATTTTAGGGTTATACTTATTTGTAGCTGCCAACTGAATAAAACAGTAATAGTCAAAAATCTCAAATCCTGATTGGTCAGAATTCCTACATAAAATGAAATAAAAAGGATCTCATTTACAATTCTTGCAATCCTGCAGAAGCTATGCCAGAATGTTGAGAGAGAAAGTCTGATGTCATGAGATGTCAGTGTTATTTTCATTTTTGCATAATTTAGATGGCATTTATCCATCACACACTCATTTTATATATATATATATATATATATATATATATATATATATATATATATATATATTTTAAATTGTGTGTATTTAGGCAGCATTTTTTTCATTCATACATGTTTCATTAAATAATCTAGAAAAGTGTTGTCTATTTATTTTATGTAAATTCTTTTCATATCATCTGATAAGCTTAATAACATTATCATTAAATGATGAAAGAAAATCACAATATTGATACGTATTTTTTAATCCAATCTAAGCTTTCAGCTTACATAAGCCATTATCAAAGATGACAATTACATTACAATATATTAAGCAATACACGAACAAGAAATTGATGATAGTCTGTTTTTGTTTACATGGATGATTTCCAAGCAACGATAAACATGTGCATATAAGATGCTGAAAGCGAAAATCGCACAACAGCTCATGACGTCACACATGACCACGCGAGAGTGAGTCCGATGAGTATTGAGTATGAAATTAAAAGGAGATAACTAATAACGGATATCCATTAAACATGGCACGTGGAACTAGAACAGTCTACCCCAGTGAGCGAAAAAAAGGGTTCAGTTCGACATTCCAACCACCTGAAGAAGGCCGGATCATACAACGGCCGAAACGTAAGAAATACAGCAACAAAGATGAGGACAATAGTCCAAATAATGTAAATAAAAATATATATTTTATACTTTATATCTTTCATCCAGTTATATTTTATCCCTCAAATTCTGAATGACACCGAGAACCATCAAACTCTGGTGACCGCCTAATGTGAACACACACAGCCACAATGTCATTATTTCGTCTTTGATTTATATCCATTTTGCTGCTGTTCAAGGTCTTCAAGTGAGACATGATTTCTGTTATTGGTACATTTCTTTCTTTAGAATTCTATCATTCCAGTTTATGAAATTCAAAGGTTTGACTTACATTCATACACTGAAAACCTTTTTTTTTTTTTTTTATAATAATCAATCATTTCAGAAAATGGTTGGTCTACAGCTGACAGGTTAGATATTTCTGAATGAGCTTGACACCATGTCTGACGTCCATAGGAAAGTCTCACTCTAAGGACATGACTAAGGAGACACATAACTAAGTGGATTATAATGATGATTAAAATATCTGCCTCCTTAACATCTCTACATCTGTTAGCGCTGATAAGAAATAAGCCCCTAAGCATGGGAAACAGAATGAGAACATACAGTGCTGTTTGAAAAAAGTGACTCACCTGATTTTTTTTTTACTAAATGTTCTCTTCTCCGATGAAACGAAAGTTGAGCTAAATTCAAAGGATAAGCAATCTAAAATCCGAAGAAGAAGCTTTGAAAGCTCTTTGAATTTAGCAGTAAGTGCTGTCAAGCATCCGTTCAGTATAATGTTCTGGGGATGCTTTTCTTTTCATGGAACTGGTTTCTTAAAAGACCCTCAGGAGCGAGCAGTACAAGAGAATTTTAGAGTCTTGTCTGCTCCCTTCTTCTGAAAGGGTGCAAATCAACCCCACCAAGCTCATTTTTATGCAGGATAATGCTCCCTGTCACCAATCAAAATTGATGAAGGAATACTTTGATGAGAAGCAGGTGAGTGTTATGACATGGCCACCCCAATCTCCTGACCTCAACCCCATAGAAAACTTATGGAGCATTATAAAGTACAGGTTCTCGAGAAAGCAGTTGAGCAACAAAGAGGATTTGATTGTGAATTTCATATCCGAATGGAATTCAATGCTTGGAGATGAGAATTGCCCAAAGCTAATCAAGTCAATGCCAAAAAGGGTTGAAAAGGTTATTCAAAATAAAGGAGGACCCATAGATTATTAAATATTTCGAACTATATTACCTATTATAAATAAATTATACCTCTATTATTCTTTATTTAAAGCTGTTCGGTTATGTTTCTATTGATTACTAGTTGCAGGAAATAAGTGAGTCACTTTTTTTGCACAGAGTTTTTCCCTAAATCTCATTTATATCCAAAATTATAATTATCAATAGAATACCTTAGGGTGGTCGGGAAGGGGTCTTTATATTAGTAAGATTAAAAATTAGTTTGACCCCAAAAACAATAGGTGAAAAAATTTTTAAGTAAAAAAAAAAATTAGGTGAGTCACTTTTATCAAACAGCACTGTAAATTGAATGAAGGTATCTGTTCATAATTCCAAGAAGACTACCAAAGAAGGCTGGAGAGTACAACTGCCAAAATATTCTGAGAATAACAATCAAGATGAACATGTTGACCTGAATAATAAAGTATATAATAATGATTATACCTCATCTCAAAATTCCAATATAAAAAAATTAAAAATTGTTAAACATTTCATGACAGAAATATTTCATCAAAGAGTTCAAAATAAACACAATTACAGCTGCTACTACAACAAGGTAGGAAACAAACTGTATACAAACCTAGTGTGACTAAAAAGTAACACTAAGATAAGAGAAAATTAGTAAAAAATTCAGGACTCAGGATATATCTATTTTGTCACTATTTGTAAATTATAAAACTTTTTTTCTTTATATAAAATTTTCCATTTGTAAAGAAGTACTTTCACGGTAATTGCTTCGAGGAGCTGCTTTCGCTTGTCCCTAGGCCTCGTGAATTTAAACGTCCCACGAGGCTGGCATCCCGCTCCCACCCCTACACCGTGGAAACTGTTAGATGTAGACGTCTCTTCTACTCCAATAGCTTCATGTCTCGCACATCTCGCCTATGAAACTCCCTTCCCTATTACTGTTTCCCTGACAAATACAATCTCCAACGGTTTAAGTGTAGCGTCAATCAACATCTCCAGTTGCCTTGATCTATCCACTTCCCTTCTCCATTCTGTAACCCCCTTGCCTTGATCGACCCACTGTCTTTCTCTTTCTCCACATCCTCTCCTTTACCACTCCTATCTGCTCTTCCTCCAACCCTTCTTTAACCCCTTGCGTGATAGTGGCCTCCAGCCTTGCTTGGGGTGATATGCTTAAAAAGGAAAAGAAAAATAAAAAAAATAAAAAAAAAAAATAAGAAGAATAGAATTCTGAAGTAAATTTTTTTTGTTTTGGTATCTTTGGGAATTTTATTTATTTAATTTTGCACATAAGTCCAAAAATATGTTGATAATGAGTCAGAATTTGTTAGAGTAATAAATTAAATAAAATGGCAATTGTCACCCACATGGGTCATAATCAGCAGCAGCCATCATGCATTTATGTGATGCCTACAGATTGATCTCTTCACTTTTTTTTCATTGATCATACAGATTTAAGTGAAGCACAATTGGAGCTGAAGTTTGCGCGTCTCATTCAAAATAGAGCAAGGAAACCACTCACGACAATTTTTTTCTCTTTCTTTTACACACAAAAACTAATAATATACAGAAGAAGTATACAACAGAACAAATCTATTCTATGCAATAAATATATAACAGCATGGTAGTGATATTTTTAAAATTTTAAAGCTTTGTTTTACTTTCAATGTGTAAGACAGGAAAATCTTAAGAAACAATTAGAGAAAATGATGCAAAATAATTCAATTAATGTAAATACCAAAAGCAATATATACGTATTTGTATATATATATTATACACACACACACAAACACACCCATCCACCTACACATGCTCACACACACACATCTACACAAACTGCATTAATATATGCATATAAACAGTACAAAGCAAAGATAAAAACACAGAAAAACAGCCAAAAATATGCAAGAGAAAAAATTATATAACCTAATTTGAAGCTGTTAAAATTTCATAGTTTTTCAATTTTAAATTTCTGAAGAATTAAGATTCATCAGAAAGTGTGTGTATGTATAATGATTTATAATATCTGAAAAAAAAAAAAAAAAAAAAAAAAAAACGCTCATGGCGAGTTAAACAACAAAACATCACTAGAAATATTGCAGACGTTTTGGCAGTGGGCAATGGTCATGAAAAGTAATGAAGGGCGGGATACGCACATTTATTATAATTGAATAAAAAAATTGATGAACACAATGAAACTTGTTACCCCTGCATCAGAGTCATACAGGAAGCACAGAAAACTTGCTTAGTGCCTTTTGAGCTCCTTCAATGATTTTCAGCTCAATTATGGAACTGTATTGATGCTATTTGTACTTCAGAGAAAGATTAACCCTTTTTTTTATGTCTTAAAATAAAAGAAAATAGAGGTTTAGGTTAAAAACCCTGGCCTGCAGTGAGCAGCCAAAACCTTTAAGCATATGCTGCTTTGTGGAACACACTCCCAGCCAGATCTTTTCCCAGTGACTACAATCTTGACTTCTTCAAGTCTAGGATTAAGTTATCTTTCCTACATAACCTCCTGAACTTCACTTGTCATTTCTTATGCACATACAATACAACACTGTAAGCCTCTACCTTGATTGGCTCTTGAGCTTTGCATTGAGTGTATTTGTATTTGATTTTTTTTTTTTTTTTCAAACAAAACTTATCACTTTATTTTAATTGTTAGCACATCATATTACATACTTTAAAAACATCCAGAAGACTCAGAAGTTTTTTGCTTGCATAGAAGAAAGGCGTTTTTTTTTTTCAGATATTATAAATAGGACCCGAATTTTAACTTGATAACAAATCAACATTATTCAATTCTGACAAGTGTCACAGCCTAAAGAAGGTTTGAAGAAAAAGAAAAATCGTTTTCTCCCAAAATCAGCCCTATTATTTTTTAAGCAGACCAGTCGATTAAGTTGTGCCTTGAATACTAATGTAGTAAGTAATTCACTGCCAGGAAATAGCAAAGAGTCTGAATCGAATACCAATAAAGTACCTTTATTCTAAGTGAATCTGTGATGACTGCAATATGTGCCAGGCTCACTCCAGATGGTACCAAAATAGACTTTTCACTGTTACACCAGATAAGTTTCTCCAAAGGTACCTAGATCAATAAGCACCTGAAGAAGACCACAGGATACAATGGCTGAAATGATGTGCTAACAATTAAAATAAAGTGATAAGTTTTGTTTGAAAAAAAAAAACAAATCAAATACACTCAATGCAAAGCTCAAGAGCCAATCAAGGTAGAGGCTTACAGTGTTGTATTGTATGTGCATAAGAAATGACAAGTGAAGTTCATGAGGTTATGTAGGAAAGATAACTTAATCCTAGACTTGAAGAAGTCAAGATTGTAGTCACTGGGAAAAGATCTGGCTGGGAGTGTGTTCCACAAAGCAGCAGTTCTTGGAAGAAAAACTGTCCAAGTGGAATTTACTTCTTAATAACAAAAAAGTGATTCACTCTTGTGTACGTGACATGGCGGGCCCCAGTTATAAATCTCTGGACTAATGGAACTAAGGAATGTAGCTTGTCAGGACACATACCAGGAAAATAATGACAGAGTAGCAAGAGGCTTGCAACATTTCATCCGTGGGGAAAGGGGTTGGAGGAGGGAAATTCATTACCCAAAATACTGCATAGACAATTTTAAACAATCCAGACCAATACGTACAATAGTTTTCAGCGAGTTTCAGAAATGAAGAACACCAAAGATATTTTCATAATAATGCACACATGGCAGAGGCGTGTTCAATAGAAAAGATGACCCAATAAACAAAAGGGTAAAAATATTTGAGTAATTAAAATCTTTTACTTTTCTCTGCTGAAACATTCTTCTGAATTTTGCTCACAGAAATTTGCAAAAATGAACTTAAGTACACAAATAGTTTTGGACATAAAAGCTGCTCCCTGGGTCCAAATTGAAAAAAAGTAAAGTCAATGAGCTTATACTTTTACTATCTATAACAAGTTTAATCACGGCACTTTTACAAAAATTAATTAACACTACACAATTATAGAAATATAAACTGCTGACTTGAAACAAGTATATATCCTTATATCCCAAAATATCAGCTCTGTGCAAATATTCTGATTGGTCTATCGTTGTCATGAGACTTCAATGTTAAATATCTCTCAGTATATTTGGCCACCATCATAGTTTTAATAAATTTCACATGCTCAGTTTGGCTCAGTCATATCTCTCACAAAAAAAAAAAAAAAAAAAAATCTGCTATGCCCCATCTTCTTCAATGTAACAGCTCTGAGAAACTGAAACTTCCTTCTTTCCAATGGAATGCAAAGGGAATGAGGAGTTGAACCAGGGTACATGGCACAGTGCATTTGAGCCGTGAAAGTTTGAACTGGTTGAGCAAAGGAATCAGGATATTTGCCCTGAACATAGCCATAGAGTAGCAAGTGGCTATCAACGTTTTTCTAAGGGGTTGTGGGGTGGAAAATAATTCACAAGGTCACAAAACTGTAAGAGATATAGAAAGGTTACATTAGAGCAGTTGGATTTTAAATCAGCCCACCAGAAAGTATATATATATATATATATATATATATATATATATATATATATATATATATATGCAGGTGTGCAGAAAAATAGGAAAGAACACGTTAGGTAGGTAATCCGGTGTTCCTTAGTATTTTGCTTTTATTTTCAAAAAGACAGTGCTCCATACAGAAGTAGAGCTGATATTATAATATTTTTAGTTTTTAAAAATATGATTCCTTTGCTACATAAGAGTTCTCGTCACTCAACGACCGGCGGCAATGCCATAAAAAATTGCCGTCTGACCAGCATAACCTACGGCCACTCTTGAAATAGAATCCCCATTGTAACTTGACACACATTTTTCGAAGGGGACTGGTCTGTAGATAAAAATTAATTCTTAGCTCTTTGAACCTCCTAACCATAATGGCCAACACTAGCCGTTCCCATAGCAACTAATGTTCCAATGAGACCGCACTTATAAACACTCGCTAACCAAAAGATAGCTTATTCCCAAATTCTCGCTTGACAAGGAAGCGGGTCCTGGCACCTTAACTCTACATAACTTAAAAAATTATGTTAGGGGTCTCGGCTCTCGCTTTTGAAACATGAGAACTCTTATGTAGCGAAGGAATCATATTTTTAAAAACTAAAAATATTATATATATATATATATATATATATATATATATATATATGAGAGAGTTATAGAGAATGAGGTTACATACAAATACTGGGTAACTGGTTAAGACATCATCCATGTAAGATAAGCTTCTTTTAACAACCAAATGATAGATTTGTTAAAGATGTGATAAAAAGCAAGACAACATAAGTAATCAAAACTAGTAAGCAAATCTGTTTAATAATGAAAATACTGCTTTCTGAAATTTCAAAACATTTTCTCAAATTAATTGAACTTGGTCGATGTAGCAAACTTGGACATTTGTGCTTGCAAAAAAAAAAAAAAAAAAAAAAAAAAAAAGAAGAAAAAAAAGTGTGTCAAAATGACAATTTTCCCCTTGACCTCTTGACCCCACTACTGTTTTAATTACTTCTCAGCAATGTTTATTGTTTTAAAAAGCGATGATTAGAATTGTAATAAAACCTAAACATTTGATGAAACAGAATTTATAAATTTTCTTTGTTCTTAATAGATAACAAAAGTAATAAACACTATTTATTTATTAGATTGTTTATTGGAACTAGTTTTAAACCACAAACATTTCACGGTTTTCCTATTTAAAATTTCTGATGAATCTTAATTCTTCAGTTAATGATTGAATAAGCTCATGGCGAGTTCTATGCCAATAAAATATCCATAGAAATCACCCTATCACATTAAATATTTGAGCTTAACAACTTTAACAAAATATTGCAATAATAATCATAAATATGAATGCTGGTCGTTATTTTAAGAAGTAAGGGGGTACAAATGAAATGATTTGAAATTGACAACATTTTCGTCTCACTGAAACAGCTGTTAAACACTTCCATCTTCCCTTTTTTCTTTCATTTTCTCACTGAAACCAAGTAGCATCTTTGATATGTCTTGTCTTCTCACATGATCAAAATGGAATAGTCCATTATTTATGCAGTTTTAGCAGGAGACATTAAACACTTTGATCTTTCTTCGTTTTTTCCACTGAAACTAAGTAGCATCTCTGATGTCTTGTCTTTCCATGTGATCAAAATGGAATAGTACATTATGAAGTATTGGCAGGCCTAACAGTTGTGCAAACTAATGAAAGGAGGGGCAAGCACAATTATTATATAAATGTTGGCAAAACATTGGCTAACTGCCAATCAATTCAAACGTTATAAAAATGGTAAATAAGGATTTCTAAAGAACAAAAAAAAAAATGTTTTAAATTCACTTTCATCATATGTTTAGGTTTTATTATAAACTAATTATCGCTTTTTTAAAATAATAAACATTGCCAAGGAGTGATAGTAGTTAAAATAATAATGGTGTGATGGGGAAAACCGTCCTTTTGACAGTTTTATATCAAGCACATGATCCAAGTTTGCTACCAATATGATACTGGGATGAAGAAAATGGCAGTTTACTCAGTGTGACATACTGTTACTGTCAAAGACAAACCACTCAGATATGGTCTGTGTTAGAGACACAAACATACAAATTTTTTTCTTTCAAGGCTAATTGTGAGAGTTCAAGGTTTTATAAAGTCTCCTGTATCTATGTATTTGTGACCTATCATTTTTGTGAGCCAATATTTTCTGAATTGCAGCTATCGCAAAAGTAAGAGCCACA
This sequence comes from Acanthosepion esculentum, assembly GCA_964036315.1. Lineage (NCBI taxonomy): Eukaryota > Metazoa > Mollusca > Cephalopoda > Sepiida > Sepiidae > Acanthosepion > Acanthosepion esculentum. Next base: position 4,886,676 of record OZ038506.1, read on the forward strand.
ATCTGGAAGGAAAAGAACATTTGCCTGAAATCAAAACTCAGACTGGTATGTGCATTGGCCTTCTCAATCTTTCTGTACATCTGTGAATCTTAACAGCAAAATTATGGCAAAGAACTCAAGCTCTCCCCAAACCTCAAGTGGAACTCTCATATATCTGATCTATTGCTAAAGATGCTGGAACAAATGACTGGTCCATTGTACTGAACAAGTAAGCATTTGAACCACACACACACTGCTTGTTTCTCTCTCTCTCAGCCATATCAGACCAAAAATGGAGTAATGCTGCCATACCTGAGCTGCAGCTTTCCATTCTTCACTTGCCTGTGTTGATAGTTCAAAATAGTCTACACAGCCTTGTGGGTGATATATTATTTCCTGCCCTACAACACCTTTCGCACAGTCGAAAAATCCCAAGCTTCTTGCTGCTCTATCACTATTCCCATCACATATTCTGAGAAGCTACATTCCTTGGTCCCACTAGCCCTGACCTTTACAACTGGGACCTGCTATGCCACATGCACAAGTGTCAATCATCCCCATTCTCTTTGTATTCCATTAATAAGTTCCACTCAGAAAGTTTCTTCCCAAGAACTGCTGCTTTGCGGAACAGACTCCCTGCAGGATGTTTCCCCAATCACTACAAACAATCTTGACCTCTTTAAGTCTAGGGTTAACCATTTTCTTTCCTGTATAAGCCAATGAACTTCACTTCTTGACATTTCTTACATTCATACAATAGCCTGCAGTAACCCTCTACCTTGAGTGACACTTGGGTCTTACATTGGGTGAACATTAATATAAACAAAAAGAATCCAAGTATTAAAAATGAGATGCTATAGAACCATATCCTACATAGAATGCATCACAAACAATGCAGTGCGAGATGCAAGAAATAAGCCTATTAAAAGACCTCATAACCACCTTAAAAAAGAATTGATTGAATTGATTTTTTATGGTTTATCAACTTTTTGCAGGTTATTTTGAAATAATAATATCTTACTGATACAAGTCCTACTAATTAACCCATAGCTGGAGGGGGGAGAATGGGTGGAGTCATAATTTTCCCAAGGGTATTTGCATGTAAGAGAATATAACAAACCCAACTGGAATTGGAACACGGCTCTCCAATTTCCAATTCCAAGCTGTTTCCAAGCTACACCACCCACACATCCAAGCATGCAGCACCCTTATATTCCCAAGCAGTCACCCATCTATCTATTGACCAAGCTCGACGTTGATTAACTTCAATGATTGTACTAGAACTGGAGTTTTAACATGATATGGTTGTAAGCCACCTCAAGAAGTTGAAGACGTATGGACATGTCACAAAGTCAACAATTTTTCCACTGACATCCTTGTCCTGGGCATGATGATAAACTACATCCGGCAGCAATGACTCTGATCAGAAGGTTTTTCAGGAGTGCAGAACTACCTCTTAATTTGTATTGTTCACAGGGTGGCAGAATCCCACTTAGGGGCAAACATGAAAATACATTAGAAAAATTACCAGCAATATATTTTCATAGTAAAAAAAACAAAAACAAAAAAAACAGCAATACATTTTTTGAAATAAAAAAAAGAAAAGACTATTAATCTGATAAATATGACCATATGGGAGACAATAACAAATAATGAGATTGCAATCTCCTTAAGTGAATATAGCCAGATGGCTCTAAAAGTGATATAAAACCAAAACTGACAGGGCAGAAACAGTGATACATTGGGAACTATGCAAATGATTGGGGTTTAACAATGTAAACAAATAGCATTGACACTTTTTCTGGCATTTATGTGTATATATTATTTTACCAAAAGTGTCTTTTTAAGACATGGACGAATAAAAATGTCCAAAACATGACGATCAAAAACCAGCTACAGATGTGTTTATACACCAATCTTGATTCTTTTTATGCCCTTCTGAGCTTGAAACGAATCCAATATCAACTTATATGTCTGGTAGAGGTGTTAGCCACTGCTCGAGTACCTTCAAGTTGCCTCAGTTTCTTAGTTATTATATTCTAGACAAATAAAAAAATTGTCTGAAAAATGAAACATTTTCCCCAAAATAATTGGCAGGGAATGGGTTAACACCAGAGGGTGTCTAGGAAAATAAAAAGATTACATATTCTGTGATTTTGACACCAACTCTAGTCACGCCATGATCATGAAAATACAATATTATTACATAGCAGCCATTAAAGCATACATGAATGCACACAAAATGATTGCTTTAAAACCTTTACCCCTACAAAACTTATTTGTGTATAAGAATGTTTAAAATCTGTACGCAGATTCTATGCCCTCATTCTTGCTCTGCTTGTGGAGGACACATTCACCGACCAATTACTGGTTACAACAAAAACATCCATTTAAAATTTAAAAATAAAATCAGTGAGCTTATGCTTTCAATATCTGTAACATGTTTGGTCATGGCTGAGTTAAGGAAATTAATGAACAGCTAACAATTATAGAAACATAAATTACTACTAAGTTGAGACAAGTTGAAATATTGCTTATAACCAAGAACATTAGTTTTGTGCAAGCATCCTGAGATTTCAAGGTTAAATCTGTCAGGCCACATGGCCATGATCTTTGTTTAAATAAAGATTTCACATCCTCAAATTAGCTCACTAGCCTAGCTATAGCAACAAAGTTGTTGCTAATATCCAATGATAATGTTTAAATATTTATATAGCTTAGAATTGAATAGTTGCAATGAAAAGCAATACTGGCTGACAATTCTTCATCTAATATTGACGGGAAGGAGTTTTTGTTTTGAAATTGCTAAAATAGCTGATTTTAGCACTATTTTTAGCCATCTTTCTTCATAATGTAATTATCTTTCAAAAATAAAATATACTTTCCTGAAACTTTCTTTGTGGAATATTACCTGATTTTAAGTTTAATCAATCTGATTTGAAACAAATATTACTTAATTTAAGTTTAAAATATCACAGAAATGCATATAACAACATGGCAATTATTTAAGCTGTTGACAGCCTGACTGAAGTTTATGTAGTGTTTTTCTAGAGTGGATATATCTGTAAAAATTACTTGAGAAATATAATGGGAGTGCCCTTTTTTATATAATTTTTAACTACCCAGTGATCTTAAAAATTTAGAAAAATATTCTCCATAATCTAATATGTTATTGAATTTTAGGTACATTGGCTTTCAATTTACTATAGCTCTTATTTTCTGATAATGTTGTGTATGGACGTCTTATAATGTTGTGTATGGACGTCTTATTTTCTGATAATGTTGTGTATGGACGTCTTATTTTCTGATAATGTTGTGTATGGACGTCTGTATTTACAAAGAATTGGTACATTTATACACATACAAAAAAATGTTTAATTCTTTTTAAAATATTGGCGGTTGCTAAATTGCAATAATCTTTGATTACCTAATCGGGACAAATAAAGACATAATTTGAAAGATTTAAAACTTTATAAATTATCATAATTAAAAAAAATAATAAAAACAATTCTTGTAAAAATTCATTATCCATTGCAATTTTTTTTTTCTTAAGACAGTAGTGTCCATAATATATCTATCTTATTCATAAAATCAATTAAAAGCTTTTCTAATTAAATAATGTCTTCTTAGTTGAGGGTCTTGTTTCACAAAAAGAAATTCATGATTTAAATTCTCCAAGGAGTTCTGCTTTTAGTTTTTTTTTAACTAATGTAAACATTATGTAGCTGAAAATTTAATTTCTCTAAATTTCATAAAATTAATTGGGGGGGGGGGGTAACAGATGTAAAAAAAAAAAAAAAAAATCATACTAGTCCAAAATTGACTAAAATGGCTGTCAGCGTAAATTAATAAGAATTAATACTACAATTACAATTTAAAACTGGCAGTCAAGATGAATTGCTTTTTTTCATAGGTCAACTTATAGTTACTAAGTAACTAGTGAGTAACAACACGAACAGCTGTTGCAAGATTTATTATTTTAGAGATTTATTATTTTGCAAAGTTCATTTTTATTGGAAATTTAAATTGTTTTATTTTTTATTTCCTCTAATATTGTTAGCATTTAGAATAAAATAATCAAACTCAAGTTAACAAAAAAAGTCAAATTAATTAAAATAATTTGGAAACAGTTTTTGAATTGTTCAACAATAGGTGCGACCGTGAATTTCCAGACAGGAAAAAAAAAATCATCTCGTGTTTGTAAAGTTTTTACTTTACTCCCCCACCCCACCCCCTCAAAAAAATTTTTTTCCTTCGTTCATATTTGAAACTATTTTTCCCCTTTCGTTCGGTTAAGGTCATTTTGTTTTGATCTTTTCTACTCTTAAAAGTTTTAAATGCTCTTCCCCACTATTTTATTAATACTTGTTTTAGTTTTAATTTTAAAAGAACACTAAAATTGGAAGAAAAATCATAAACCTTGATTCTTGAATCTTTAAGTGATAACTAAATGCAAGTTACCATAAACCTCTGAGAAAATGAAAACAAAACATTGAATAATAAAGTCGCGTATATGTCAACAATAAAATAACTAACAAAAAAACATATTTCTCTAAAAATCTAAAACATAAAACATTTAGATAATTAAAAAAATAATTTCAGCAAAAAAAAAAATCCAATTAATTTTCTACGTAACTAGTCTTCTTATTTATTAAAATATCACGCATTTCGATTTATTTTAAATTTTATTTAGATTTTAGAATAATCAATTTTTGTTTTATTTGTTCTACCAAAAAAATAAAAATAAAAAAACTTTTTTCTCTGCCCACTTAAAAAAAAAAACTAACTGCAACTAACCTTGGAAGACATTTGTTGCAGTAATCTGCTAGGTAGGGAGTGCCTGTCAATTTAACTAAATCCTAATTTTGCATTTTTATTAGGTTTTTTTATTAGGTTTAGGCACAGATGAAAAATACGCAAAAAGCCACAAAGCAGGGCATCGCCAAAGAATTTAGCAGCAGGTTTTTACAAGTGCGCAAATGTACAAGAAGACTGGGAGTAAGATTATTATTGCGTGGGTCTCTCAATCTTCCAAGTGGATTCGATCACAGACCAAACCAGAGGCCCATAAGAAAAACAACTACTTCAGACCCTAAACCAAAACCTGTCCCTTACATAAAGTTTCCCACGTCGTTTTTTTTTAAATTATGAATTTGTTGTATGATCAGTCGAAGATCATGGAAGCACACTTGATTCGGATTTAGTGGGTTTGGAGTATTTTTTTTTTTTTAGTACACATCATGATCCTCAAAAATGGCATTTGTAGGCATTCGGAAGATATTCATGAGCCAATCTTCCAAGTGCGAGATATCCTCTTTGATTTACAAACAAAATAAAAAAATTAGCATCTAAAAAACTCCTAATGTATGTGTGTGTGTGTTTTGGACAACAACCTTTGAAGTCGATAAAAAAATATGTAACTATCTACACGTGGTTGGCCTTTTTTATTGTTTAAAAACAAAAACCCAGATAGATTCTTATTTTTAATTTTCTTCTTTTCAGAGATATTTACACACAAAACAACATCTGGCACCTTCTATTATTAATTGTGTTTAAAAAAAAAAGAAAGTAAAACTGCGATTTAGCTCGAATTCAAAGTCTAAAAAATAAAAACAGAAAAAAAAAATAACAACCTGTTTCGTTGTTAAACGTTTGGACATTTTTAAAATTGATTTTTCTAAGAAAACAAAGACTTTTCTACCATTCGCGAATTTAAAAACAAAACAAAAAAACATTTATCACTACGTAAAAAAATCCAGTGTGTGTGTGTGTAAAATATCCAGCGAGAATTGAAATTAAATCAATTAATTAAGATAACTATCAGATTTAAAAAGAACGGACATTCTAGTCACAAGTGATTAACATCGCTAGTTTAATTAATTTTTAAAAAAATATTAAGTAAAAATTTTAGTGGTGGCTGTGTTTTCTTTCAGTTTTAAAAATTATTTTATTTTAAAAAAATAAAATATTCTTTTATTTACCTATTTACAAGGTTTTTTTTTTTTAAATCGATTATAAAATGAATAAAACAAATTTTCAAAAATGATCTTTTTTATCTGTAATTAAAAATCTTTTTTTTTTCTTTTTTTAGTAAAAAGAAATTTAAAATAGTCTTACGTCAAAAGATTTTTTTTTTTTGCGGTAAAAACCGTAAATCGTTCCTTTGTTAAGGAATTTTTTGTTTATTTCTACATTTCCGAGTATTTTCCTGTGCAAATTTAAAGAAATTCCCCAGTGTCCGAGCACTTTCGATTTTCATAAGTCATTATCAAAGAGTTTTTTTTTTTTATGTTTTGAAGTGATAGCAATTGAATATAGCAACACACTCGATGACTTACAAATAAATTTTAGCTAAATGAAAAAAAAAAAAAAAAAAAAGAAACATACATTACAATGTGACAATATTTATGAAACAATCTTTTTGTGTTTTGTCAATGTAATGAAATACTTCCCTCAGATTGAACGAACATTTCAAATCAAATTAAAAAATAATACATCACTTAAGGACGATGATGAATCAAATTTTGATCTGAATTTTCAGTGTGTTGTTCGATCTATGCTATTATTAAATTTTAAAATAATATTGATATTCACAACTTAAGGACATTGACTAGAAAGGACATTATTGCGCTTTTAACGGATTTTTAACTGAATTTGAGCTTTGCCTTCTTGGATCAACAAAGTATTGTAACTCGTCCTTCTGGTTAGAAACAAAGTGTAGTATCTGTTCTTCACTGACGGTTTCCCGTACGACAATGCGATCGGCGGCGACCAGTTTCTGCCCTTGGGCATTTCAACCAAGCAATGAATGAATTTTGGTCCTGAAGATTCCAACTCACGTGAAACCGACATCATACTACTTACTGTGACAAGGAGAGTGGTTAGGAAAAAATACAAGATCAGTGTGTAGGATTTGTGCATGCTGTGAAAACCATTACAAACAAGTAACCTCCAAAGATTTGCTAAAAGATGAGCAGACATGACCAAAAAATGCATTAAATTTAATAAAATAAAGTTTTATCATCAAAAATCTAAAGAGGAAAGATCAAATTAATTTTTATGCAAAAATTATATTTTTTTAATCTTTTTAAGAGCCTTCAAAATGTTGGCTAAAAAACTTGTTTCTTCTATATCAGGGTTGTACCATAAATTAGTATGCAAAATATTTTGCATCTTTTTGGTGAAAGCAAAACACACCGATTTGGAAATTCTTGCAAAAATCAGATAATTGTCAGATTTTAATGAAAGTTTCAGAACTTATTTACAAATGAATAAAAATTATTTTTGAAATGTCTCTTTTTTTAGAACATCTTTGTATGTGTGTGTATTATATATATATATATATATATATATATATATATATACACACACACATCTCTGTTATCCACCTCTGTTTACTTTTATGAAATTCCCCAAAAAATTATTTTTTGTAGCACTTATTTATATTAATTATAAAGGGTAAATCCTCAGAGAATTTAAATCATTAAATTTTTTAGTCAAACAAAATCCCCAGTTCCAGGAAATCTGTTCTGCATCCTAAAATAAAAAATGCAAAAAAATTATATTGTTTTTTTTTTGTTTTTTTTATCATTTCATCCCCCAAGCAAGAGAATAAAGCCACTAAGATGTAACAGGTTTTATTGAATGTTAGAGAATATGAGAAAATCTGCTGTTAAGGGGACAAGACAACAAAGATAACAATTGGCATTGCATTTAAATTTTTGAAGATCAAAGTTGACTAGGAAGCAAAATGCCAAGAGAGAGTTCCACAAGTGATAAGGGGAATAGAAGAAACAGTTAACATAGAATATAGGGTTACATCTCTTGTCATTTCAACTGGAAAATGATGAGACCTTGCCACCAATCTAGTAATGAACTTAAATTCATAACGTCTAAATACCATAATAAATAGTTCATTAGAACAAGTACCATGAAAGTATTTATAGAAAAAGTACATACAGTGATGGAAAAGAGACTGAAGCTGAGATGTCACGTCAGGTCCAATAACATTGCAGATTATTCTTTGGATTCTATCAAGAACCTCTAAATATATAGCAGGAGCATCAAACCACATGTGGCAGCAATATTCAAAGCAAGGGTGAATATGTAAGATATAAGATAGATTCTGGTGAGAAAAATTGTCTACCACAACATAGTGAACCAATTTTCTTAGCTGCAGACTAAGAAATTGATTCAATATACTCTTTACAACATTAGTCCAAGAAGGCACAATGAGTCATTCTCCTGTTTGCTAGCATTAGCCATGCTGATGGACTGTAAAAAGGGTTCTCTCAGATGATTAAAAGAGATCAGTGTTGTTTTTGAAGCATTAAAATTAACAAGCCACTCCTTGCCCCATTTAACAACTGATTGTAGGTCATTTTTGAGATCAGCTGTCAATTTGGTTTTATAGAACCAATCAGATTTACTATTAAGACAGGAGTAAATAGTTATGTTACCAGTATAAATACCAAGTTGAAAACTGATGACATCAGGAAGGTCATTCATGAAAATTAGAAACATTAGAGACCTGGGGAATCTTGCATTTATACAAAAAAAAAACTAGAAGAATAGCCATTCAAGATAACATTAATTTTGCAACTTGATAAGAAAGATTTAATCAGTTTTAAAATTTGGCAGTAATACTATAACTTTTCATCTTGTGAAGAACAGTATGCCAAATACTGTCAACGCCTTTGAAGTATCTAAAACAATAGCCCAAGCTTCACCATTCTTATCTAAAGCTTGATCAACTCTTTTAGCAATAATCATTAATACATCAGCAGTCGACTTAGAGAAGCAAAAGCCAGAAACCTGATAAAAACACAAACCGTCATGTTAAAAAATGATTTTTTGTGGTATTTTAAACTACAAGTAAATAATATTTGTTTTAAATTAATTAAACTTTACATCAGTTAATCTACCTCAAATAAAATTTTAAATATTTGATTTTTGAAAGACTTCTTAATAAACAGAATTATGTTGTATTGACAGGTTTGGCTGATTTTAACAGTGTAAAAAAAAAATCATTCCAATCAATTTAAATTCATTTTGAAATACAGTGAAGTATTTTGCTTATTGGAAATATGAAATTTTATTTATGAGTTTGAAATTAAAACTAAAATAAAAGCATCAAGAAATATTTTTCATTTTTAAAAAAGCATTTTAAACCAAAGGTATCATTTTTCTTTGGAGGTACCTATGATATTATTAAGAGGGATAAAAAAGCATTTTTATTATTAAATTTTTTTTTTTTTCATCCTTTTTAGAACTTTCAAAACTTTGGTTAATTTTTTTTTCTTGTTTGTCAACAGGTAACCATAGATTAGTATGGAAAAATTTTAGTATCTTTTTGTTGAAAAATACATTGATTTGGAAATTGTTACAAAAATCAAATAATTGTTAGATTTTAATGAAACTTTCGAGAATTATTAAATTAATTATTTTAGAAAATGTTGGAAAAAAAAAAAATTATATATATATATATATATATATATGAATGAAGAAATATAGTCTTAAAGTGTGCTATATTTATGGAATAAAGTGCTCAATATCAGAGATAGAGCATGTGTAAATATAAAAGTGAACATAGAAATCAACACTTAGAGGCGACAGTGTTTCATGCTAGTGCAATCGCAACTGCCTGACGATTGCACTAGCATGAAACAGACTGTCGCCTCTAAGTGTTGACTTCTATGTTCACTTTTATATTTATATTTATATATATATATATATATATATATATATATATATATTTTACATCTGTTAACCCTGACTTATTTAATTTTATGAAGTTTTGAGAAATTAAATTTTGTAGAGCTTAATGTCTAATTTACAAGAACAAGTCCTTAAAGAATTTAAATAATCAATTTTTTTTTTCAAACAGTTACAGAAAATTTGCTCTGAATCATAAAAATAAAAATATAATAAAACTAAGGCATTAATTAGAAAAGCTTTTAATTCCTTTTCCAAATAACATTTATCATGGACACTATTGTCTTAAGAAAACATTTTTTTTTTCAATGAATGAAAAAATCTTTCAAGAAGTTTTAAATCCTTTAAAATTCTGTATTAACTTGTAACAGTTAGGTGATATTGTTAGGTAAAAACTATAATTTACTAATCATCAATTGAAAAGCTTACAATTCTGTGACCACTAGTATTTTAAAAATGATTTTGATTTTCTTTTTGTATGTGTATAAACCTGCCAAATTCTGTAAATACAAACGTCCATACATATCAAAAAATAAGAGCACTAACTATAGTAAATTTAAATTTTTTTTGCAATCTTCTAACATTTCCTCAACAAGCATCTGTATAAGTAAAACTATAAAGCCAAAGTACCTAAAATTCAATAAAATATCAGATCACTTTGAACATTTTCTTAAACTGGATTATCAAAAAATTATATAAAAAATGTGTTCGTACTGTATTCAAGTAATTTTTACAGTTATGTGACCTTTACTTAAAAATGCCAAATGTTAAGCTATTGATAAATCTAATCAACACCTCATAAAAATATCAGTTAATCTTCCTCAAATAAGGTTTCTGAAAAATATTTTTTTATTTGAAAGACTTTTTAATAAAGAGAATTATGATGTGCTGACAGATTTGTCAATATGGCCGATTTTCAAGATTTAAAAAAAAAAATTCAATTAAGTTAAATTCAGTTTGAAATACAGAAAAGTATTTTGCTTATTGGAAATATTAAATTTAATCTATTAGCTTAGAATTAAAACTAAAATAAAAGCTTCAAGAAAGATTTTTCATTTTTAAAATGCATTTTGAAACTTTTTCACTTACTGGATACACTACTCACAAGGCAGTTTGGTTAATTTTACTTTTACATGTCAACCCTTATTTGGTTACTTAATATCAAAATCAGTTTTTTATATATTTATTAAAGTCGATAAGCATTTATTTAGTTTGTGGATGTGTAAATATCGGTCATTTACATTTGAGGTCTGTATGCATTTAATTGAAAGGTGGTCTCTTTTTCCTCATTTTCTTTTTTAAGAGGGGGGTTACCACTCAGCAGGGAAAGTAATCAGTGTGAAAGGCAGAAATTTTATGTAGAGACTTTATCTGTCCCTATTCACATTTTTAACTATATCATAAATAAAAGAACAACTGATACTCTATCATCACACACTGCCTATAACTTTGCCTACAAGTATTTAATAATGTATGTATGTCTATGTTGAGCATGAGGGACTTACACGTGCTTGTGCTATTTTATGTGTGCACACACAATTTGACTAAGTAAGACAATGGAATAATGCATTCCCTTCCCACTCAGTCTAGACAACTCCTACCCTGAGCTGAGAAATATCATTAAATTTAGAGATAAGAAAAAAAAAAAGTTTAACTGTCAAACTCTTTGCTTTCACGTGTTATTTGGCTGAGAAATAAATAAAAATTTAAATTAAAAAAAAAAACACAATCACTTTTTCTCTCTTACCTACAGTAAGAGAACTTTTATCGATCTTCTTATCGATAATTAGTTCACTCTGTTTCTATTGATATCAGTTCATTTCATTCATCGATATCAGTTTTCAAGCTGTTCCTATCTATGAGTTAGTATCTCTAGAACCTGACAGCAGATGGCTACACGACAAATGTTCAGTTTTTATTACTTTCGACGATAAAGTGAATTTAGGCTAAATTTAAAACAAAATAAAACAAAAATCACAATAGTTCCAAAAGTGAACTCTGGTAAAAACGGCATGACTAATTTCTCAGGGAAAATCCTGTTAACTTTTTAAACATACGCACATGCAAACACGCGCGCGCACACACACACACACAAAATTGAAATGAATGTCTGTGTCGCGATGTCCAACATGTGGGTAACCTATATATTTTTAAATTGAATATATTTTAAAAGAACAAAGAGTTTAGATTTGAAATTTGATAGTCTTGCCATCAGGGGAGCGACGGGTAACGAACTATGATTTATTATTTTCTTGGTTTCCATGATAGCCGACTAAAAACTAAAACATTTATTTTTTTTTAGGCATGTTTGTTAAAAATTTCAATAAATAGACAATTTATTTACTTTTTTTTACATTGTTTTTTAAATCATTTTTTATTTACTACAATTTTACTTACATTATTTTCGTGGATGGCACCTGTTGCTTGTTTTGTTTTTTTGTCAGTGACAACAAAACACGAGAATTTTTTGATTTTTCACTTAAAAAGAAAAAAATCAAGAAGTGTAATCATTCCCTTTATTTTTATGAATTTCTAATAAAACCTAGTCTTCGAAAAAAAAGTAATTTAATTTTTTGTGGCTTAGAAACGTCTACATTCTTGACCCAGTCAATAATTGAAAAAATAAAAAATCATGTTACTCAATTTTTTTAATATTTTATGTTAACAGACTCAACAAAAATGGGGGCAAATTTTTAACAAAATAGGGTCGATTTGATATTCATAAATTTGTATATTATTATGTTTTTGCTTTTCTCTTGTTAATCAAAACAAAATTATCAAAAAAGTAAACTTGCTTCAACTTTACACAAAAAGACAGTTTTTACTAGTTACTGCGACCAGAAATATTTATGAATTTTAACATTAAATTAAAAAGCACTTCAGATCATTTAAATGTCAATTTATTTTTTTATTTTTTTTAAAAGTTAGGTGTCCCAGTTTTCTAAATTCATTGAACCTTCACAAAAAAATGCTCATAGATGATTTCCTTTGGCTACTCTTGGTTTCCAAATAGTTGCGAAAACATTTTTAATAATTAATAATTATTTTTTCAAACCTTTTTTCATATTTTACTATCGATTAAAAAGTAAGCACCATATATGAATTCATAAAAAAAATTTTTTTTTTAAAGAGTGGGGAAAGATCAGCTTGCACTGCAGTGTTGGAAATTCTTACTTGTGAATTTCCCCCAAAACAAGAAATTGAAGCAAAGAGATTATTTCTAGGCGCAGTGCCTATTCTAGAACTCCACCTCCGTTTAACTCTTTAGGCGTGAAATCAAATTTCCTTTTCGGATAATGTAATTTAATTAATTTAAATACCTACCCTTTATCTCATTTTCGCCGATGTCGGCATTTTTATCTTCGTCAACTTCCGATATTTTTTTTTCCAATTCCTTCTTCCCTTCGTCGTAGTCTTCTTTGTTTTCTTTCTCTTTCTTCGTCTCTTCTTCTTTTGCTACATTTTCTTTTTTCTGCGATGAAGAAGGGTCAGGTTCAGAATGAGAGTGTAAATGAGAGTGTGAGTGACCATGTCCGGCCTTTAAGAACCGAACCACCTTTTCAACGGTAAGGAACACAATGATGCCAGTAAGGACCCAGAGTCCGACCGAAAGATCATGGCCATGACTGTGACCCCCTTCTTCGTCGTGTCCGCCGTGAGAGTGTCCGTGCTGGTGGTCACCCTCATTATGCGAATGTGGGTTCACGGCGTGGGGGATAAGGTGAAGGAAAGCATCCCCTAAGAGACCACCTGAAGCGAAACTAAGTAGAACCTTAAGCAGAGGCGAATGCTCTTCAGTGTTGTCTAAAGGAATAAAGAACAGGATCATTACGGGTGCGGCACTTATAAGAAACGTGGCCCCCAATGCTTCGGCCCAAAGCATAGGATTTTTTGTTTTAGTAAATTCTTTCTTCTGTGTTGTTTCTGCTCTCTGTTCAGGTTTAGCTTCATGACCATTGTGATTGTGATGATGGCGGGGTTCTTCTGCATGATGGTGATGATGATGGTGGGGCTCGTCTGCGTGATGATGGTGGTGGTGGGGTTCTTCTGCATGGTGTCCGTCTTCGTGGTTTTGAAGGTCTTCATTAATTAAGTCCTCAGCTTCATCGTCATCAGGAATTTCATTCGCTTTCCGGCTGTATTTAAAACTTGGAGATTCATGTGAATCCTCTTGGTGGTGATGGTGATGAGCAGGTTCATGATGATGGTGGTGATGTTCGTGAGCATGTCCGTGGTGGTGATGGTGATGGCCATGCCCGGTAGCCAACGGCATTAAAAAATATAAAAATACTAACAGCAACAAACACCAAACGTATTTTAAGGCCATACCCTGATGTCTCCAGCTGCCACGAAAAGCGGTACCACTTTCACTGGCAGTAAATATATTCATTTTTTGACAGTGATTATTTTTTTTGTTTTTTCTTTTTTTACCATAAACGTAAGAATTTTTTTTTTCTAATAAGGATTCGTTTCTAAAATCGACTGGGTACCCATGAAAAAAAAATCCTACTTCGTTAATAACACGTCCTTTTCTTTTTATCCCGGTCACTTTTGTTTGTTGCAGATTGTGTTAATAACACTAGGAGTTCCAGGTAGCTAAGTAAATAAACCGAGAAGACTGTTTACACTTCAGATATGTGGACGTGGCTTCCACCGACTTGTCAGTCAATATAACCAAGTCCACTTCGTCTGTCAATCAAAAACCGAATCTCGCTTACCTGCCCTTATTTTAACACCGGTCACGTGGCCGACACTTGTCTTCGTTAAAGCCCCACGTGATACATGTAGCCATAGACGGTGTCAGTTGAAGGAAGTAAACGCTTAAATTACACAATATATTGAGCCGTAGCAACAACAAAAAAATCAGTTTTTAAGTGAATTTTGCAGGCAATCTTATTCCACTACCTTTCGCTATTTTGAAAGCAATTTCATGATCCCATCCTCCCAGAAATTGGCATCTTTCTATTTGATGAACTTGTCTAAGTGTTTTTTGGGGGGTTTTGTTTTTTTGACAGGCTCCTCCTAGATATAGGTATCTCAATGCAACAAAAATGTCTTGTCGCACTCATGATTTTTCTCACTTTTACTACAACAAACATAAAAGTGGCTAAATTTACATCTTTCAAACAAAAAAACCAACTCTTAATTAAAGTTATGACTACAAAGTCAAAAGTTAACTAATCAACAACAAAAAAAACATGGCATTGATGTGATTGACAGACAACTCGATATTTCAAACAAATAAAAAAAATCTATGAAATTGGAAATAATAACCGTATCATCATCACTTCCTTGTAATTCCTTGTGTCTTAATGGCTTTATCGCCTTGGTTGGGCTGTAATGATTAAAAAAAAGGTAAAACATCAAGACAATTTAATAATGGTTACTTAATAATTTAAATAAATTACTCGAATTAACTACGCCCCAAAATTCCCAAATTTTATTTACGAAACATTAAAAAATAATTAAAATTTTTAATTTTTGACGAGTGCTTTGCATGAGTCAGTACGAGTCAAAGGTCAAATTGGTTGTATGAGGGAATATTTGTATTATTACTAGTTGTTGACGACAGACATGCGACAGCTGGGAACCGAATGTCATCCGTTTGTAAATATGGTGACTCGTAATAAAATGAAGAGCAATAAAAATGATTTTTGAAAAACTGTTTATTTTGTTGTTGCTGATCATCAATTTTTTTAAAAATAGAACAACCATAACTTTTAAAAAGTTAATTCTAGAACAAGTTGTCATATTGATTATGAATTTTTTTTTTAAATTAAAAAAATATATTTTTACTGCTTTTTTATTTGTTTTTTTTGTGTGTGTCAAGTAATAAAATACTTTTAGTGAAAAAAAATACTATTATGATATTTGAAGAAATAAAATTTTCACCGTGAAAAAATGTAGGAAGCTAAATTTTACTGGAGCAATTAATTTTTTTTTATTTTGTTCCATGGATTTTTTTTTTTTTTTTTTTTTTTTTTTTTTTACTGTTTAAAAAGATTTAACCAATGGAGATTATTCTTGATCTATTTTTAAGGCCGGGATTCATTTTATTACAAATTTACAAAACACAAAAATCATTTGCTTTGAAGGCCAATAATAAATTGATAGGGTGATCGATAACTGGAAAACACCTACGACTGAGTTGCATAATATATCAGAATTGCATTTTCTCATCACATTCATACGGTAGGGGTACGAATAATTTCCTAGGAGGCGGGGAGTAAGGTCCTACTAGCCCAGCCTCGGCGACTGGCCTGCATAAAAAACTTTTTCCAATTTGTCATGAAATTTCCCCAACACTGATCTTGATATATAAAAAATATATATCATTATCTTGTGTGTGTGTGTGTGTGTGTGTGTGTGTGTTTAGGCAGCAATCCTGCTTTCATGCACATTTCATTAAAAACGACTGACAGGTGCTTTTATTTAGTTTTTTATATAATTTCTCATGCGATCTAATAATGTTTTTCTTTTCGGATGATAAATTATATAAAAACTGTCCGAATGTTCTTTTTATCCGAGCGCTTTCGAATTTTACGAATTCAAATGCCCATTAAGGAATTGTATTCCTCAACAATCTACTTTCGTAAATAATTATATAGACCACACTACATGTTTAACACGCAGACTAACTCTCTTTTTGACAATAGCTCAATTAGATCTCATTTAGATATTCATGGAGACCTAGCGGACTCTATTCGGAACATATTTGTCGACAACAATAATATAATAGCATCATCCACATGCAAAAAAAGGATAAAAATAATGGAAGCCTTATTAATAAAAACAAACAAGCCAACACTTAATAATATTAACTTTGAACATGGACATAATATCTTGACCGTGTTTTGAAACAAAAGAATGAAACATTTTATAAAACATACATATAACAAACTATTTCTAATTCTAACAGTTAAAATATAATCCTTGAAAATGGCTAAATGTATAGCCGAAAGCCGTTTTTATATAATTCATCATCCGAAAAGAAAAACATTATTAGATCGCATGAGAAATTGTATAAAAAACTAAATAAAAGCACCTTGTCAGTCGTTTTTAATGAAATATATATATATATATATATATATATATATATATATATATATATATATATATATTGGCAGCATGTTTTCATTAAGATATGTTTCCTTGAATAATTTAGACAAGTTTTGTCTACTTATTTTCAATTGGATCCTTTCATATTCACGGGCAACCTTTTTGGGTACATTATTAAAGGAAGAGAGAAAATTACCGTGTTGCTACATATTATTTATTCCGAGTACTTTCGACATTAGCTCAATGTCATCATCAGGCTGTTTTTTTTTCTTCAAAAAAACATTGTAGTGTTCATCATATGGTTGACTCTCGTTGTGGGCGACACATAAGGGGTCAGTAAAATAAAGGGGTGATCAATTTTTATGGACACATGTGTTTCGCAAGGCCTGTTGATGTTTTGCAAATTTTTAGAGATGTGGAATGTGGTTGAGCCATTTTACTAGAGTGGTTGAGGATCAATTGCCACATGTTTCCCCGAGTGGGCAGCAAGGCCTGCTTTACTGTGTGCGACAAAGCCAGAGTTAAGGCTGTCATTGAGAGGTGCAGCATGCTGCCAACTTTCTTTAATCAGTTGATCTTGATATTCAAGTCGGTCTTGCTGAAACCTTTGTCTAAATGAGAAGCAGGATAGGCGCCAGCTTCTTCTCTCTGACGATTTGTTTTCCCAGGAGGAAAAGAGAATGCTTCATCGCTGCAGATCGTATTTGAGTTTGTCTTTGAAACTCAAGTGTCCTTCTAAATGACCTGCGTATCAGAAGCTGACTAAAGATATATATATAGCTCTTGAAAATATATTTCAATTGAGCACTGTTGAATGACAAGCTAATTCTACAAACAACAGTCAACTGCGTTAATGCAAAGCTCTTCAGTAAAATGAATAGAGCACTCTGACTGATTGACATTTGTTTACATTTGTAAAAACAAATTGCTAGATTTAGCTGCTTCATTCTGTTGAATGATGATAGCTCAGTGGTAGAAAGTCTGACTGACACCAAATCGGTTGGGTTTCAATCCTGACTTGAGGCATTCAGTTGTCTAGTCGTACTGAAGAGCTGTGATATAGCGAAACATTACTGTCTGCAAATGACATATATATATATATATATATATATATATATATATATATATATATATATATATATATATATATGATCGTAAATATCAGTTACGTGTGAAACGAAATCTCATGATGAAGCGCCACCCATTGAAAAACGCTAGACATTTTTGTTCCAATCCAATATTTCCAGAAGGCATATGCAGATTCTAAATTTCGCGGATTCTCACGTCTGTCATACAAAATAACGTTGTAATTACATTTTGCAAGGTGGTACAAGACTAACCAAAGATTTTTCTCAAAATTGAGGATCTCCATATTATATGTAAGACTCTTCTTTTTGTTTCTTCTTACACCCTACTTTGCTGTGTAGATATATGTTATATATTATTGTCCGCGTTATATATATATATATATATATATATATATATATATATATATATATATATATTTGTAGAGGACCGTGGTGGGGTGAGATGCGAAGAGATATCAGAAGGTTAAACTTTCCTGCTGGCCGGTCCAGCTACATCTGAATGTCGGAGCTTAATTAAGTCCAAAGAAGACAAAGAAAACAAACAAGACCGATATACATGGGTAAACAAATATATATTATTGGCAAACAAATATATTAATACACGAAGACATGAAAAGTTACAGTGTTTGTATGGAGAAGTTATGTGTGTGTGTGTTGTGTTAAGTGTCCCTACGTACGCGTATTGTCCTTAGCGTGTTCCCAGAATATGGGAAACGCTGTATCTGTGAGATGTCACATATTGGCCTAAGTGAAAAAGAGAAAGTTTTACCTCGCCTCCGAGGCCCAAGGCCTGAGTCGAAAAAGAGAGAGAGAGAGAAGGGTTAGCCAGTATTTATAGTCAGGGGAGAGAGACCCCTGTTGAAGGATTAAGGAAATGGGGAGGAGCTAACTCCGACATGTTTCTGTGTCTGACTTAGTAGTATGAAAGTGTCTCTGAAAACAAAGCATGTTTGTCATTCTTTTCTCTTTCAGTCATTCCGTTCTGTCCGTGAAATACTATTATTATATCATGGATGTAGTGATAATGCCCATAATGGGGGAAATTCAAATGGGAGAATAATTTTGTCTTCCCTAGTTATCTCCCGTTACAATATTTTCAGCATCCACATTTCTGTTGCCTCAAGTCTCTTCTTCATCTGTGATGAGATTGCCCAATCTTCAATGCCATATAGGAGGACCGATGTTGTATAACATTTCAGTGCTAAAGAACATTGTTGTTAAATCTCGGATAGTCTGCAACATCTCAACCTAAACGGTATCCACGGGAGGGAAAATATAGTCATTAACAATAGAAAGCAGATTTATTACGAGAAGCTAAAACAAAGAATAGTGTCGCTCTATGTGCGAACAGCCTTCATCATCTCAACCTGAACGGTATCTCCCGGATAAAAATATTCTCTGTTTGGTAGGATTCACATATAATTCATGTGTACATAATGTTGCAAACTGAGCGAACGGTTTCGACACACGTGAATACTTAAATCGTAGGAATTTCTCCTTAGTAACCTTTTCTTAGTTTCCTTCGCTTTCAGTACCCCCCCCCCGCCTTGCGTCTTATATTGCCTTGCTTGGAGTGAAAGGATTAAAAAAAAGAAAACAAAAAATAAGGTAATTAATCTTAATAATCCATACATCAATGACTATTTTTTATTTCAGATCTTCAAAAAAAGTAAATACTAAAAACACACCATAAAGTAAATACTAAAAGTACATAATGTAGTGTTGGGGGGTCAAAGATCAAGGTGTTAGTGTGGAATCGTCCATGTTATTTTAACACCCCTGCTGTGGGAACAATCTATTCTTTACACCCACGTAAAATTAAGCTTATCCAATGAAAACTTCATATTTCCAATCAGAGAATTCTATTGGCTTACAGCTCGAAAATTTGAAAGCTCACGTGAAAAGAAGTAAATTGCGCCATTCTTCCCGGAGCCTATGAGATGGTATAAAACCCAAGAACACGTGTCACGCCGAGCAGTCCCGAGCAGTCCCGAGCAAACCACGACGACAACGACAACCAATTTCGACCGCTCACACATTGCCAAAATGTAACGCTCAAGGAACTCCCGTCTTTGACTAACGCAGTCAGACGTTAAAGAACTTTCGAACTTATAAAAGGAAGATTTTTGACTGACCAACTCAGTCAGCGGATCTAAACAGTAACTTCCCCGCGTGAAAAGAACACCACTGACTCATCGACATCTGGCTCGAATAATCCTCTGTGACCAAGAAATATTTCCGAACTTTAAACAAACTTTGCTTACGTAAAGTGAACAAGAAAATATTCACTAAGTAAAAGAACTACGATCGAACTAAAGCCTTAACTACAGTTAAGGGTACGCAACTTCAGTTGACCTAACCAAAAGAACAGTACGTAAATAATTGCATACACATGTTGAACCTTAAATGAACAATTACTTTACCGAAAACTAAATCTAACAATACTTATAATATTACACGAATATATTGAACACTAGAACAATCCGGATATTTTAATACAAACAACATTAAACACCCAACTTTTTGACAACACAAAAACATCATTGTAAATATTGTTTAATTGTATATAAATGTGTGTGTTATTTGAATTGAATTATTGCCTTGTTGTTTCATATTTTTAAACATTTTTATTGTTGAGGATGAATGTCAAGAACACACCAGCCTAACAACCAAAATCCTTCTGATAATTTACATCACTATAGATAAAGAAACTTAATACATTCTACTCGTCTCCAACATTAGTAAAAAAAAAAAAGATCTATGGAGTTTTGAGTACTTACAGAAATCGTTCCATACATTTCACTAATTCCCAACAAATTTAAAAATAAAATCATCTAAAGATTACGTCCCAAATTTTTGAAATTAGAATTTTTGCAACATGATATCTGTCGCACAATGACCTCTTTAGATTATTTTATATCCATCATCTTTCTTGCCGGCAGAAAAGTTTTGAATATGTAATTTGAGAATTCAAGAAACGTTCGGTTTCGGTTTCTCAGTTTGTAATTTGACGATAGGAACGTGCATTATTTCTCCTTAAATCTTTTCGTTTTACGAATAAATCAAACACAGGAATATCGGTGTTTGGTAAAATCATCTGAAGGCTATTAAAATGGGTCACCGCGGCTTTGTCTAACGACCAAATTTTATCAGGGATAAAACAGAGGTCAGAAATATAACAGGGCATTAGCTTAGCTGGAGTTATAATAATGCATGAAATGTCGTTTAAGCACTTGAGGTATTGAGAGAGTTAAGAAATTTAAGTTAAAAAATAAAGATACTAGGTGGGAAAAATATAGAAGATTAGTTAACCAACTTGGAACCTAATAGAAGTTTCAGTTTTAAAATAGTAACCAGAACCTATAAAATGCTTGTTAGGAAAGCATCGATGGGAATTGAATAAAAAATAAACCTAGTAAGATTTAGTAAATTCAATACAACTGAATTTTCCCTACCTCACTTCTCATCCCCCAAGGAAGTTTTGGTGACAAGCTTAACATGCTAACCAAAATTCTTCAAAACCCAGCCGTATCAGAAAAATGTTTATTTAGCGAACTTATAGGATATAAAATCCTATATTTTACAACCAATAGGTTAGCATAAATAAGTATGAAGAGCCCACACATAAATAGGATCAGAATCACTGAAACAAAAACTTTTGTACAAATCAGGAAAAAAAAAAAAAAAAAAAAGGGTCCAAAATGAAATGAGTGGTTTCTGGAATTTGATTGGATAGCACAGTCACGTGCTATGCTTCCGACTACGTCCGTACGTCTGGACTCCAAATAAGCTGGTCGGTGGATGCTATCCCGCGTCAACCGAAAAGCTTTCGTTTGGAGCCAAGCACGTGATCAGGATAACTATATACACACCGATTTCCGGGGTGGGGTGGGGGCAATAAAAAGACACAGCAAAAACCCAGTCAGCAACTAGGCGTGGATCACCTGTAGATGGCAAGCGTTTAAAACTATAAACACCCGACCAGAATTCTATCGTTACTATGACAACACCTCAGTCAGTAACGACTACACACCATTCAAAGGAATATTCACACAACTCAAAGAAATATTCATAACCGTGGAAAAAGTAAGTCTTATCACCCATCTGTATGTCCATTTCCTTTTGGAACCACCGTAATCAGATGTCACGTATTAGCACTCACACATACATACGTTTCTACTTATGTGTTTCACTACACGCACACACATTCAGTCAGCAGTCACGCATACACTCCGTTAAAATATACTTCAGACACACGCACATATATCCACATTTTATATTGACCAAGGCCTATGACTTTACGGACTACCCTTTAACAAATGGAAAATTTTGTCGAACATTTGAACTATGATTTTTTACGACCAGAACAAACTCAATGTTTACAATGTAAACACAAATGTTAATGTGTATATAAATATATGGTTATTTTTTCCTATGTAAAAAAAATAATTTCTTCGCATTTTGTTGCATTTGTGGTCACGACACTCAGATTTTAATTTTTCACTTTTAATCCAGGTAGACTGACCCTACAAAATATTCAGTTAAATTTACATTTATTCTTACCAAAATGTCTGAACCCAGAATCTATACCGAAGTCACTTTTGAACGAATCATATCTGGTCGGGGGTACTATAGGAATTAAACCCTATTTCCAATACATACCCACATGCATACCATATTAAAACACGTCCAAATTTTAGTTTTTACCCAATAACAGACAATATTGCAAATATGTGAAAAAGATTCCACAATACAACACACACTGTTCAAATCAACGTGTCTATTGGTTAGAAATTAATATCACAATGTGAAATATTTGAGAAAACTAAAATCCTATTTTTCTCGAGCCTACTTTCCGTAAAAAATTCTTATAAAAATCCACAGATTCCGACTTTCAGGAGCAGAGATGCGACTACCTCCTAGTCGTTCAAACATAAGAGAAGACGTGGCTACATAGCTTCCTCTCACTCTAGCACGTAATGAAAGAAACATATGTCCACGACATCAAATGGATCATATTCAATAGCAACAGCACGGACAGTCAGTGAATCTTCGCTAGACTTCATATTATTTTTTGTGAACCAACTACCGAAAGACTTGAATTCCTTTTTGACTCTTTTGAATTCATGTACAATGTTTGTAAATACAAATGATTTACTTAACAAGCATGAGACCATGATTTTTTTGTTTTTATTATTTTTTATTTGTTATTTTGTTATTGTTTGGAAATTGAATTTGAATTAAAACAAAAATTGCAAGAATAAAAATAAATGAAAAGAATGTAATTATGTGAATGAATTGAATGTGTTTAGTTGGAAAATATAAAGAAATTCAGTTCGCAATTATGACAGAAAAGTACGGACAATAATCTCATTAGATACCTAGCTTAATATTGTTGGACTCAAGACAAATGATCAAATTTTAGTGTGATTAAAAAAAGGGTTGGACTATAGAACTTATCGCTGCATAAGAGCTGGAAATTACATAAATAGTAAATGAAAATAAAGCATGGAACAGTTAGGACAAAAACGTTAAAAAATTTCTGTCAAAATTAATGTAAACAAGAACCTATTTGTCTATATTTTTTAGATGAGTGTCTGTCTATATCTCTGAGACGAGGCATTATTTACATTATTCGGACTGTTATCCTCATCTTCATTGCTATATTCACAATGTTTCGGCCTCTGTATCTCTGAGATGAGGCATTATGATTACTTGCATTGTTTACATTATTCGGACTGTTATCCTCATCTTCATTGCTATATTCACAACGTTTCGGCCGTTGTACGCTCCGGCCTTCTTCAGGTGATTGGAATTTCGAACCGAACCCTTTATTTCGTAAACCGGGGTAGATTGTTCTAGTTCCACGTGCCTTGCCTCTTCCGAATGTCTCAGTTATTTCCCTTTAACTCAACACTCCAAGTGTTGGAGTTGTGAGTTCAATACCAGGCGACAGCAGTGATGAACCAAAACTTGGAGAGTTGAGTTAAAGGGAAATAACTGAGACATCCGGAAGAGGCATAGCATGTGGAACTGGAACAATCTACCCCGGTGGACGAAATAAAGGGTTCGGTTCGAATTTCCAATCACCTGAAGAAGGCTGAAGCGTACAACGGCAGAAACGTCGGCAACGAAAATGAGTACAACAGTCCGAACAATGTAACTAAGAAACTATTCATTCAGCAGAACTATACATTAATCCCCGGCCCCGGTCTTTTGAGCGGGGGGTAGAGGTTTATATGGAACGGGAGTCAACGCAGAGAAATCCAAACTTATGGTTAATAGCAAAAACAACACCAGTGCCAGCGTCACCACTGACGGCAATCCACCGGAGGAAGTGTCCAGCTTCAAATAATTGGGAGCAACCCTGTCAAAAGATGGCACTTGCAACGCAGAAATCCGCACATGGATCACGCCTCCACCACAGCAGCGATGGCCAGACTAGAAAAGATAGGGAAGAGTAACACCAGCTTCCATACCAAAAGTTCAAACTCTACAAATCACAGGGCGTATCCATGCTCCTCTACATGTGTGAGACTTGGACACTCCTGGTTGAGGCAGGGGAAAGGATCCAGACTTTCGAGAACAAATGCCTCTCCGCAACTCCTACTGAGAACACACAACCAATGACTATGTACGGAGTAAGGTCACAAGTCTCGTGGGCCGACAGGAAACTCTTTTCACCGTTATTAAGTGTCGGAAGATATCATGACAGCCTCTGCAAGCGGAGACGACAACACAACATAAAGCTAGTCAGATAACATCAAAGACTGGACATGACATTGCCGGATCTCCTGAAAGTCAACGCCAACAGATCATGAAAGAGGTTGTCTGTTTCTTCTGTCCTTAGCACCCCCCCACACACACACAATCGAATCAGTCAAGGACTAATGATGATGAGAAGTATATCCCTTGTTTCCTGTTTAGGATTAGGTTTCTGGCTCCTTCTAAAGTATTTTCATTTTGTTTCACTCTCAGTAGCCCCTTGCGTCTTAGTGGCTTTATCATCTTGTTGGAGTGAATTGATTAAAAAATGACATATATCTATACCTGTGTGTGTGTGTGTGTGTGCGTGCGCGAAAATTATATATATATATATATATATATATATATATATATATATATATATATATATATATATATATATACCAGGTTCTTACATTTCACCCTTCTTGATAGATTATCTATTATCACAATGTGGGATACTTAATAAGAAAAGTGATAGAAAACATAGAGAAAAAGAAAAAAAACTAAAAGAAATTGGCTAGACTATATAACTAAACACATATCTTAAAAGATTAAAATTTCAGCGTTCCCTCTCCTTTGTGCGCATGTGTAGTTACAGCAACGTAAACATCACTTTAGTCCGCTGAAGTCCTAAGGGATGCAACGCGTCACACGAATAAAATTTTCCAAAGTCATTGATTTTCATATATATATATATATATATATATATATATATATATATATACACACACACAAACACACAGGGTTCGCAGCTTTTGACGTCATTCTCGTGTTTGTTTTCTTTTCCGTCCAAATCCGTGAATTTGTTTTGCTCACGCTAAGTCTCGGAAAAAAACACAATATAAAATTCATTATTTTTTTCATCCATGATGTTGAATGTGTGAAGTTCTTCAACTTTTTAACAAGAAAAATCTCAAGTTGATGTTAACAATTGCCGCAGAACATTGTCGATTTATCGAAGGTGGAATGATCCATCATGACATGTCTCTAATTTGGATTTAGATATAATATTATATTTATTTTCAATTTTTCTAGTTGAATTGTTCACCTATATTTGCATATGATCCATTACTGTACATAATGATATTTATTGTTTATAAGAATACAATTATGGCACAAGGCCGAAAAAGAGGAGGGATTGAGGCTGGTCTTCATTAACTATCTTATATCTAGCTAATTCGATTCACGACCCATTCAACACAAAAACTCGTCCGTTGCCAACCAATCCTCCATACACCATAATACCACATCCTCTCAAGGGGAACCTACGAAACGCGCCCCATACCATAAAAATTTAATGATCATAAATTTTATATAAAAATCTGAAGATGAAATAATGAGTTGGAAGGGAGATGAACCCAATAACAAACTAAACATGAACACAAAGTAAGCTAAACATAACTGATGTTACAGTATTTACATTAGTCGGAGAAACAGGCCCCCCCCCCAAGGTAAGGCTTCAAGAACACCAGAAAGCTGTAAAGCGAGGGGAAGTAGAAAAATCAGGCGTGGCTGACCACATATGGAGAGAGAAGGGAGATCACCGTCCCCTGTGGGATCAGGTTGAGATCATAGACAGGGAACACCATTGGAAAATTCGTAAACTTAAGGAATCAGCACATATGCTAGGCCACAAGAATCTCCTGAGTCGGCCAAGCATAGAAATAAATACAATATGGGAACCAGTAATAAGGAGTGCCAGAGAACAGCAATGATAACAAAAAAGTTGCAATACGAGATCTGGTAAAAACATGCAATGATAACAACAAAATTGCAATATGAGTACTGGTAAAAAATGGTTGCTTAAAAATTAGGTTTATAATACTCAGAAATTCATACCCAGATGTCCTCAAGGACACATGGTACAGTGGATAAAGACCCAAAGAGTGTGAGTTCAATACCTGGTTCAGGCAGTGGAGAACTTTCAGAGGGAAAATTACCAGGAGATAACTGATACCTGACATCCATCAAACATGGCTCGTGGAACTAGAACAGTCTACCCCAGTGATCGAAATAACCACCTGAAGAAGGCCGAAACGTTGTGACAAATATGGCGACAAAGATGAGGACAATAGTCCGACTAATGTAAATACTGTACATCATCTCAGAAATATAGACAGATAACTGATGTTAGTTGGGCCCGTCCAACACTCAAAAACACTCCCATTGGACAAAATCAAGAAGCTCTCTCGCTAAGGAAGTGGGAAAGGAGAAAATATATACGGACATGGGAAAGAAAAAGCTGACCCAGTCGAGATGAAAAAAGGGGGGGAACTAACTGAGGAGGTTGGGAATCTCAACTTGGATCATAACCAAAGATGTAGCCTGGAACAACGCTTACTCACATTAACTAGGTACACAAAAGCTTGTCTAACCTAAACAAGAGGAAGGCTCCACAACCCCCCCCCCATTACTGTGCATAATTAAGTTACAATAAAATTTGTATTAAATATATATACAATCTTATGAATAAAGGTAGTAGAGTGGGGTGTGCGTATCACATATTCGGGGTGGGGCACCGGCCCTGTGTGTATTTATTTATTTGCGGGAGACCATCAGATAGACTTGAACCCGCTGCTATGATTTTTGAATTTTTTCTTTATTCTAAATAGTACTCAAATACATTAAAGTTATTATTTTCAACGAAACTAATAAAATCATCTGAGGTACTACAGATAGGATGAGTACCCGTTTCAATAATTAAAATAAATAAAAATAAAAGAAACGGAAGTGCCTATTTTGTATCCGTCATGTTGTTTTCGTTTTTTTAAATAATAAAACACCTTTCCCTAAATGAATAGCTACCACCTATATAAAGAGCTGACGCAGCCATGTTCATTTTTAAATTTTAAGCTACACAGCGAAAAAAAAAATATCAACGAAAAGCTTGACAAAAAAAAGAACTGCTTTCAAACATGTCTACTTCGTTGTCGTCGTACGATTCTTGTCCAATCTGCTATGATGATTATATGGAAACTCCCAAAGCTTTACAATGTCTTCATTCGTTTTGCCAGAACTGTCTGCAGGCCTACATATCTTCCAATGCAAAGCGAAACTCCAACGGCTGGTACGTCCACTGTCCTGTGTGTCGAAGTATTTCTCTGCCTCCCAATAAAGACTGCCCCATCGAAAACGGGGCTGCCTCTTTCCCAACCAATTTCTACATCAACCGAAAGCGATATCTGAGTGAAAAACGAAAGGCTGTAAACAGAGACGAAAATGGAGTCTGCAGCCTTTGTCCCGACACGAACAGGACACCAGTAGAATGGTTTTGTCTACCTTGCAAGAAGGCCGTTTGTCGGGAATGCGTTTTCGAACACGAAAAAGACCGTGGGGTCCCTCATCAATTACACAAACTTTCGGACGCTCTAACAAAGTCTTCGAATAGCGGCAACCTTCCCACTATTTGTCCTGACCACGAAGGAAAACTAATGTTTCTGTTCTGTCTTACTTGTCTCACCAGTGTTTGCGATACCTGTATGGTAGATAACCATCAACACTGTGCGATTAGTTTCTTACGAAAGGACAGTGACCGGCTCTTGGCTCATTTAGAAGCCAAGACCAAAGAACTGGCCCTCGTCAGTGACAATGTGTGGCACTGGACAACACACATAGGTAGGTGTCGAGATGACATTACTCGGAAAGTTACCACAGCAGTGGAAGAAGTCGCCGCTTTTCTGGAACGAAAGAAGGCGCTTGTTTTAACTGAACTGAATGTTCTGTACAAGTCTCAACAGGATTATTTGAACTTTACTCGCTTAGAAGTGGCGACGAAACTCAAAAGTTTAAACGAACACATGAAGTTGATTAACGTTGCCTTAAGATCTAACGGTGAAATTTGTCTCGTGTCGCGGAAGGAGAACGCAAAGTTGAGACTTCCCAAAATTAGAATCCTTGACACCAGTCTACTAAACATGGAGCTGAATTTCCAACCCAATATCTCCTTCTTGCGTGGCGTCCAAAACTTGTCGGATTTTAACCTGGGAACTGTTTCGCTCGAAGCTGGCCGATGGCCAGACCCCCAACCTTTTCCTTCACTGGATGAAAATATTCAACAATGGTTATTTGCTAACAGACCCAGACTTGTTTCTTGCTTCTGCCTGTCTAATAACTACGATGACTGTAGTTTGCTGACTTTAGTTTTTAATAACTACATAATTCTCGCGGATATCGACAAATCTTCGTTACAGCAATACTCTTTTGATGGCGTTCATCTGAACAAGACTGAATTCCTTTCGTCAGTGGGTGGTATCTGCTCCTGGACTGGCAGTCAGATAGTGGCAACAATGCCGGATGTCCGTCAGATGTACTTCATTAACCACAAGGACCTCTCAACTAGCGACATTAAAAAAACAACGAAGTCTTATAGAGCAGTTGCAGCTACTTCTAACTCGTTCCTCGTTTGTTTCGAGTCGTCGACTTCGTCAGTCGATATTTTATCTCCAGTCAATGCTTGCGGAATGGAAGTCTTGAAATCTGTCCCAATCTCGTCCGTTCACTTGCCAGATCCCACTGGGTGCAAGTCTCTCGTAATTAGTGCCGACAAAAACTTTGTGATAGCCGACTCTCTCCAAAATAGACTCCTATGCTTAGATTCTCAGGGAGACTTAAAATTCGTTTACGAAGAATCGACAACTCTAGCTGTATGCGCGGACAAAAAATATATCTACTCCAGCGATATGTCTCGTAATACTGTATCGCGCCTGACTTTAGACGGGCGGTTAGACTGCGTTCTACTAACGGCAGATGATGGGCTTGACCACCCGAAGTGTCTTCATATCAATGAAGATTCTTACCTTGTTGTAGTTCAGGGTCAAACTTCGAAAAGTGTAATTGTATTCAATATTTATCCATTCACTTGACTTTATTTGCTTTTTCATATTGCGTAAACTATATTTAATATTTTCAAATATCCTCACGACATATTTTTAATGTTTAATTACGTTTCGACAAGGCTTTTTCGTTCTCTTTTCGTTCCAAGACAACTTCAGCCAAAATTGAACCCTGGAAGACTTTGTTCCGTCCTAACATCTCAACTTTGTATTAGATTTCAAAGAGCTTGTTCCTTCAAGTTACCCTTTCAGTCTGAAAGGCTTTCAAAGCACTACCTCTGTTTACCATTAGTCTCACTTGTGAAATTGATACTAGAAGTGAAATCGTTTGCTGTATTAGTCGACTGACCAACCTTTCGAAGTATCAAATCGCTACTTGAAATGCTGCTTTATTACTGAAGATAAACATTACACGAACTGAGATAGGCGGGATGAGGGGTAATAAGTTTGTTTCCACCATAAACAAGAAAATGGCGACTCTTCGATAACAATTGAGGAAATCTTAAAAGATTGAAATCCTACTTAATGACAGGACTTGAATCGTTTTGATACCCAGACATGTGCTGCGATCTAGAATTAGTACTTTCTGATTCAGACTGCAACTAAATCGGGAAAGAAAATTCAAATTTACTCTTTTAAATACAGGACACTCGTCAAGCCACCTTTTAACGAGTTTGGTGTATCATCAAACTACTTGTTTTGGTATAATTAAGTAAGCTCTAGTTATCAACTCGAAACTGTCCAACTTTTTTACCCCCCCCCAAAGCTCTCTTGCTGCAGTTTCTGCATTTTACGATTTCTTTTTCCTCTTTCTATATAACTAATATGAATCTTTTCATTTTAGAATTGTACCATGGATGCTGGAAATTATTGGTACTAACAAGGAACTCGTTTTTTTTTTCAAATCCGGAGTTGGAGCGGGCTGAGAACTCTTCAGCACCACTTGTACGTACAAAAGAACTGCAGTATAGAGAAAGACTATATAGAATAATTAAATGACGGAATCTTTAATTTTTTGTTAATATTACGCCTATTGTAAAAAAAATAACTACACGTACAGTTACAGCATCTGTATAGATGCGGAAAGTCTGCCTTAATCAGATGATTATTACATGTGACGCATCATCGGGTTTGGCGGTACTATTGAAAACGTTTTCCAGATTCCAGACTATACATCTGGAAACTTGCAGATTTTTTTTTTTAAAGTAGACTTTGAGATTGTGTTCATAACTGAATACAATTGGTCCTATACGTTTTACTTTTGTGCAATAACATCGCACGTATTTTATTCTAGCATCAACTTTTATTCGATGCACTGTCAATCATTTTTCCCCACCCAATTTTAGCTTATATATATTTATATTGCGTCCGATAAGCTGAATTAAGCTTAACCCTATATTAAAAAGTCTGACAGTTAATGGCCGCATCAGATTAAGTCAGTTATTTACTGGTTAGGTCATAGCGTTTAATTTTCTTAATATTGAGCTATGCTTAAAAAATACGATAAAAAATCTTGTATTTCAAACTTTATATCAATTTTTGTATTTGCATGCTGAAAAGTTTCTTTAGAGTAAAATAACCCAAAATGTGAATATCGATATTCGAAAGGCATCTTCACTTTTCAATTTTTTTTTCTCGAATATCGTGGAAAAGGTTCCCAAATGTTTTTGACGACGTTTCTACAACTGTTGTAATATGAAGATTTTTCTACTAAAGCAAAAACTATTTACGCTTAAACTCTAATTGCGTTTATTAATTTAATATAAACCGGAAACTAAAAATTCAATTTTTAATTTTTTTTTTATATCAATATTTAGACAAACCTATCGAAACAAACTATAGGTTGCTTTTAAATGTATTACTCTTTAGTCTTAACAAAATTGTTATTTTTAGTAAACTTTTTTCTTTTTTTTCTGCCACTGTTCTTTCTGAATTGCGAAACTGGTTAAGTTTAAATGTAAGGTGTTCTTTTTTTTTTTTTTTTTAATATTCAAATCAAAATTCTATGAAAAATGCACGTGAAGATTGTGAAAAAAGAACCCATACAAATATTAAGAATAATTACTTGATACATACTTTTCCGGTGCAATCAAGCTCACTTAATTAAACCGTATAATAATTATCAATGTGTATTCATTTATATATTTCCTGTCCATCTGTAAAAGAAATGGCGGTAAGTCAACTTAAGTTAGCAAATTTGAGTCGTTTTAATAATCTGTCGCAGTTAGCTCCTCCTCATTTCCTTAATCCTTCAACAGGGGTCTCTCTCTCCCACGAGTATAAATACTGGCTGACCTTTCGCCTCTTCCTCTTTTTACGGCTTACGCACACGTGCGGCCAGCTGGCTCGACTCGGGCCGCTACCTCGCGCGTGAGGCGAGATAAAAAAAAAAAAAAAAAAAAAACTTTTTCACTTACACCAATATGTGACCTCACACAAACAGTGTTTCCCATATTCTGGGAACACGCTAAAAACAATATACGCGTTCGTACGGACACTCAACACACATAACTTTCCATACAAACACTCTGTAACTTTTCGTGTATTAATGTTCGTTATTAATATATATTTGTTTGCATACATGTATATCGGTCTTGTTTGTTTCTTTATCTTCTTTGGACTCCATTATAGTCCAACATTCTTATGTAGCTGGACCGGCCAGCGGGAAAGTTTAACCCAGAGATATATCTCCTCATTCTCTTCACACTTTCACTACGCACGGTCCACTACAAATCTATACAAATAAAATATTTCTCCATTTGTGCAAAATTTCGTTTCCGAGTAAAAGGAGCCGTTTAATTAATTATTCACTTTAGTTTACTCCTACGTTTCTTAGATTGCAGTCTTATTTATTCAATCCTTTCATAAAAGTGATCGTCTTGAAATAGGCTTTAGTCATTCTGTTTCTAATCTTTGTAAATTAAGGATTGATAAAAAAAATGTAATAGCTTAGATTGTATATTACGCTTGATTTTAAGAGAAATTAAAGCCAAACGGTTAATTAAAAAAAATAAAATAATTTGAAACATTTTTTCCTTCCATTTCTAAAAATAGAATGGCTCGAAAAGATTCCGCCGAAAATAAGTCTGTCATGTCGGACGGTTTAAGATAAGCGAAAAAGATATTCACTTTTGGATATCTTGACCACTCAGGATGACTTCCACCCACGTAAATGAAAGAGTTGAGACCCATTTGGGGGCTGTATAAGACGAGTTAGCAGAAAATTTTGGAAGGTACGAGAAAGCACAAGAAAACAGCAGGTATAAAAATTTCGAAAGCAAAAGAAAATGTAACAAAAGATATCCGAAAATTATTTTGGGTGTCACCAGTGGTTTAGTTCTCTTCCTTATAGAAGAAATCGGAAACAAACTAAAACAATAAGCAGAAGAAAAATGAAAGGATTCGAATTGTTGAAATCTCGGTATCTCTGGTAAACCCTGCCAACGCCGCCTCAATCTCAACTTTCAATTAAGTACGGCTATCTTTTTTGAAAGTATGTGTATTTTGGACCTTTTAAAAAAAGGTATTTGTATTGTACCTGCTCAAGATTTTTCGGTTACTGAAAGTTTGTTGAATAATTTATCTTTTTCTATGCGCCACATTTCTATTTTGTGAACTGGTTATCTGGCCTTACTAATAAGGAGCACACTAGAAAGATTTTGCGCAATCTTATTTGTAAAATTTGTGTTCTTTTCTATTTTTATGTTAATTTAAATGTTTATTTTTTTGGAATTTCACATCGGAGTCTCGAGTCTTGTTTTTGCATTATCCATTATTCAAAATGAGAGATGAATTCACAACACCCGAAAAAGCCTGCAATCTTCAATTTGTACTTTTGTGAGTGGTAGTAAAAAATTAAATTCTGTTTTCACCTTTTTCTTTTTTTTCTTTTAAGTTAACTGGTAAAAAACGAAAACATTTACTTCTTAAATAGTATTTTTATGCTTATTTTCGCTGTAATTATATACAAAATATTTTAACTTTTAGATTATAAAAATAAAGAAAACGGAAAGAAAAAATATTTAAATTTAATGTTATAAGTATGTTCCTGGAAGCATTCCATGCGTTGTACGTCATTTGCACCAAGTTGTGTATATTTTTTTTTTCCTCGAATTATGCACGCAAACATAGTATTGTCTTTTTAGCTTAGTATTCTATTTTCATTCACAGGCAAATACTCCTGGAAATGACAAATTCATGAAACCTAGCGTTACCAATTAGTCATTTAGACTCGAATCCTGAGTGAATGTATAAAAAAGCATACAATAAAAAAGACAATGTAAAATTATATAAAGGTTTTAAAAAAAAAAAAAAAAGTATAATACAACAGATTGTTTATTACACTTTCTTTTTTAGGGGGAGGGGTGTTTAAAAAGACCTTTATTAATAGGAGTAGCTAACACGTATTCTTTAAATAAAAAAAACTGATAAAAAAAAAAGTCGGGCGGTTAGTAAAAATGTTTGAATAAATTTTGATGTGAGACTCAGTGATGTAAGAGAACCTCCAAGATGAATCCTGACGGTTTATAAAAAGGTTATATGTATAAAATTGGGTTTTCCAAATTTGTAAAGCGAGGCTAAAAGCTGCTGGTTTGAAAACCCGCAAAAATAAAGTTTGTGATTTAAAAAGATACATCTTGTGATTTTTTTTTTTTTTTTTTTTTTTTTTTTTGTCAATGGAAAAAAAAAATCAAATTTGATTCAATTCGAAAGCCGATTTGTGGCTATTTAAGAAGCGTGGTTTGTCCAACAGTCAGAAAGGTTTCTGTATTCACAAGGTAGATGTCGACTGGTTCTGGGAGCTGAACTTAGATGAAGGAAAAGAAAGCAGGAGGATTTCAGCATTCACAAGGAAGTACCTTCATTTTTTATTCTAGGTTTCTGGTTATTTTCTTGATTTCAGGTTCATCTATGCAACGTTAATTTAATGTAATTTGCCTATTAAGGAATTTTCTCTTGAAGCTTCTGGTGTTAGTTTGTTTCGCAGAAAAACAAAACAAAGGAAGTGCTTTCGTTTGTAATTAATCAAACTTGTATAAACGAAAAATTGCTTACCAAATGCACATAATATATACAAATATATGCGTATATATGTATTGCTATTTTTCACAACGGTGTTCTTTAGTTTATCATTAAAGATCCTTCTTCTTTTCTAATTAATTTGTACCAAGCATATTAATTATGACAGGTCATGTGACTCCTAATAGTCAATCAGCGAATCCTTATATTTACAGAGGGTCAGTGTTCTCGCAGATACCGGAGAAAAATCGAACTGAGACACTTTGCAAAATGATATGCTCCTGGCTAGTTTACTTTTTCAGGGTTGGAGAGAAGGTACGTATCACATTTCTATATTTTGTTAATGTATTCTATTTTAAGAAATAAAAACCTCATTTATATTCTTCCAACTCCTCTCCGGCCTTCTTTAATTTTTATTATTATAAATGTCTTGTCAGTTGGCGAATCCTTCATTTGCTAAAATAATTTAAAAAACTAATATATTAGAGACATATTTGTTTTTATTTACTTTAGGAAATCCACAACAGTTTCTCTCAAAACAGCTCTGGATAAAAATGGTAAAGATATCAGTGGCATGGCACAAAGTAATAACTGTTTACAACGGAATAAATGACTAGAAATATGGGAGAAGCAAATTATTGCAAAGTTAAAATCAAGGAAATTTACAATGCAGATGGGTAGGACTAATGAGACACCGAGGCTCTATTGTTGGTAAATGTGAAATATATCGATCATGGATATTTTTGTAAGGAGATGTTGTCCTGTGAATCATTAGAACGCATTATGACTGCCAGGAACACACACACAGACACACACACACATATTGTGTGTGCGCACGCGCGTGTGTATCAAATCTTAAAATATGTTTGTATATAAATAAAATACCAATGATAAAACGTTCTACCATCTGCTGCAGATGGCGATCCTGCAGTGATGGCGCGCATTAAAATGGCTGTTTAAAATTAATGAGAAGACAGCAACCCCTAAATGTGATTTGTACACTTTTATGCACGGAGAAAATTAAATTGCCAAAAATATCTCACTGTTTTCAAATAACATATAAAATCTTGTGGTAGCAGCAGGACTGTTTATACGGCGCCTTGTATAAGGGAATATATGACGGCCATTCTGTTACCAGTATTAAAAGAAAAGAGTAATAAACAGGGAAGAATTTGACAGACGAAATTGCTAGGAAGAAAACACATAGCAATAAAAAATGGAAATGAAGGAAAGGGAAATATGTGTGAAAGGGACACCAGACTACCGCATATAATCGTGCATAAGTCGACTTCGTGTATAGAGCGTCCTCTGGTTTTTTTTGGGGGGGGAG
Source organism: Acanthosepion esculentum (assembly GCA_964036315.1). Classification (NCBI taxonomy): domain Eukaryota; kingdom Metazoa; phylum Mollusca; class Cephalopoda; order Sepiida; family Sepiidae; genus Acanthosepion; species Acanthosepion esculentum. The sequence continues at coordinate 4,922,444 of OZ038506.1, forward strand.
GAGGGGGGTTTTCATGAATTTTCACCGCTTCAGAAATAATATACCTGTGTATAGTGCAACCGGTCACCGAAAAAGAACTGGCGTAGGGCCGAAGATTTCTTGGGATCCGTTGATTATTCAATTTCAACATTAACCCTAATAAGTATTCTTTGTTCCCTATTTTTGCTTTTTTAATCAACTTTCCAAATTTGGAAAATTATCCACCTTCTCGGGAGTAGTTACAGTGAGTGTCCTCCCCTAATTCCAACCTCCTTCACTTCACATCTCACACCACCACTCAACACAGGCGGCGCCAAATCCTCCTCCTTCTTCCTTCCTTCTCAGCATTCCACCTCAACTTATATCCCAGAGCTAGCATAATTGTCTTTGCGACAAATCTTATTTTTGAATCGTGTGAGCGAAAGGGCATAGTTTATTCTAATCATTAATTTTAATTCTCTTGTTTCCTCAAGGTAGAGATAAAATGTTCTCTCTATTCTTGGACTTATTTATTCCCAGCAAGAACACAAACCAGATTATCCTCTCGGCAACTACACGATCTGTTTTTATAACTTCGACCATAAGAAAAAGGGTTCGTTCTTTGTTTTCATTTCCCAATTCGTTTTCGTCAACGAAAATATATTTGTTTGCCTGAATGCTGGAAAATCTCTTCACAGATGAGGAGAAAACTGGAGGCAAGAGAAATGTGATTCTACAGAAGGATACTGAGAATTCCATGGACGAAGCGAGTAAGCAACGAGGAAGTTTTTAAAATGGCAACAAAAAGAACTTATGCCCAGAATCAGAAATCGAGAGTTGGTCAAATAATGAGGACGGAGAACTTGGAAGACTTAACCATTTTACAGAATATAATGAAGGCAAGAGAGATAGAGAAAGGTAGCGAGTCACCTACCTGATGAGATTGTGCGAATGGATAATAGAATAGGGGCGAGAGTCTTAGCAAAAGAAGAAAAACTGCTATGGGCAAAAATGGATAAGAAGTTTTGGAGAGACATGATCACCCATGTCCTGAACGGACGCGATATATAAAAGGAGAAGAAAAAGGGTAAATTTGTGCGAAAGCAAAAGTGATAATATTGGCTGGAATTTGAACTCGGCATGTCAATCTCACTTTCCCTAATACTAACCACCACGCGTATTTATTCGTGCTTCCATTTAAAAATCTTTAGTAATTTCGTTTTGCTAAAGCGGACATTTAGAAATTTGGGGATTTTCTCAAATGAGTCAGGAGAACGCCACCACGAAGTGGGTTAAGTTAACATAAGTATTTTTTTTTTTGTTATTTCCTTCACAACTCAGACATAAATAAGCCAATCCCACTACGAAACTAGTATAAACTAATTAGTCGTTTGATTGCGTTAAATTTTATACTACAACTCTTCAATACTTTTAATCAACTATTACGCTTTTTTCTTTTTCTTTAATCTTTTAGTGACTATTGTCACATTAGTTTACTTTAAAGTAGAACACTTTAAGACATTTTTTACATACCAGACAAGCGTTAATGTTGATTATTTTATTTAAAAGACTAAAATTAATATTTGGTTACACAACGTGTTAAGATACAATTCATAACTTATAGATTTATACTCGTTTTTGTCATATTTTGAAACCACGTCCGGGTACTTTCAGAAATAAACTTAACAGAATTGAATACGCATATTAATTTCAATGTGTTAGACTGGAAATGATGTCTTTATTAGGTGAATACTGTTTCATAAACGAGTGTTGCAATTAATTTAGTAACGCCAGAAAGAACAACACGAACACCGTAGTAGTCATTTTACTCAAAACTGCCCCGAGCGACACTCCCTCTCTCAGGGACTCAAAATAATAACAACAAAAACAAGGGGTGTAACTCATCAGTGATTACTGATGATACTCCTACCTCCGTCCAGATTCCGATTTTTCTTTTCTCACACACAGTCCTTTAAGTATTTTGGTTTTAATGTTAACCGTCCTTTACTAGATTATTGCTTCTTGATCGACATTTTTAAATGAATCCTGCTTTCTTTTCTTTCCTCTTTTTTTCCCTTTTTTCTTTTCTCTCTCTCTCTCTCTCTCTCTCTCTCTCTCTCTCTCTCTCTTTCTTTTTTCTTTTTTTCCTCCTTTTTCTTTTTTCTTTCTTTTCTTTCTTTTTTTCTTTAATTTTTACTGGCTCTCCTCTCATACATCCAGTTAATTTCCCACCGTTCCTATAAACGTTGACTACTACAGCAACAAGTTCGATTTTATATGCTGGATCTCTAGATAATTAATTGTCTGTATTATTATTACATGAATGCCAAAAAAATGTATACGACTTGTCTTTATATCTCTCGTATTAACGGTGAATTTTCCTTTACACGTCAATGAACCACCAGGACTTTTATAAATGCCATATACTGGTGTCAAATTTGGTATTTTTTTCAATGCCCGAGACGCGTTGATATCTGCCCCGGTATCAATTTTAAAAACAATAGGTATTTCACCTACCTTTAGTTTTACATGCCAAAAATCTATTAATTTTTCTCTGAGTTCTTTTTTATACATTGATCCAATATTGAAATTATTACGGAGTCGCTAACTGGGTGCCCTGTGATTGGATTAACAACAACCAATCACAGGCTACCGTTTTAGATCTTCACCAACCCTCACGAGAGCGGTTTTTACGAACTCTCTTCCTCTTTTGCTTGTGGGATCCTCAGAGACAACACGTTCCCCGTCTGCACTCTCCGTCATCTGAACATCATGACACGTGTGAGGATTTAGACAGCAACTGAAGCACAGAAGTCAAGGCTCTATTTCTTCAACCCAGGCAAAACGACACAGGAAATGTAAACCGTTAAAAGGACGCATCTTTCAGATAAGTTCCGCAAAACCGACTGTTTGCAAGAAACTTTCCTCTCTTTTCCTACAAATACATGTTATTTTCAAATATCTTCATCTGCGTTTGTGTTCCTTTCTTCTTGCCGGCGTCACAATATTTTCGTTACCAAATATAATTGGGAAAATCCCAATACCAAGGAAGTATTCCGCTGGTGGCGGTTTCCTTATTTGCAGTCATTTGACAGTCTTTGACCTGCAACATATTGCAAAGTGGTTCATTTTATCAAACTTTCGGCAGGTTTTCCCTTTTGCCGGGCAGTTGTCAAACTTGTGATATCTGTTGCTATTCTTGCATCTGGTTGGAGGCACATTCTCTGAATTTTGACGATAATTTTTCCCTCCTGGCTGTTTTGTCTTTTGAGTTTTCCTCGTTACTACATCTACTGAGTTTTCATTAATTCCCTCCATTTGTTTTTTTAATTTGTTCATAGCTACAAGTTATCTCAATAGCTTTTTCTAAACTTATAGTGGGTGTATGAGTGTGGAAACAGGTTAGTTTCATTTGGCCTTGTTAGTTAGATAGCCCACCATAAGAGGTGTGTAGTGGACCATTATGTTGACTATTGGCTTCCCTTCGTAAGATCACGTCGGCGATCACCATTATGTAGAGGACCGTGGGGTGAAGATGTAAAGAAAACATGTGCGTTTATATTTCCTGCTAGAAGGTCCAGCTACAATAGAATGTTGAACTTGGATTAAGTCCAACTGAAGTTAAGGAAGACAAACAAACAAGACCGATATATATATAAACAAATATATGTATTAAACAAAACATTTACAAAGTACATAGACAGTTAACATTGTGTTTGTGTGTGAACATTCGTGTCGTGGTGAATGTTCATACGTACGTGTTGGTAATGTTCTTTAAAGTTTGGCCGCAAGGTCAAGACGATAATTCTCTGGGACTACATTTTGCAGCAAGAATAGAGAAGAAAGAGAGAAAGAGACAAACTCGTGTTTGTTTTTATAGATAATGTAATCACGTGACAGGTCCAGAGCGCCTTGGCGGGAAACTTGACTTAGTTACGCGCTGGAAAAATATATTGCGCATGGGTGTATTGCAGCGCCCACTTGTGTGTTTATTGACCAATTAGAAGCTGATATTTCCTGAAAATATTTACTAAGCTGAGAAGGCTGTTGGGATCCGATTCTCCCAAAAGGGCACAAAATCGACTACATGGAAATATAGCGATTATAAAATTGTCGCGTAGTTGCGATTTGTGAATTGTCTATTACAAAGTAGTATTGATTTATTATCCAATAAATGCTTCTTGTTGTATTATAATTTGAATTTGTGTATGTATGTATGTGTGGGATGATGATGATCATTACAATAACCCCAAAGAGATTGAAAAAATGATAACAAATTCCATTAATATGTTATGTAGGAATCTCTAAAAAGGAATAGCGAGAATGTCCAAAATTGTTGACGTCTGTTGAAATTGGATTTCTGAAATGTTATCAGATGAAAAATTGCCGAATGTATAGTTGAATGTGTGTCGATGAAATGTGCGCGTGAATTGTTGTCAGCCAACGTTGTGTTGAAATGCTAGCTTCATTAAATATCCAAAGTTCCGCGAAGTTGAAAAATTTGCTTATTAATACAATAATAATAATTAATGGTAACCAAGTATTATTTAGTAAATCGTCAGCAAAATTTTATATGAAAGTTGTATCGTAGAATATTTTTCGAGACACTGGATCGTCCGAATATTGCGTTGCTCAGAATTTATTCAAAGACAGTGGGTCGTCCGAAGATTGCGTTGCTCAGAATTTATTAAAAGACAGTGGGTCGTCCGAAGATTGCGTTGCTCAGAATTTATTCACAGACAGTGGATCGACCGAAGATTGTGTTGCGCAGAATTTATTCAAAGACAGTGGGTCGTCCGAAGTTTGCGTTGCTCAGAATTTATTCAAAGACAGTGGGTCGTCCGAAGATTGCGTTGCTCAGAATTTATTCAAAGACAGTGGGTCGTCCGAAGTTTGCGTTGCTCAGAATTTATTCAAAGACAGTGGGTCGTCCGAAGATTGCGTTGCTCAGAATTTATTCAAAGACAGTGCTTCGTCCGAAGATTGCGTTGCTCAGAATTTATTCAAAGACAGTGAATCGTCCGAAGATTGCGTTGCTCAGAATTTATTCAAAGACAGTGGGTCGTCCGACGATTGCGTTGCTCAGAATTTATTCAAAGACAGTGCTTCGTCCGAAGATTGCGTTGCTCAGAATTTATTCAAAGACAGTGGATCGTCCGAAGATTGCGTTGCTCAGAATTTATTCAAAGACAGTGGGTCGCCCGAAGATTGCGTTGCTCAGAATTTATTCAAAGACAATGGGTCGTCCGAAGATTGCGTTGCTCAGAATTTATTCAAAGACAGTGAATCGTCCGAAGATTGCGTTGCTCAGAATTTATTCAAAGACAGTGGATCGTCCGAAGATTGCGTTGCTCAGAATTTATTCAAAGACAGTGGGTCGTCCGAAGATTGCGTTGCTCAGAATTTATTCAAAGACAGTGGGTCGTCCGAAGATTGCGTTGCTCAGAATTTATTCAAAGACAGTGAATCGTCCGAAGATTGCGTTGCTCAGAATTTATTCAAAGACAGTGAATCGTCCGAAGATTGCGTTGCTCAGAATTTATTCAAAGACAGTGGGTCGTCCGAAGATTGCGTTACTCAGAATTTATTCAAAGACAGTGCTTCGTCCGAAGATTGCGTTGCTGAGAATTTATTCAAAGACATGGATCGACCGAAGATTGCGTTGCTCAGAATTTATTCAAAGACAGTGGGTCGTCCGAAGATTGCGTTTATTGGCACACAATTTTTTTATTGACCCCGCTGGCTAATGCTCTAGCATTCACGCTCCTCCCTATTCTTTTGAACAAGTGTAGAGGTTTATCCCTTGTTTCCTGTTTAGGATTGGGTTTCCGGTTCCTTGTAAAGTCTGCTTCCGCTCTGTACCTTGAGTGGCTCTTAGGGCTTGTATTGGGTGTACATTAATAAAAATAAATAAAAATTGTCAATTCGAGCTCTCAGTCACTTAATTTTGTTTCTAGAATAATATTAAACCCAGTGGGGGCGGAGGATGCTTAAGCAACCTCTGTTACCCTCCCTTCTCTCAGTGGGTCTTTTAGTCCTCATATAGGAGCGCGATTGTCGTGGTACCTGAAGTATCAGACTAGTACGATATTTCTGATTCAAGAATTTCTTTTGCCTTGATTTTGAGGTAGACGAGACATGTACACTCGGGGTATCACGTCTGTATCTTCTTTCCGGGATTATTTGTTCTTCATTAAGGGTGCTAGAGGTAAACATTTTCTGAGTTTTGGCGTTATCGAAGGAGGATATTTGTTGTGAAAATTACGTATGAATATGATCAGAATAGTATGATTTAGGTCAGTGAAAATAAGCTAAATTTCAGTCTAGCCTCTCATGAGATGACTCACTTGCATGGAAAATCGATTATCACCATTTATTGCCCCTTTATTTAGGATTCTCATTTTCATATTCTCACAGCTCCAATTAGGAATTTTTTAATTTATTCTTATTTTCCAAGTCGATTTTAAATCATCGCTTCTTTCCAAAATTATATATTATATTCAATCTAACATCACCCTTTCTCTCTACGTCTCCATCCACCTTATACATACTTTTAAAGCCGCATGTTTTAATATAATTTCCTTTCCTAAGACGATTATATTGTCACAGTCTCACTACGTAGTTTTCTCTCGAATACAGATACCTAAACATAACTATAAAGATATAATTAAACAAAAAAATCAAACACAAACTTACAAAAACAAGAGTAGTCGCCAGATTCACCATCTCCTACACCAATGTGAGGAGGGTCTCCGTTCCAACTTTCCAGAAGAGGAACTCCATTTTCTCGATGCCAAACTTGTCCTCCTATTCTTATCTAAGACTCGTATCGATTTATCTATCCCAGTGCAGGAACTCACAATCTCTAGCTACTCACTTCTAATAGTTAAACATGCCCATCAAATTCGCCACTATCACGGACTCGGACGGGTTCCCATGTGACAGAAAGCCCATAAACGAGGACCCTGATTTCCCATATATGTGCTCCGCGTGACACTTGTCTACAGTACAACTTTCATCTTACTCTGTATCGTCCTCACGATGACGGAACTGTAATGACCGAATAGCTGAGACGATTGATAATATCCTCATTGAATATCTCTCAGATAGCTTTCATATTTATGGTGACTTCAATATTCACCACAAGTGGTTAGTCCACTCGAAAAAACCTATGAAGGCAGATACTGCCGAGACTTGTCCGTCGTCTACGAACTGACACATAGTGACGAATTCATCCGTGTTTCTGATGCAACAGAACATCAGGCGAAACCTGCCCTGAAAAATGCTTCGCGGAAGTTTTATTCCAACTGGGTACATCAGATCATTCTGTTAAAGTTGATTCCAAACCAAAAGCTTCTCCTGATGTGCCGCTCTATGGAATGAGTTTTCGGTACACAAAAGCCGACTGGAACAATTTCAGATCTTATATGTCGAAAGTTCTTCTCTCAGCTTTCTTTAAACATACTGCCCCCAAAACCGTTGCCCTTGTCTCGGAATGCATCCTTTCTGGAATAGAGTTTTATACCCCAGGGAAAATTCCAGCAAAAACCGAAGAGCAAGCCCTGGTTCAATGTTGAATATTTCAGATTCACCCCTAGATATTTCAAAGACCTTTGACAAGGAGAGGCATAGGAGTTCATTATACAAGCTCTTTAGTTATGGAATCACTGGAAAAGATTTAATTATCAAGTCCTTCCTAAAGGGTAGATCTCTGAAAGTAGTTGTTTACGGCCAGTATTCCGAGGCCCGAACAATGAACACAGGCGTCTGTCAAGACTCGCTTCTCGGTTTAACTCTCTACTTTACCTAAATCAAGTAAGAGTATACTCAGATCGTTTATGAATATATATACTGATGATACATTATATGGGTCCACCTCCAAAACACTAAATGACCAAAGCTTGGCTGCAGATCTCTCTTCTGTCCGAGGTTTAACAGCTTTAGTGGGGGGAAACCAGCTGGTCACATTCAATGCCACGAAAATCAAACTAGTGACGTTCGATCATCATCGAAAGACTTGATTTTTACCTATCGTAATGATAATGAGCAGCTTGTTGCATTCGAGTAACACTTTGCTTCACACTCTAGCCATCAGTCTGGGATCAAAGTGTAGTATTTGTTCTTATCTCTAATGGTCATGGTAACATTAGTCATTTCTTTATAAGGAAACATTCACAATTCATCATCTGAGAATCCAGTCCTACTGTCAATTGAAATTTATAAACTTTATTAAAACAATTTTTCGGGAAAATAGGTTTCTCAAATACACTAATTGTTATTACTTTTTCTAGTATTTCTAGAGGCTTCCTTCCTAAATTTTTGATTGAATTAGTGGGGGGGGGGATATCAACATCTTGATTATGGCATTATTTACTCTTTGAGTTACATGTGCTATTTATTTTAGTTGTTGCAAGTCCAAGTGGTAGGTTTTCTGTTATTTAGTACATTTCTTTGTGATTCCAAAACACCATGTTTGTAGGATGGTCCTCACTAAGCCTTACAGTCTCCATTCTCCTGAAAACATTGTTAACCATTGATCTGAGAAAACAATTGTGTAAATTAGTTTGATTACTATCACTAATAAAACAATGGCAACGATAATTTAGAATGTGCAATATGTATTTAAACTATATTGTATTTATACGTGTGTGTGTGTGTGTGTGTGTGTAAAAATTGAGATAACTAAAAATATATCTGGCTTACTGCCACATCACATTGACACACCAGTTCCCCTACAATCATCGAATTTAAGTAATGTTGAACCTGATCAGGTGCTGTAAGTGTGAGTGGTATAATGGATAATGGCTTGGAATTATTAATTGGAGAACCAAGTTCAATTTCCAATTAGGTTCATTATATTCACTTACACAAAAATATCCTTGAGAAAGGCATGAATCCATCTCTTCTCCCTCCAGCTATGAGTTAATTAGTAAGACTTGTATGACTAAATGATTATTATCTCAAGAAAAAAAAAATTTTTTGGCTTTAAATAACCTGCAAAGGGTTGATAAGCTGTAGAAAATCAATTAATCAATGTAAAAAAGGGAGAATATGAATAAAGACAAGAGAAAAACTTATCTTAGCCAACGAGTTTCAATAAAGTCTTGATAACGTTCATCTGAGGACGAAATACATTGGCTAAGTTTTCCTTTTTTCTTAATTCAGGTGCACATATATACAGGCGTACACACACACTCACAAAAAAAAAAAAAAAATCAACCTAACACCAATAAAAAGTGCATGAATTATTTTTAACTTAATATAAAAATAACGAAAATGTGAAAAATCAGTAGACAATTGTTGATGGCTCCTGATGAGTGGACGGATTGATTACAAAATGGTTCATGTATGAAACTTTGGAGTTGAGGTGCTGAACATAACATCAATTAGCTAAGTGACAAATTTTATATTTTTATTAGTCCTACACACACATATATATATATATATATATATATATATATAAATGTATGTAATACTTATATGTTATTGATTTTAGCGTGTTTTTCCCCCTTTTTTTTTTGCTCTTCATTTTCGTTGCTGTTCTTTTCGTTTAATTGATTAATTTTTCCAACGATTTTCTCCTGATGAGTTGTTGGACGAAAGGGCCTTAGGGACTATTACCATTAATAAATTCCTTGTTTGTAAAGCAGTATATATATATATATATATATATATATATATATATATATATATATATATATATATAGAGAGAGAGAGAGAGAGAGAGAGAGAAATATAGTTTTAAGGTATGCTATATTTATGGGATATAGTGCTCAGTATCAGAGCTAGAGTGTATGTAAATATAAAAGTGAACATCTCAGAGGTGACAGACTGTTTCATACTAAACACAATCAGGCCACATACGTTTTTCTCAACTTGATGATTGCATGATTTAGCATGAAACAGTCCGTCACCTGAGTGTTGACTTCAATGTTCACACACACACACATATATACACACACACACACACACACACACACACACACACAATATTAACTTTCACCCACTTGAGAGTCACTCAATAATATAAAGGCTACAGTCATGAAAATGGTAATCTTGAATGACATGTATGATACGAATGTATGAGGTGCCGTTTTGGTAACAAATAGAGATTTATGAGGATAGGGAAGAAAGATGTCTGAAGCGTTCAGGGAATCAACTACACAGGTGTCAGTTTCCCTAAAGTGGCAATTATTTGCTAAAAGCTAAGTGGAAATTTATCTTTATATTTGGATAATGTTCAACTATGAATATGGCAAGAGAAAGGGCATGGTTTATACTCCTCATCAATTTCAATTGACTCCTTTTGCACAAACCAGATCACCCTCTTGGTATGACACGATTGATCTTCATCTTATTTATATCTCAACCCTAAGAAAAAGGGACTGTTCCTTGTTTTTGCCAACAAAAATTGTTTACCTAAATTCTAAAAAACGAGACGAAACTGTATTCCATCCATGGTCAATCACTGACTCAGCAAAAACACAAACCAGATCACCTTGGCACGACATGATTGATCTTCATAACTTCAACCCTAAGAAAAAGGATTCAGTGTCTGTTTTCAGTTCTAAATTAGTTTTCACTAATGAAAATATATGTGTTTTCCTAATTTTTCAAGAAAGAGATAAAGCCATTTCTCCAAATCTGTTTTTGTCTGCATGCCAGACTTTTGATAGATAAGAATAATAAACTTTAGGAGAGAAGAAATCCAGGTGGTCCCATTCTCACCAAGACAAATGTTTCCATTCTCTCTATCTTTCAGTTTATATTTCATTTTGGGATTAACATTTTTTCCACTTAGAATTAATGTTTAACCACCTCACATTTTCAGTGTCACACCAATACCTCATAAATAACAAAGTATTCTATTTTGATTACAAAGAAAGACGGAAAAGGCATATCACAGTCACTGTTTAAGAAAAGAAAAAGAGAAGACAGAGGAGATGATAATGCTCTTGTGTGTTTAACATCTGCCTCTGCGAAATGAAAAACTTGTCAATTTTAAATCTTTTCATTTGTATCCCCTCAGTTTTCTAAATAATGACCTGCATACATATGCATGATTGTTATTGCAATATTTTGTTAAAATTGCTAAGATCAAAAATTTAATGATGCAATAGGAGAATTTCCACAGGTATTTTAAAGCCATAGAACTCGCAAGGAGCTTGTCCAATCATTAATTTAAAACATCTTGATACATGAAAAAAAAAATTAAATTTTCACAGGTATTTCTACCAAAGATAAAAATGAAATAATGGAAAAAATTAAATAAAAAAATAAAGAAATAAATCATCGCAGTTTCAGAAAACAACAGAAAAAGCATTTTCTAATTTTTTTTTTCATTTTTATTTTTTTTTTCTTATTGAAATTTCAGTTACAAAACACTGACAAGACAAAGCAGGCAGTGATGGAAGGAGAAACAAACAAACAAAAAAAAAAAAAAAGAAGAATTCTTATTGTAAACGGGAGCAAATATTATCAAACCATCTCCTTCTTCATCAACCCATTTTCTTCCTTTTAGGATCAATCTTTTGTTTTGTTTTTTTTCATTTTTTTATACTGTTTAACATTAATCTTTTCAGTTCTTCTTTTTTGGAATTCAAGTTTTAATATGGTTGGAAAATCAATGTAAAGAAACATGATCATAAAAAAAATTCTAAAATATTAAATGTAACAACAATTTCTTTGAAATGATAAAAAATAAACTAAAAAAAAGTCAGTTGTGGTGATTAAGATCAATAATGTCAGGTTGGGTTCTTATGAAAGGGTCTTTTTTTTCTAGGCAGGTGTCTCGGCTTCTTATTTTCACCAGCAACTACCATTAAAAAAAAATACGGGACGTTTTAATTGTTGCTTACATGTGCTGTTATGTGTCAGATAATGACAAGTTTAAATTTCTATTTCGTTTTAAGAAAATTGAGTCTGCATTTTGAAGATTTAAGCCAAATTTACTGACTTTAAATCTTTAAGATTTAAATGTCACATTTAAAGTAAAAACAAGCTGTAAAAACATAACTTTCAAAAAGCTTCAGCAGCATTATTCCGTTTTTGCAGGAAGCAAACGTTAAAAAATCTCTTAACCGTTGCTGTATTTTAAATAGAGAAATTTGATCATGAAAACTCCTTCCCGAAATTTGTTCTGAAGAAAAGCAAATTTCTAAGTTGTTTTGTTTTCTTCAAAAAAACATTTTTAAAAAGGTATTCTTAATGGCCTAAAATAGATGAACGATATTATTGCAGTTTTTAAAAAGATAAATTCACAGTACAGGTCAAAAAAAAAAAAGTTATATAATTTAACCCAATCTACATGGCATCTTTAAACTCTACAGAAAGATCTACTTATAAAGAAATTACTACTTCTGTCCCAGAAGAGTTGTTACATTTTCATTCATATTTCATACACCAAATGCAATAACTGTTATCGGACAGCAAGCAGTAGTATTTTATAACTGTCATATTTATTCTGTTGAAGAAGAAGTGCCCAAAACTGACCCAAAGTCACCCCACACTTAACAATATTCATCTATCAAATAATGACAAAAAAAAAAAAAGCAAGAATAAATAAAACATGAAAAAAGATTTGAATGACTTATTAAATAAAATTACTTTAAAAATCTTTCCTACACATTCATTTGCTCCACCCAACCTTGACTTAATCTCAAATAAAACATGTTTCAATGTTATGGTCTCCCCTGGATGGTTGGATCTGGATAGACAGTAGCAAAAAGGTTTTATCTAGTTTGTTTTTTTCAAAACCCCAAAATCCAGAATGTTTTTAACATGACATTCCTTCACCCCGGTCCTGTATGGGAATGAGAGGCCAATCAGTAGTGGACAAGTAAGTCTCCCCTTTACGTTGAGTTTTAGTTAAAATTTAATGTAGCAGAAGTAATTATAGAGACAGTAATATTGAATCTGGTGGTGATGTTGGTGATTAAGAGAAAAGGCAGAAGCTAATTCAGCAATTTGTTGGTTTCGCTGCCTTACTACAGTCTCTGCTCAGGGTCAACCGCAAATAATTTCAGATATTGTCAGGAGAATTGCTGCAGGGCCAATTTCACACTGCAAAAGTTAAAAAGGTACACTATGTCAAAACAAACATTTTGTATTATCTCCTTCCATTTTCTCTTTTTATTAAACATAGCTATTGTCAACAATTAATTACAAGGTTTTGCAAAGAAACCTACGGTCAGTCATTTCTCTCACTCATAATAGAAAGTTAGTCATTCATTGAAGAATGCATTTTTCTCCTTTTCTCAGCTCTGTGGCACCGAGTTATAGACATTTTTTCAAACAATTCAAACAACCAAACCCTTGAAGAATGGACAATTCTAAGAAACTTTGAAGTCAGGGAAACAACATTAAAAATTGATATTTATAGTTAAGTAATCTTTCTGCATATATATATGTGTGTGTGTGTGTGTGTGTGTGTAGAATTTTGCCTGTATTTTTTAATAATTTTCTTAATATGTAAAAGTTGGAGCCTCCATATCACAGTTTTTCTCATAAAAAAAAAAAAAAAAAGAAAATTATAGCAATTTGGTTAAAGGTCTTAAATCTTTAATGTTTATTTTTAAATTCTTTGCTTGGAAAATTTAATAAATATCTAAATGCCACAAAAATTCAATTAGAATTTTTTAAAATGAGAGAAAAAAAAACTACAGATATATTGTTTCTATACTAACCGCTGTTGTAGGTCTCCTGTAGTTGTTGTGGACAGTTGGTGAAGAGATTTTTGAACACCCAAATCCCGAAGACGTGCTTGTCTTTCTGCAGACCCTAGCAACAAGAGAAAAAGAAAGAAAAAAACAGTGACAATAAGAAAAACAATGAGAAAACACAATTCATTCTTCCAATTCTAAATTCAAAAGGTTTCCATTTATTCATATAACATCAAGCTTGAGCATTTCAAACTTCCATCTTCCCAAATGAATACTGGGAAGTAAACAAAGGAATTCTATCAACCACACAGACAATGACACTACATTAGTTCTTGATAATAACTGCGTAAATCAAAAGTACTTGAACAAAAATAATGAAATATGAACTTTGGACAGTTTATGCACAACTTTGTGCTCAATACTTAATACCTTATCCAAAAATTGGAAAAATATAAAAGATTGATCTTCTGCTACAGTTCTTTGTAGTTCAAATGATAAAATCAGATTCTGTTTAGCTGATTGTTAACTAAATTTTATTATTTCTATTTGTCAAGGTAACAAACACGACACTTACCTTCGTCATCATTCCATACTAAATTACCAATACAGTACACAGCGGCTAACTGTACTTTCTCATTGCTGTGAACCTAAAAAGCAAAGAACGTTAGTAAACACAAAATGGTATCAGAAGCTGCAGTGTATCTTTGTAAATTCCTACACGATTAGCAAAAGATATTTTCTGAATAGTAACAATCTTTCTAAAGCCACTTGAGAAGTTTATACTATAATGAAACTAAATACATTATGGGTATGTGCACCAGGCAGAAGAGGCCTGGCCTTAGGCAAGTAAAACCACTTCACGCATATGTGACCTACCTTAGATATATTTTGTGCATTTAGACAGCAAATATTTTTGTGTCAGTTAATCAACTTTTCCAAGTGATGGATAATCTTTCTTGAACAAGGAGAAAATTCCTCTATTTTTCTTCCAAAATGAATTTCCTCCTCTTATCCGAGAAGGATTATTCATAACTTGGAAAATTAATTAACATAAAAATGTATCATTCTTAATGTGTGTGTGTGTCTGTGTGTGTGTGTGCGTGTCTGTGTGTGTGCGTGTCTCTGTGTGTGTGTCTGTGTGTGTGTGTCTCTGTGTGTGTGTGTATAAAAATTCAGATATAATTACAAATGTATCTGTAAAAGAAATATGAATAAAACAAAAAGAAAACTTAGCTGACATATTTTGTCCTCTGATGATTTGGTTTGTTTTGTGGCATATCAACACCTCAGTGGGTTATTTAATGCCAACAAAATTTTTATTGCTGGTAATATGTTTTTCTTCAAAAATCTATTTCTAGAAATATTTTTCCTTGAAGAAATCGAAAGCTGGTCATATTTTTTTCAAAGAATGTATAGCTGTTTGTATTGCTGGTAAGTTTTTTTTTAAAGTATTGCTGATAATAATTTTTCCTTCAAAAAATATTGCTGGTAATAATTTTTATTACAAAGTATTTCTGGTATTAAAACCTATTTTTACACAAGTTTGGGTGTCAACTATTTACCCATAGCTGGGACCCTAACAGGTGCTACCACCCCGGGTCAGGGTGGACCTGGGAACACCAGCCATTAAGAGGTGGTTCCACACTCCTCAAAACCTCGTGATCAGAGGCCTTGCTGTTGGACGTAGTTTATCGTCTTACCCAGGAAGCGGATGTAGTTTATCGTCATACCCAGGACGGTGTCCTCTGATGGACTTCATCAAGGCAAATGTAAAGATTTTATATTGCAACAGAAATAAAAATGTCGTTAGTTTTTCAGAATTTTTAAATCTAAGAATGCTCATAAATATACTTTAAGCCAACTGGAAGTCAAGGTCAACTATGGAAGACACTAAGTGATGTAATTTAATGCCTAATAAATGAAAGGGAGGAAATAATGTTATTGTTGTTGAACCTTTTTATGTGATTATTATTTATTCTAATTTGAGATTAATTTATGCATTATATATTTTAAAAAGGTTTTCAATTTAACTGTTTTCTTTGGGTTTTTTTACCTTAAATTTTTTCAGTTAGCCTGATATATATTTATAAGCATTCTTAACTTTAAAAATTCTGAAAACTAATGACATTTTTATCTCAGTTTATAAATACTCACTGCAAAATAAAATCCTTATATTTGGCTTGATAAAGTCCATCAGAGGACAAAATGCATTGGCTAACATAAGTTTTCCTGGTATCTCTCTCACTCATATATATATATATATATATATATATATACACACACAGTGTGAGGCAGAAAGGATGGATGTTTTTGAAATGGCTATTACTCAGCCCCAGGGCAAGGGACATACAGGCGACAGGTATCATTCGGTCCATGGTGCATTTTTTTTCCTTTTCAGTTGAAGCCATGGCACTGTGGATGATATAACACTGCATGTTTATCCATGACAGTTTTATGAAGAATAAGGAGTCTGTGACAGCAGTTCAGTGTGAGTTTTGTCACCGATTCAACGTTCACCGAAATCAGGCTGTTCCCAATCATAACACAATTTTACATTGGGTTCATGCACTCCGTACATGAGGTACACTAAAGAATAGCAAACCAGTGGGGCCCCACAAACAGTACATACCCCAGAAAATGTGGAACGCATCAGACAAGCTTTGCTGTGCAGTCCGAATCGCCCTACTTGGAGGCATGCTACTGAACTTGGCATCGATAATCATTTGGTAAAGCATATTTTGCATGAAGAACTGCATTTCCACCCCTACAAATTGGTCATTGGGCAACAGTTGAGATCAGGGGACTCTATGCACTGTGGCTTAACTTTGCACGTCAGATGGAAGCAATTTCTGAGATAAATGACAACATCATTTTATTAATGAGTGATGAAGTTAATTTTCATCTCAATGACGTGTGGTGAATCAACAGAATTATCGTTATTGGGCTCTTGAAAATCCAAGAGAACTGCATGAAAGACCAGTGTACAGCCTTCTCTTTGGCACCAATAACATTTTCTTGAAGCTAAAATTAATGATGTGAATTTTCCAAAAACATCCATCCTCTGTGTGTGTGTGTGTATATATGACAATAAACAAGTATAGACAATTGCTGAAAGTTTCAATCTATCCTGTTTTCTAGTTCACCATTACACATATAAAGTAGAGATGATTTTTCTGACACACCATAAAACGGTCAGTTCAAATGTTGAGTAGTGAATCAGATTTTTCAACAAACCATCTGCCAAATCTTTTTCTCTTTTGCTAAGTAAAGTTTACAAGTAAAACAATGCATGTCACATACATGTGTTTTGAGTGGCACAAAAGATTTTGATAAGGCCGAGAAAATGTGGACGATAATGAACATTGTAGATACCCAAAAACAAATGAGAAAACTGAAAACTGATCAATGACTGTCCCTTGTCAAAACGATTGTAGAGTGGTTCTCCATTTAAGAGTGTTGGGGAAAGTTTTTGATATGCATGGGGGTATCTCTCACAAACTGGAATGTTTATGATGCTGCCTTCTCTCTACCACTCTAAATAGATTCAGTGAGGGTGGCTAACTGGAAAATATTGTGGTATTCAGGTCTATCAGCACCATTTCTTTTACCTATTTAGGCTAGTCAATACCTGTACCTGGTGCAGCATTCACCTGGTGGCTTGAGTCAGCTCCATCAAACAAACCTGTTGCATCCAAACGAGAGCTGACCAAGCATAGCAGAGATCGTATTCATTTGGATGTGCAAATCCATGGCAGGAGTTTCAGTGGGAATTTGAGTTCAAAATTGAATTTAGGATAGTGTGATCCAGCTTTTCACGGTTTCCATTTCCTAAACTGGTTGCTATCCAAGGCTATAGGACCCAGTATGTCCTGCTATTTTACTCATAGCTGGAGCAAGAAGAGATGGATTCATAACTTTCCCAACGCTATTAGCACGTAAGTGAATGTAATGAAAAGCATCGACACAATGGCAAACTGGAAAGAGTTGGAAATGAATTTCAGGCTGGTTGATGAAATAAAAATGGGTTTTCAAAAAAAAAAAAAAAAAAAAAAAAAAAGCATAAATTCACAAATTTAGATCCAAATAAGTCCAAGTATTCCAATAGGTCTAGGTTTACGCTAAACAGTTGTATGTGTCAAGATCCTTCCACTTTCGTATCACTCAATAAAATGGTCACAGCAATATGCATTTTTTTAAACGCTCTAACTTTTCTTAAACTATTCTGGTATTCACCTAAACTTTCACTAATTGTTCTCCATTCACGTCATCCCTACTCTGCATTCACAGTGTTCTGCTGTTTTAGCCATTTTCATCACCGTGTGTCGTTTTGAGCATGCAGGCAAAGGGTTGTTTGTCGATTCGTCTGTGCATGTCTTGAGTGTTCTTGTCCAATTGTACATATTTTCTTTTGTTCAGAAAACATGCACAAATTCTTAGATGTGTAGAATAAAAAAAAAAAAAAACTCCATACATGAGGGGGTGCTGAAAAGTTATCAGCTTGACCCACTTTTACTAAAATCTAACCAAATGGCAAATCATCAGCCAAGAACTTTTCAGTGCCTCTTTGAATGAAAAATTAGTCATAAGAGTAAAAATTGTTTTCTATCTTGTGAAAATAATATTTAAACAGGGATTCCTTAAAATCCTGTATCTCCTAGCTTTCATCAAGTTCCGATTTCACAGAACATGAGAACCTTTGCATTACATAACAAATTGCTCTGTAAATTCTTAATTTTTTTCAGTTGGTGCAACTTACCATATAGTTAATCAGTTTACGAAGGACATCTTCATTACCCATGATAAAATCTTTTGCCGACTTGCCATCAGCAATATGCCCAAGGATGCACAGGGCCTGAAATATTAAAAACAGATTAAATCAACTTCAAAATATCAATAAGACATTACTGTGTATGTGTGACATGACACAACGACTGTCAGTGTGAATAATGGAATCTGTGAACAAGCTGTTTGCATTCACTTTGCACACTTGAGAAAGGCATGAGTATACTTTCTGGCCTTATCTATGGGTGAAATAAAAGGGCAGACTGAGCCATTTAGCCTTGATTGGTCAAGCAGTCTAAGAGAAGAAATACTGAATTCAAAACTAGACTGGAGAGAGATGAACTCACTCCGTCACTCATGACCATAGACCAATGTTACTCAATCTATTTTACTTCAGAGCACACTTGTACAATAACACTAAAGCTCTGGAGCGTACTTTAAATTTTAATACGAGATTGTATTTCATTCTTTCTATATGTGTACTCTTTTGTATATTCTTGAAATTGCATTTTCCAATAGTATACAATATTGAAAATAACATTATATATATTTGTAATTATGTAAATTATGGAAGAACCTAGGCAAAAGTTACTATTTACTTAAAAAGAATGTAATATTTCAGTAAAGTTGCTGAAGGGTTTTCGTATTTTTATTACTTAAAAAAGAATATATATGTTCCTACCAAGTTTCAAAGTTCAAACTTTATGACTGAGATTTAGTCTCTAACTTTACGATAGCATAAGCTTTTAATTGTTTCAGGCATACAGGTTGAGATGGATAAATTGATGCTATTTTATATTTTTAATTTTGTGCATGTGTGTTGCTTGTTTTAGTTTTTGTCGATTGAACAGTATAGTAAGGTCAATTGGGCACCATCTGCGAGATAAAGAGCACTATGATGCAATCCATTCTGCCAGAAATTTGGAAATGGCATGCTGTACTGCTTGGCATTCATGCTGAGTGTTTGGGTTTCAATCTGCGGACAATGCAGAGGATTCAGAAAGAGTTGCAGGAATCTAATGGTGATAACGAAGGTGTTTGGAGTGATCACCAGTGATGGTGACATTATGCCTCCATTCATCTTCGCACAGAGCCGCAGATTCAACACAGAGGCCTACATTAAAGTGCCTTGAAGCAGTAGTGCTACCCTGGGTTGAGAGGGTGGCTGCTGGAAGACCCTATGTCTGGCAACAGGACTCTGCACCATGCCACACAAGCAGGAGAACCCAGTCATGGCTGTCAGACAAATTCTGCAACCATATCACCCCTTACATCTGGCCACCTAACTACCCAGACTGCAATCCCCTTGATTATTATGCGGGACTCAGTTGAGCAAGAAACCAACAAAACTCCTTGTAACACCAAAGATTAATTGAAAGCAAGGATTTTGGCAGCATTCACCAACTTAAACAAGGAGACTGTCCAGCAGAGCTGCAGAAGATTCCAAAGTCGTCTGGTTGCCATGGGTGAAACCAATGGCTACTTTATTTAATAAATTTACTCTTTAGTATTTCAAGATATTTTTGTGTAATTTTGGTAAATATATCTGTTAAAATGAGATGTTTGTGTTTAGCATAATTAAGACAACAATTTATCCATCGCATCCTGTATAATAAAGTAAACTTCACAAATAGTTGGTAGGTTGATCTTTTTACACTGATCCTTTTCAGGGTTTCAGACTAACTTTGTTCACCATCATTCTGAACCATCCCAAAAAACAACATCCTGAAAAGTTTTTAAACTGTCTCAAAATCAAAATGTTGATAAAAAACAACATTTTGATTTTGAGGCAGTTTAAAATGTTATCAATTAGTTTTTTAGTATCATAACAAAAATACACCAAATTAAAATGTTTATTAAATAAATAAAAGTTAAATATTAAAGTTTTAAAAAAGAATAAATACAAAAACAAATAAGTTAAATTTTACTGAAAATCTTTTGTAAAAATCATAACTCGGTCAGGTAAATAATTTGGATGGCACAAAGTCTCCCACCTAAGTTGCTGTATAGTATCCCTGACCACTCACGCGACATGGCGTTGTCATGTAGGAAAAGCACACCTTAGCGGTTCACCCGTACTGGCTCCTTCTGGCGCAATGCCTGTAGCACACGTTTCAATTGCTGCGAGTATAGATCTCCAGTGACTGTTTGGCCCGTTGGTAGCAGTTCATAATAAACCACTTGACGACCTGTCCACCAGACACAAAGCATAAACTTGTGTGGGTGAATAGGCGGTCTTGCAGTGTGAGGGACAACATCCTGAGGAGACAACCAATGTCTGGAACGCTTGGGAGTTTCGTACAGAACCTACCGTTTGCGGAACCCACTTGCTCAGTTTGTACGTCTTACCTAGGCGGTGCAGGTGAAGTCTGTCTTGCAAGTTAAGCACACGTTACACTACTGACCTCTTCAATGGCCGCCTTCAAGACTGTCATTCAAAACCTGTGGCCATCCACTGCAAGGCTCATGTAACACTATTTAGCAACGGCAGATTAATTAACCAATTAATTAACCACAGAAGTTAATTACGGGGATTACTTAAACCGATAGATAGAACGAAAGACATACTGAGCGATATTCTTTTTGTTTTGTTATTTTCCCAAACAAAGGAAGGAAAAAGAGAAAGAAAAGAAAGAAAGAGAGGGACAAGACTTAACAACTTAGATGATAAAGAAAAAAAAGCCATCCACAAAGCAATGTTATTTTGATAACGGGACGGCGAAAATTCTGATGGTCATTGTCGTAAAAAATTAGTTGATGAATCCCAGAGTTTTTGGGCAGATAAAACATTAACTGTGTCATGATAGCCAAAACTTATATTATCGGGAAAGGATTTAATAGGTCATCTGCCGACCGCACACAAAGCCCAACCCTGAGTTAAGGAGATGTCG